>VZRH01005588.1:382785-412761 GCA_013397555.1 Urocynchramus pylzowi | reverse complement strand
TTTTTTTTTTTTTTAAGACAGTGAAACAACGGCTTGTTCTAGATTTTGGCATTAGGCTAAAAGCTTATGATGGTATTCTGTAAAGGTGGAAAGCATCTGCAAGCTCTTTTGGGAGAGCATTTAGGAACTCAGGCTATACAGTGTTGTAATTGAGTTGCCTTGAGTCATTCTAGATTGTCAGCCTGGAGGGAATGGATTCCAGTAGCACTTGTGAAACTTGAATGACAAATCTCATTAGACATTGGTAAATCACTAAACATTTCCTGTAATATACTTAATCCCTCATATCTTGCCTTCTTGGCCATCCTTCTTTTCATCCCTGCTGCTCTACCCATCCCTGTATCACCTGCTCTTTGTACCTGGCACACTGTCAGCAAGGGTGAGTTTGATGAGCCTTCTAGCTCATTCAAGCAATTCAGAAGTGAGAATGAAATGGGGAGCTTCCCAAAAATATCTGAACTAATCTTCAAAGTGTTCTTTGGAAATGCTCATGCAATCTCTTCTGTTGGTAATGGGGAACATAGAGGGAAGACAACCCAGAGTGAGTAATTTTAAATGCTCACATCTTTTTGAATATGGAGTTTTGATGAAAAATGGTCGAATGCGAGGTCCCCTCTGAGTTTAAGCTTTCATTTAATCTAGTAGACTCTTACTTTTTACTCAGTAGTTACCTCATCTTTACTGGAATCAGCATAACAAATAACTTCAATTATAAGTGGGATGCTTGAGATAGTCTCTCCCCCAACTGCCAGCACATGTTTCTGTGTGCTGAAATGATGTGTTTTGTATTCTATCAATAATTCTTGATTAATTTAGAGCAGTAACTTACTTGGATGGAAGTTTGAGGTTTCTTTCCCCCTACTCTTCCTTCATTGTAAAAGTGGATGTTTCAAGAGTTGGAATGGAGATCAGGTGTGTTAACAGAGAATGCTGTTGACTTAGGTTATAGCATTCACTGTAAAGATTTCAGGTATAATAATTCTTCTTTTGCTGTCCCTTTACCCCTTTCAGTCTTTGTATACCTATGGGCCACCCTAACAAGTGGATAATAACTAACCAGATAGGTATGAGGAGATTAAGTATTTCAAAGAACACTTGAAGATTTAAGTGAAAGATATTGTGTATTACCTAGACACACTGTATTACCACTGGAAAAGGAATATTTGAAAGGTCCTTGTGTTTGTCCACTCTTCCATTTTTTTTAGGATGTTGAGTTTATAAAATACACTGTTGCAGAAGGTGCTTGGTAGCTGCGCTACCAGATAGTTTCTGTACAGAGTTACAAAGCTCTTCATTTGTATTGCTTGCTTACTGAGGGCTTTTTATTTGTCAGTTCCAAGACCCTGTTTTTTAATGGGAATGAGGTAATGTGAGAAGCAACACAAGTCAAATAAAGTAGGTGCCCTCAGTTAGTGCAAGAGGAATTCAAGATCTCTTAAATTTGTCTAATAAACTTAAGATAATAAATCTTAAGTATGTTTAACAATATACTAAACATGCAAATACAAACTGACATGACCTCCTATTTTGTTTTACCAGTTGAGGTTGATCTCAGAATTTTTTTCCCTGAGGCTAGCTCTTGTATCCAGTATTGTTGAGAGGGTGTCTGAGGGAGGGTGGTTTTGTTTTCGTGTAAAATTTTACAAATTACTCTTCTGGTCCACATTGTAGCTTTATTCTTGGTTTATCTGTAATCTGATAAAAGGGTTCCTAACTCACTGTGAGTTTCAAATGTAAACACTGCCAGGTGTGAGCTGGAAAGCAACATTCCAGAAGCTGTCCACCCCTGCAGCCAAGGTATGGGGTTGCCCCCCTTCATCTTGGTACTTTAAACTGACAAACTTGTTAATAGATCCACCTTGCTGTGAGACAAGGAATTCTGACCTGAGTTATGTGAACCCCATCAGTCAGAGACCACAGAGGGCTTCACCTTTTGAGAGAGACCTCAATTCTATACCAAATTGACATAAAATAGTTTCTACAAGAGTACAATCCTAAGGTATCCCAGGTCTTAGGGAAAAAAGAACACAAATGTTGAGATTTTACATTCAGAATAATAAAAATATTGATTGCTGGTTGTTTACAAGCTCATTCTGGCAAACTAGAAATTCTTAATTCAGCTTCTGCATTTGTCTTGTGGTATTACTCAGGTACTTGGTATATTGTATTTATTTTTAGAATTGGATAATAATGGTTATGTGAAGAAGTTACTTTTCCCCCTCACTTCTTCACTGTTTACACTCGCAAAAGTATGTGTGCATATAATAATTACTGCAAAAGGAAAACTTCTTTTATCTGGTACTTTTTGTACTAGGAGGATGCAGAGACACCATCTACGAGGGCATTCCTACAAGACAAGGGGGAATGGCTTCAAACTAAGAGTGGGTTTAGATTAGATATTAGGAAGAAATTCTTGACTGTGAGGGTGGTGAGGCACTTGAACAAGTTGCTAAGAGAAGCTATGGATGCCCCATCCCTGGAAGTTTTCAAGGCCAGGTTGGAAGGGGCTCTCAGCAACCTGGTCTTGTGAAAGGTGTCTCTGCACAAGACAGGGGGTTTGGAACTAGGTAATCTTCAAGATTCCTTCCAACCCAAACCATTCCATGACTAAAATTTTATTTATACCAAGAATTGTTCTTTAGTGTGGTAATATCTTCATGTTTCACTAGAATTCTCAGAGCTCAGTTTAATTCTTATTTAGTGAGCAATACTTATGAGTGAATGTCAGTTGTTTTGGTACTTGGGAGCTTTTGTTTTGCAAATGAAGTCTTCTAATGGCATACTTCAAGACCAGATATTGACCCTTCATAACCTTAGTTCAAAATCATCTGGTATCTGTCACGAGTCTTCAGCCTATTCAGCACTTTCATTTTATTGTAAATACTGCTTTGCTAGAAATAAGGCCAAATTTTCCAGAGGCTCACATGTGCAAGAGTTAGATTTCTGTGTTTTGTGTCAACTGGCCTTGTAGCTTTTACTTCTCCTGGTTGAGTAAAGTTCATTCTATCCAAAATCCTTGTGAAAGTAATGGTGTCTGAGATCCTGCATCAGTAACCACAGGCTTCTGAGAGCAATAGAATGAACTTAAAATGTTCAAACAGTTGATGGTCAGTAATTGCCCTCCTTTAGGAGAGGTTGTTGATTATGTAGAATATGGAGTAATAAATGTATTAACCATTCAAGTATGTGAAATTGTTAATCAGAACTGGTTTGGGTTAACAGATGTAACAAAAAGATGAACTTTTTCTATTAGGGCTTACTTATCCATGATTGTTTCAAGTGTTGTATGTTTTTTGTTACAGCAGGTAATTAGAAACTTCGCTGCTCTGCTGCTTCCCTTTGCTGCAGGTGGTGCTTAAAAATACTTGATACCATACAGTGGTGTTTGTGCTTCTTCTCAAAACATTTACTGTCTTTGGAATATTTTCTAAGCAGCATTTCTTAGATGTGTAGTAGTAGAAGTTGTGAGGATTTAGCCGGTCATCTTCTCAGGCACATAATTTTTCAGGAAAAAAATCAGATTTTTCTTGAAAGCAAATGACTTGTTATATCATGGGAAAACAGCTACTTAACTATCAGTCCATAATTTCATTAGTTTTATTATTTACCAAGAGTACTTTCTTTTGTTTAACCTTGGACAAACAGTAGTTTCCTCAGCTTCCTAAAGAGAGAGGTTTTCTTCTGTCCCCATGCAGAATCATGATCTGTGATGATGTTATGAGAATTTCTGAAATTCGTACTATAAACCCACACAATTTGACTTGTTGTTTTACTGAATTTCCTAAGGCCTTCACTGTTTTCACCCTGTTATCATAGCTAACCAGGTGATTTTCAGTAAAACTGGGAAGCTCTCCTTCCCTCCTGCTACCATTTGTGAGGAGTCCTTGTCAGTATTAATTTCTCCATCACCCTTCCAGGAAGCCTGTTTGTAAGCAAAGATGTGCCTTGCTCCCCCATGCTGATTAGCTTTTACTGGGAATGCAAACAAACTGGTTTTGCTATTTTTATACGCAACAGATGGGCAACTTTGGCTGGAGTGAGATTTGCTTGACAAATAGAAGTTCAGTGTTACAAGGTGCCTTCCAACACAACTATTTGTCACTTTGACCTGTTTCTGGTTTCTGAACTGAACAGTGTTTTTCAGAAACCTTAAACCATCACATTTAATTATGTCTATATTTAAACATTTTTCTACCTATAAGAAAGTGATAGCTATTTTTGAACTTTCAGGTGAAGATGAAATCATAAATGGATTTCAAACTGATAGATTGAGAAGGATTAGGGACTTTATGAAGCTGATTATCTTCAGTGGGGATTATCTCAGTGGGTAATGTGTTTGTCATTTGGAAAAAATAAAGAAGCCAGTAAAATTGTCAGAGAAGAAAAATTTAGACTACATTGAGATTTATGTGAGAACGGTTCCTTAGCTGGTCCACAATTCTGTAATCAAGAAGAGTGAAGAATGTGGAATAAAGGTGTGATTAGGTGATATTAAGGCAGCTTTTTTAGATATCCACAGCAAAGTGGAAAAAAGTTACAAGATGAAGGGTAAAAAACATAGAATTTTGGCAAAGAGACATAAATGTTATTAAGTGAATATATATGCTGGAGAGCTGTAAGAATAAGTGAAAGACTATGTGCATTAGAACTAAGAAGAGAGAACCTACTAATTTTGAAGTGGCATTAAAAGATGTATATCTATTATATGTCTTTAGTATTTCCTGTACAAATTTATACAAAGCGTGTAACTGCTACTTTTTTAAAATGCCATTGGCTGTGGTAATAATTGATGGATGTTAAACTGAGCAAGTGTCACAATGCTGAGAATGTTCCATGAGACCAGGGCAGTGCTAATATTGGAATAATAATAAAAGAAACAATAACAACAGGAAAGCAAGATGCTCCAGATTGATGATGTACTCATAAGCTCTCTTTGTCCTAGAGAGATCTGTAAGCTAAGCAAAACATAGGAGAGCACTATTTATAGTCCATAGAGAAAACTGTTGTTCATAACCATGGAAAAAGCATCCAGTACTGCCTGGGCTTCTACAGGACTGCCAGTCTGGTATTTGCTCTTTTCTGGGATATTGGCTGATGATCATGGGGCAAGTGGAGTGCTGCATTTGTGGAAGGGAGGGAATGTACAAGTGAGGAGTTTGAGAAGAAGAGGAGAGAAAAGACGGGTTTTCCAACAGCTCCCGAACACTTTCTGTGGTACAGATAGGAACTGAAGAGTGGGTTTTATGGTCTGGATAAATTCTGGAAAATGATAGCTGGATAGACACTAACTGTAGACCATACCCTCAGCAGTGGTTTCTCTAAATTAGCATTTGGTGACTTCTTTTTGTGGTAACAGTCAGCAAACACTGTTTTCAGAAAAACATTGGCATCTTGAACTGTTCCTTTTAATTTATGCATCCATTTTATTATATCCAGTTTTGGAAAAAGAAAAAGCATAACAAAAATTAAAATATTTTGTATTGTATTGGGCAGTATTAAATGAAGTAAATGTGTTGCAGATTCTCTAATACCAGGATGTGGAATACCATGAGTGAGAATGGTTGGTAACACATTAATTAAACTGTATGTAAGTTGAAAATATGGAGAGAATTATTGTCCATTCTGATGTCAAGGTCAAGTGAACATACTTTAGAATACAGAACATGAAATTAAGGAGTTGGCTTGTTAAAATTTATAACTTTTGAGAGTTATGTGCAAACTCTCAAATTATTCATGTACTTTCAGAGCTTGAGCAGTTCTGTTGAATGTTGTAACTCATTGTGAACACCACATGTGCTCCAGTTTTGTGCTTTAAAATTGATAAAGAAAATGTATGAATATTTTAAAATATTTATCTGTGTTTTTTCCTGGGTTACTTTTTAAAGCAGAAGTTATTAGAGGCGTGGTTTGGGAGAAGTTTGCTGCAGCAAGTAATTCTTGGTGTGTTTGTGTTTTCTAATTTGGTATCTCTGTTATTGACAATGTGATTTTCTGATACTGATGACATTTCCAATTGGATGGATACACAGTTTATCCATCTCAGTGTTATTTTAAATGCAACTATTTCCACAGAGCAGGATGAATATAGTCATACACTATCTCTTTCAGCTAACCTTGCTTTACTTGTAGGGTCTTGTCTGGGTCTGCCTAATTCCCATCAGAGGGAAGACATTCTTGCATGGAATGTCTGATAGCTTTTTCAGAAAGTGGCAAATAGTGGCAGAAATAAATTGATACATATTGTGAATGGAGGCGGAAAGTAAGAGCAATTTTTGGCACGCTCATGGGAGTAGGGAGGGAGAATGTAGCTGTAACAACATTTTAAGGAGAGTGCATGGGGAATGAAGGCTTTCAAGTCTTATGAAGGTCATCAGAGTGGATCTGGCCTTCACTTGACCCATCATCAGGGCACAAAACAAGGTAAAAGCTTTAATTTGAGGAAAAGAACAAAACAAATGACAAGTGAGCACTTCAGCACTGTTTGGCTCTATGTAAAGGGTATTATTAAAACCAGGTTAGGAGCCTAAGATGTTTGATCCTTGCTGTTTTATTCTGTTAAATCTAAGAAACCTTAAAAAAATCAGGTTGAGCTGCTGTAATAATAGCAATGTAGAACATACCTTTTTACTTCTGTAATTCTGCATGCATGTAAGCTCATGTGTCCTGTCCCTTACTGAAGAATTAAGCTGCCTTCTGCTGATATAGGTAGGCCTATATCTTACATATATGGAATTTTATATCATCTTAAATAAGGTTAACACACACACTTGGCTCCCCTGAGTTCTAGGGAAACCTGGAGTGTGTTGTCTGATACAAGAGATGTGAAAAGTTGATGAACGGGGCACAGATTTTGATAGGTGTTTTAGGGAGTGCAGTGCTCAATTTCCTAATCTGAATTTTATTCAAAAAAAAGTGCTCTGCCTTCCTCTGGCACCTGTTTTAAAGACAAACTTCTGATTGCTGAGAGGCAAAGATCTTCCTGTGTGCAGACTATTCAGAAAAAAAAGGCTCAATTGCCTATTTAAAACTTTGAATCTTTGTATAGAGGCTATGGTAGAAAAAAAATCATGATGTTTATTAATGAAGTAGTATTTGAAAGAAAAAATATTATATGTTTAGTGCAATCAGAGTCTGAAAGATGTACTTGAGTTGCTAGAAAAATTTGGAAGAAAGACATGAGAAATCTTTTAGAGTGAATTTCAAAGGCATAAGTTGTGCAGTTAGTGCTTCTCCCGCCCTCTCAAATTCTGCAGTGTTTGGGAGTCATAGAACAGAATTTCTTTGAAATTGCTGGTGGGAGCAGAGGGATTTCTTTTCTGGAGTTTCATAACAGGATGACAATTTCCAGTGAGATTCAGTAGAATTTTGAATTAAGTGAGCTTGATGCAGAACCTTGCATTATTTAGTATAGTTTCCTGGTGTGAGGTATCTTGAAGTCTGTAGAGATGCATATTGTATAAAAAATAGAAATGAATTAAAAATATGAAGTGGTTGCATAGGAAGTGCTCTTTAAGCAATGCATATTTCTTAGCGGTATTCAAAGGTTGATATAAACAGTTCATGACAATGATTATATGTTACAGAGAAACTTAAACGTTACAACTTTAGGGTGAATTTACTGTGTGTGTCTGAAGTCCAGGGAAGGAGCTTTAATGAGGAGAGCCTTTTTCATTAGGGGTTTAATACAAACACAAATCCATTGCACAAGGAAAGTCTGGGAGCCCCACAAATATGCAGCTGGAGTCTGCCTCCATTTCCTGTACTCACCTGTGAGTGATCACACTTCAGAAACAGGACCGAGAAAAAGGTTAGAGATGGATACAGAAGCTTTATCTGTAAAGCACCAAGCTCATTTTGCCTAGGACTTGCAAAGTAACCTTTAAAAATGATTCATTACTCTTCTGATTGATTATTATCTCTAAAGACATCAATAATATACTGTACTGAGGCCTTTGTCCTGACCTTCCTGATCACTGCGGGGGGTGACAAAGCTGTGAAATCCTGATGAAGTGCTACATGTGGTTTACTGGGCTCAAAGAGTCACTGCTGCTGGTTATATACTGCAAATGTAGTGCTGTGCAGTGTTGTAGCCTGCTTATTCTTCAAAATTAGAATATTCCATCTACGTGCAGGTAAAGGAGCACTGTTAATATGGTAGTATGAATCTGATAGAATTACATTTTATGGAAAATTTGAAAGTGAAAAAAGGAAATAGAGTTTTGAGAGTGAAGTAGCTGTTGTCACATGCAAATATTTATGTTCACTCACACACAGAGAATGACACTGGTCATGCTGAGCTGGAAGGGACCTGTAAGGATCATCAAATCCAACTCCCAGCCCTGCACAGCTCCATCCCCAAGAATCACACCATGTGCCCAAGAATATTGTCCAAATGCTTCTTGAACTCTGTCAGGCTTGGTGCTGTATTCAATCCACATTGGATAGTTGTCTGTTAGAAACTAAAACTTTTGTTGCTGGAATACTTTAAATTGTTCTGACTTTTCAGATATGCACCTAAAACTTAGACCTAAAACTTAGATGAAACCATACATTTATTATTACCTTACAAAATGCCTAGCAGTCTATTAAACTTCTAGAAGATCATCTATTGTGAAAACTACTAGAATGATATCTTGGTTATTTTAGGAAACATTCTTAGGCAAGCTAATATGCTTATAGAAATTGTCCCTTTAGCTCTGACAAAAGGTACAATTTTTAGCTCTCTAAATAATATATATTGCACTAGATTTAGATGTCTAAACTGGTGATTTCTCAGACCTACTTCTAGGACTTGTCTTTTTCTCTTCTTCCGCTCAGCAACCACCCAGGAAATGTTTTTCCAACCACAGACATCAAAAAGCCTTAACCAGAATGGAAGGAAGCGTGCTGCATAAATTGTAAGCAAGGAGCAGATGTAGCTACTCTGATCAGTCCCATTTCACAGTGGGAGAGCACTAAAGCTATCTTATGCTGCTTGATGCACTTTTGGGCTTCCACCTTTCTAACAGCATCTTCTCCCCTTCCCCTGCTTAAGCATCAGTGACAACAACTGAGTGGAGGATTTTTTCCAGCACTACAAGCAGAAGTGAAGTGCAGTTGTCATTCAAGTCACCCTTGATAATGTAGTTAAAAATGTCTGAAAAGAAAAAGACAAAATCTTTTTTTTTCAGAAGCAAGATTATACTTTTGAATCTATATATGTAACCACAGACTCAAAGCTTCAGTCTCTGAAGAAAATAAAAGTATAATATCTCTTCCATTTGTATTGTAGTGTGTGGTGCAAAGCCCTCCTAGAGCATAAAGTTAAAGCAGTGTAGGAGTCTGTTGCTTTCAGGGATTGAGATGAATTTGTGTGAGCACAGAAACCACTAAGATGTTCTAGCAATACAAAAAGCATACAAATAAATTGTATGTCAAAATGTAGTCCATGGAGAATTGTTTGGATCTTTACCATTCTTTCATGTGTGGTGTGAAACAATGAGAAATTGAAGATATCAATGAAGAGTTAGTTGACACCTCTTGATAATTTACTGAGATAAGGCTGGTGGCTAAGTGGCCTGTTGCAAAGAATGTGGGATGTATGGTGAAGACCCAGAAACACGAGCCAGCTCTCATGAGTCATTCTGAGTTGTAAATAAGTAAAACATGAACAGATATTGAGAGGAGGCATTTATTGCTCTTTACTTGGTGGGGCTTCACTTGGATTGCTGTGTCTTGACTCTAGCAGAGGCAGTCGAGGGATGTGAGAAGACTGGAGCAGGTTTATTGGAGAGCTGCTAAAATTATTAGACATGTAGAGGCTAGTGGATAATTCCTGTTGCTGTTCAGGTCCTGTGATCAGCTCTTATCTATTTTGATTAGGAAGAGCTTGCTGAGCCTTATTGGAAGAATTTAAAGCAAACAAAAAACCCGAAGGTTAATAAAAATGTGATACAGCGTAATTAGGACAGAATGAAGTTTACAGTGTTGACGAATAAAGTATCTTTTTTTTTTTTTTTAATTTTCTGCTCTGTTCTTTGTTGCTTTTTTTTTTTCCTATTTTATCCAGAATGTTATCATCTTTGTCTATTTCATAATTCCTCACAAAAACTGGGCACAGTGGGGTTGCTTGTATAGCAGTTCCATGAGGAAAAAAGAACATGCAGCTTACTGTTCTGAAAAATTACTTAATTGAATTTTATTTCCTTTTCATTGTTGGATAACTTCTGACAGTCTTCTGTGCACATAAGATGAAAACTATATTTGGTGGCTCTCAAGAAGTTATTTTTGTTTCTTTTATGTTTTAGCTGTAGCCACCTGATTTTGAGTGAAAAAAAAAAGCTTGGATGTTCAGAATTTTGGCTGCCTTTCAGGTCTGTGGTTTTCTTCCTCAGCTGCCCTGGAGGAGTCCAAGAAAAAATGAGTTGGCTGTTAGTTCCTTTGTTGTGCTTGATTTTTTTTTTTTATCAGAATGTTCCATGTCAGACACGCCATGGAATTGTGCAGGGGTTTTGTTCTGATGACTTGGTAAAACACTGTTGGTTTCTTGTACTGCCCTGTGTGTCTAGTCCATGTAAATTCTACTTTCTTTTTTCTGGGTTTTCACCATCCTTACCCTATGGAAAAAGATTGCTGGTGTATTATACTTAGCAAAAAAATAATGGAGAAATACTAATAACTGCTTCTAGAACAAATCCTTTTAAAATTTTGTAGTTAGCTTGTTAGTGAGCAGCATGCTATACCTCTGGGGGGCAGGGGAGAATAGATTATTTAATTTTCATTCAACACTAATTTCATTTTTTAGTCATTGTATCAACAGGGTTTTCTATTACAACCATTGGCCATGCATACATATAACTTGAAGCCTGCCTGTACTTTGAACCTGAGAGGCGGTGTAGTATTTCACACATTAATTACAATCATTATTCTGTGCCATAAGCTGCACTCCTTTTTTTAAAAAAGAGATGAATTGAACTAAGAGGGGGGTAAGATTGGGAAGGTGAAGTAGAATAAATTGTTAGTTAACTAAATATAAAGGAGAGATATGCTATAAATACTATGATAGAGTATTCTTATTCCTGCAGGAATATATGTTGAAAGAACAGAGGAATAGCATAAGAGCTGTGTGGTTGATATAGAAGTTCACTGTTATGAATTTGACTTTCATTTGATGATGATGATGATTTTGACGTTCATTTTTTTAATCTGTCAGAAGTTTAGTGTCACTTTCCAAGTGAATTTATATAAGATTTCCTTTCACTGTTTTTGAGACAAGTGTACCTTTTGACAGTCCATCTAGATATGCAAAAATAAATTCAGAACAGGATTAGGTTTTCCAATTTGAAGGGGGTGCATGAAGTCTTGCTTTTTTGACGTAGTAGAAAGAAGTGAAAATACTTGCTCTTAAAGAAGGAAAGTAATGTCAGAAGGCAAAGAGAAAAGACAAAATTGCTGCTAGAGCTTTGGAGCTATTTCTGCTTCTGAAAACTCTCACCATTGTTGCTTCTTAGATTCTTCTGAAGAAAGGCTTGCTTGAAACTGGATATTTAGAAAAACAGTGAAGTATTTTTACAACCCTACTACAACTTGTCATCTCTGTGCTAAAGGACATAAAGATTCAAGGATGTTCAGAAACTGCTAATTTTTTTAAAGGGCAATTCCAGTTTCTGCCACCTGCAGCAGTTCCCTGGTGGTTTCGCTTCTAGCACCCTCTGCTTTTCAAGACTGAGTGGGCAGAACTTCAGTGTATCTGGTACTCTGTGCCTCAGAGAAGTTGAAGGTACTTTGCTGTCAGCAGAGGGATAAAGAAGAGCACTGAAAGGAGGGAGGAAGAAAAAGAGCTGACGAGCATAGTAGTGTATCCTACCAACAATGTGCTTGAAACTGAAACTCATAAACCCCAGATTTGTAGAGCAGCAAAGGCAAATACTTGATTGTTTTATCTGAGGAATGGTGGGAGCCTAAAATACTTGCAAAATACTGCAGAAAGAAATTTTCTCTCAACGTTCTAGTGGGTACCTTCTACAAAACATGGATGTCACCTGTGTTAGGCAGTGAAGGTTTGTCAGTGCTCAACATGTCCTGGCAGACTGTGCTGTTCACTTGACAAGAGCTGGGGGAGGTTTGAACCAGCAAGTGGGTGTCTTGGCACCCCCTGAGCAGATTGCCAGGCCCCAGTCTGCTCAACAGTCTTGGGAGGACAAATTCTATTTCGAGTATTTTCTCTTACATGACAAGGTCCCTCAGTCTTCTCAATAAACAGAAAAAGGAAAAAAAAAATCCAAACCAACAGCTTTGTAATTACAAGAAAAAAATTTAAAATTTAAAATATATATGCTTTTTAGCCAACAAGTAAAAATCTGTCTGCCAGCAGCCAAGATGAAATTTTTTAAGGAGCAGATTGTCATTAATTACACTTTCTTTTAAAGAACAGTTGTAAGGCTGATAACTTCTAATTATGGGTTTGGCAGATTTGCTTTAAAGTTATGGTATATTGATTTTTAAAATTCTGTTTTCATAATCATCTGTAGGGACAGGAACTGGCATGTAACCAGTTTTGCCTAGCCTGACCAAAAGACATCCTGGAAATTTCTCTCTCATGTTGATCAATTCAGCCTTGCTCAAGGCTACAAAAATTACTAGGCAGGGCCAAGGTGAGATTGAGGATTTGTTCCTTCATGCCATCCTCTTCCTGAATACATTCTGGTCTGCTTTTTCAGTTTGATAAAGTCTTTGAACTATTAATTTGAAAGCCTTTGCAGGAAGAAAAGACCATCATTACCACTAACATGCTATATTTGTGTGAGTAATGACTGCCCAGGAATAGCTGTTGCATCTTTAATTGCTGCCTATAGAGTTACATTTACAGAAAATTTGAGCAAAACTCAGGCACTGATTTGACTGGGTCTAGAGTTTCAGTTCAGATTGCCTTTTGCAGACAAAGCTGCAGTCACTTCACTTGCATGCCAGGTAGTTGGGTGAAAAGTTGTTTTCCTTCATTTCAGAAACTCGGGGAGTAATTTGGTATGTAGCATGTGAGTCTTGGGGTTATTCTCAGAGCTGACATTTCACCTGCTATAAAAAACTCCTAGGGAAGGGATATTTTTATGTTTTTATTTATTAATTTTTGCTTGGCGCATGTCTTTACAGCCTCAGCTTGGAGTTTGATGGAGCAAGCATTTTTATCTTTTTGAAGTATTTTCTGAGAAGACGTGCTCACCTTTGTCAGGAGAAGGACATGCAACTTACTATTACCCTGGAATATTTGCATGCTACCTGATGGTATTTGCCACAGGAAATGCTATTTGGCAAGTTTGGTGGGTGTAGCTTGGCAGTGAGACGGCCACTTTGCTAGAGACTTGTCCTCCAAGAGCAGTTCATTAAACTCCAGTAATCAGCACAAGCATCCTCGAATGAGCTTTGCATCTTCACATGCCTCACAGATAAATTACAGTAATTCTTTGGGGCCTGTGGAAGTGCATAAGGAAAATGACATGCTTAAGCAGACTCATGAGTGGTTCTGCTCCGATTAATAATGTTGACAAGCCTTCATCAGGTTTTCCACAATCCTTTGTATATGGGGCTGTCCCTAACTTCGAAAGCAGAACATTTATGAGTTTCTAACATCCTTTTTGCTTCTTACCCACCCACTCTGCTCAGCTTATTGCAGCCTCAAAGGTTTCATGAGACTAGTCAAGCTCTCCAGAGATAAAACAAGGAGTTCCCGTGTCCTTCTCTTTTTCTGTTTCCTTCCTAACAGCTTTCGTTTTCCCTCTGTTTTGGTTCTGTTTCATCCCTTCTCCCATGAGCTAACTTAATGGAACAAAATGGTTAAAACTCCCTATCTTGGCTCAATAAATTTCTCCTGTATCAATGAGTTAAATGGGGCTGTGGAAGGGCCCAGTGAGCTGCAGAGCTTGGAGCAGAGGAGGAGTGATACCAGATGGCCAGAAGTGAGAAAGAGGGGGTGTTGAAGTTGGAGAAAGGTAAGAGCAACAACAGCAGACATAGAGGATGGGAAGCAAGCCTTTGGGTACTAATGAGACATAACATTTGCTCAAAGCCTGTAAAGCCACGGTTCAACTTACCATTTGTAATTTTTCTAACAGAAAATAGCTATGTGATTTTATGAATTTTCAGGAATGTATTCCAAATGCTGTACAGGCACCATCTTTTCAATCCATTGATGTTGCACTCTCTTTAAGACTTGTGGCTTTCTGCTGATTAATTCAGCAGATGAGAGAGTTGGAAGATCTTTCACATATTTGCATCTTCAGCCAAATAGCATTTCTTTTCCCCCAGAGATATCACAACACCCTTTCTACAGCCTGGGAAGTAGTATCTTCTGAATTTTACTTTTTATAACCCTTAGCAGCCTGATCTCATCATATACGCAATTAATACTGTATTTAGCTAGAGCTGCTGTAGCAGAACTTTTTCATGTATGCTGACATTTCTTTGGGCTCTTCTAGACACAAAGCTCCCCTTTGTTTATGGCTTCACACCTTTCTAAAACACCTGATAAGGACTGTTGTGGATTTTTTTGTAGTCTATTCATACCATTCTCAGGAGGCCATGAGAATGGTATGAATAGACTACAATGATGCATTGCGCAATTCAATTTAAGTATATACATCTTAGGGGGAAGTTGCCAGGTTTGTGTAGTTACAGCAATGAGGAGGTGAGTGCTGCATTTGGTGGAAATAGCTCAGGGTTGATCAGTTGTCATCTGCCTAGTAAGAGTCAGGTTGAAATAATTGCTTTTTCATTTCAGATGATAAAATTACTTCCTTTGTTGTACTTTAGCATTAGAAATAGTTCTTATTTTATGAACGTTTCCCAAGTGCTATCCATACAAAGCTGATGAAGCTCACTATAAAGCACTTTCCCCCTTAATTTCTTGCTTTTGTTTAAAAATTCTACTCTTGTTTCTTCTCTTACTTGTATTTGACTGTTACTTAGTCCTGGTGCAGGCAACCTTCTGCTTCTTCATTATTTAATTCCACCAAGAATGGGTTTTGGAGGAGAAAATGTGGGGTTTTCAGGCAAAACACTTGGTCTCCTATGGTTTCACATATCTGGTACTAGAGCAGCACTTTACAAATTGCATGTTTCATGCTGACAAGTCTGTAGTTTATCAGCTTTTCTCCCTGCAGACCAGACTGCTTTTTATTTCAGAGGCCTGTTAAGCCTTCCTGTGCAGGAAGGATCCCTTGGTGGGGAGTAGTGATGGCTCCCTGAAAGCTACGAGTTACTTAAGAGTTCACAGCTTACAAAAATCCAGTGGGCAGCTCTGCTTATGGAAAGGGAAATGAGTAGGCAAGCAGTGGTGGTCTGGCTCCTCTTGTCTCTAGCAAAGAGCAAGTTAGCAATTACTTTCAATATCACAGATTGTCTTCTGTTGAACTTGGCCCATCTTCTCTGCTTTCACTTTTTTATTAGTTTCCTTAGATTTGAACCTCTTCAAATCTAAGAAATGTCTCTAACTTTTTTCTTTTGGTGGTTCCACCCGAGTATCTGTGTGAGTAATGAAAAAGTGGAACAGCTTCCTGCACTGGCTGCCATGGTATCCAGCAGTGTTGCTATACACACAGTGCTGATGTAGCAAATGCTTATAGGGAGCTTTATTGGAGGGTGGGAGGTCTTTCTTTGTCTTTGTTGTATTACTGATTAAATTTTCTTGGAGCTTAAAAAATAAAAATTAGAGGAACCATGCAACAAACTACATAGAATTGTGAGAAAAATATTCCCGTTTGGGAAGATTCCTAACTTAAGTACAACTGCTCATGAACAAGGCAGAAATTCTCCAGTTACATTCTCAAATTTGCTTTTTAAAGGCAGAATATATGGAACGTATTTCATTAAGTTTGCAACAGAGTATAAATCTTGTTATCTTGTATGACTCCTCTGCTGTTTGCAGCACTTCATGCCCCTGTTGTTTCCCCACTTGTTTTTTGTTCCCCACTCATTACTTAGAAGTAGCTTGAATAATTTCTTTCTTAAAAAAAAAATTGCTCTAATTAAACTTCTATTCAGATGTATATCTTGCAAGAAATGAGTATTTCTAGAAGATGTTTCATTCTAAGAAATGATTGAAAGTTCAAGGTAAAGTTCATGTAACTTAAAAATATAAAGGGTTCTAAAAGAGAAGATGTATTTATTCATGCCACCTACTAGATTCCGTGAGGTATTATTCTCCTTACTATTCATGTTTTTGAAGACTAAAGGCTGTTCTAATACAGTTCTCATGCTAACTAGAATTCTAAAGGATAATTTTTGCAGGCTTTTGTTAATTATGAGTAGGGCTCATTAAACAATATTAAAAGGAGGTGACAATACAGCACTGGAATGCATATTTTGAGAAGTGGTTTCTTGAAAACGAGGCAAAAAAATTCATAATTTTGAATTTATGGTGAGTTTTATGTAATGTGTTTTATATTATGAAGGTAATGAAAATTTGCTATGGTTGAAAATTTAGTTCTGGCATTTCCACTTAATTGCATTTTAAAGAAAAAAAATCTCAGTGTACAAAATTCTTTACTCCGTAGAGACCTGTACAAGTTTTAAAAAGTTAAGTGAAGGCAATGCTTCTTATGAAGAATATTCATTTTAACTTTTTCCCCCCTAGCTCTAGTTATAGTCCCAGAAGATATGGCAAAATGTTAAAGCTGTGAAATAACATTAAAATGCCATTTAATGTGTCAAGGGAAACTTTGTTTATTTTTTTTCTCAGATAAAAAGACATGAATAAAAGCTTTTTCTTCTGTGGTGCTCACAGGTTTTCAAGTAGATGGAGCCGGCTGTTGCTTGCAGCAGATTATACCAGATGCCAAGTTGCCTAGGGATGTGTGCTTTGTTTGCTGGAGACAGGGCTTATTGTCTTGCCTCAGGTATTAGATTGAGCCTGTTAGACTACATAAGTAGTGATTTTTATCCTTTGAGTTAGTGGAGTGTCACATGGTGCTATGTGACATTTTTAGCTAATGCATGAAGTATGATTTTCATTTTCTTATTTTTTCTTGGATATGTAGTAGGTTACCTCCATTGAAGTTTTGAAAAACCCTTAAATATTTACCACTGAAAGAAAAGAGGGATTGCAGCTTTTGGAGACATGTTTCTATGTTCTGTGCCTAAGAAATATACTAAATCAGCATTTTATCATACTTCTTTACACAGAGAAATATTATCAAGGAAGAGATGAAAAGATTTGCATTTATATTATACACTTATTGTACAAGTAGAGGACCAACAACGGTCTGTAGGATGAATGTCTGAACATTTCCTGAAAGTTCCACTAAAACGAAATCAAATATCTCATAGACACTTGCTGCATTTATATTGGATATGAATTAACAGTCATAATCTATTTTCTTGTTATTTCTCACTTGTGTATGTTTCTTTCCTTTAAAATACCTCATTTTAGTGCAGCAGCCAACACAAGGTATTTAGCAAAATGGCCTGTGATCTCTTTTATTGTTACAATCTGTGTGTTATTATGAGCTTTCATTTGAGCTGTAAATTGTAAACAGATTTGTCCATATTACAAGTGGGGAGTGAAAATTCTGAGCAGGGAAACTGTCTGTGGAACCACTGGGTTGGTTTGGGTTTTTTTTCTTAAAATTGCCTTTGCTGGAGATCGACAGATACTCATTAAGCATTCACGTGCTTGTTGAACATCACTTCTTTTAATGCATTCATCTTGCAGACAGATCAAGCAAGCTGAAGAGTATAAAAGTGTCTAAGTACCTGTGTATTGTGGATATTTTTTCTGAAAAGTGTTGTGACGTGTCTTAGTGTATTCCAACATAATGGTAAACACTTCATGAATTCATACATTGCTGGAGAAAAGATTCCAGGTTCCAGTTTGACAGAAGCCTGCCAGGAAGTTGTGATACAACATGCAGCCGTGAAGGATTGCTCTTGGAGCAACCCATAATATGTTAGACCTAGGAAATCTCCTAAAATTATTCAGCACTTTTCTTCTTTGGTGTTTTGCATGTTATATTGCAGTTGTTGCGTTGGTTTAATGTGTTAGTGGATGATCTTCAAAGTTTAATGAACATTGGCAGGTTTTGCATCTCACTGTTTTGCGTGCAGCCGCTAGTTCTGTGCAGGCCTTCCATCAGTTTTGAGACTCAGTGCTGGCTTGCTACTCACTGTTGAATTCAAAGTGAGTAAAAATGTTACTAATGAGATGAACGGTGTTAACCATTTCATCTCAGTGTTTTGATTTCCTGCTTAATTCCTTAGCTTTGTTCCTTTAACGCTAAGCGGTAAAGCTGAGGAATTATGTAAGGTATCCAGACAAATGTTTCTCTGCCAGAGGCAAGTACTTAAAAGCTTGAAAGTGCTCAATGCTTAAATGCTTATACATTTTAAAGTAACTGCATATTTCGAAGAAAATAAACATTTTAAGTAAATGTCAGAAGACTGATGTAGCAGGTCAGTTCTGACTGGTGCTACATAAATGTGTCTGTTCTGAGCTAGGGGTTCCTGCCTGCATCATGTCGTCTGTCCCTTGCATTCTGTGTAACTTCTTGGCCAGTTTCTCTTCAACCATTTTGGCAAGTAAAGTTAAGTGAACTTGACTAGGGGTTTCAAGGTTGTGTTTTTGTCCAAGATATGCAATGGTCATGGTCTCTGTACATACTCCTCAAACTGAACCAGGTGTGCTGTGGCTTCATATGGGGTTCTTTTGTTGTGTTGGTTTGTTTGGTTTCTGAGGCTCAGACATGTACAAGTTGCTTCTGATTTGGCGAGGTCTTCATTGTGATTGCTTTCTGTTGTCTCATGCATAATACGACTGTGTTGAAGTTGAAAATGATAATTTAAAAAAATTATTGACATACTGTTTGTCCTTCTTTAGGAAAGCCCAAGAAGGGAAGAAGAAAGTTGTTCTAGCAGGCTGTGTGCCACAAGCCCAACCTCGCCAGGATTACCTGAAAGGCTTGAGTATAATAGGGGTATGTATCCTTAGAAAGCAAAGGTTTTCATAAATGTTTTCAATAGGTCGATGTCAATATCTAGACTCTGTTGCCTTTCTTTTGGAAAAAGCAGCAGAGAAGCTTCCTGCCATGTCCTCCTCCTGTTCATCTTTTTGCATTACACAACATTTAAACCCTCCTTCAATCGAGGGTGATTTGATTTGGCTGTGGCATGAGGGGAGAAAGAAAAGGATGCTTTTGTTGGAACTGACTTCCAATGCCCATTGAAGCCTGAAAATTTCCAGACTTCATCCTGGATGCAGGTATCAATTACCATATTCTTAAGAGTATCACAGTTTATTTGCTCTAAGACTAGCCTTAAGACCTTTGTTAAAATCAGTGGAAGAAGCGTAGGGGACTAGAGCATATGAATTACACAGACACAGATGAGGGTTTGGTGATTGTTTTTTTTTACTTCACACTATTAAGCAGAATGGAAAATAGCAATTATTATTTTGTTTAAATTTGAGACAGTCTGAAGAGTTAAATCCACTGGTGACTGACTTCTTAAACAGTTACTGAGCTTTACCTTGAAAATGAAACCACAGAGCATTGACTTAAGTAATAAAGTGTTTTCAGTATTCTGTGGGATGTGGTACTACTGTATCATTGAATCACCTTTGGAAAAGAAAAAAGTAAAATGAGTGAATGGATTTCCTTTTTGTTCAGAGATCACAAAGTTATTGACCCATAATTGGTTGTTCTAGCGAGTATAATAATACCTACACATAATATCTAGACAGAGGGGACAAAAATGAGTATGTCACTGTCCTTTGACCAAGATTGTAATTTGATTTTTCAGTTTTGATGAATTTCACCTATTAAAATTGGGAAGTTTGATTTTTTTTAAAACCTTTTCCCTCTCTTTTTAAAAAATTTCTTTTAGGTAACATGTAATTTCTGAAAATTAACCTCTTCTCATCATCTTCATTTGAGTACCTAGAACCAGTGTTTCATGAAAAATATTAGTAGTTTAGTATATTTTGCAGAAAGATTTCTGTTAGGAGCTGAATTAGGTGTTAATGCAGTGCTCCCAAGTACTTTGTAACTAGACCTGAAAATACTGAAATGTAGTCTTTGCAATAAGGACACTGTCTTCTGGCTGTCATTGCTGTGGTAAAATTTACTGTGCTTTAAATAAGAGATCCCTCAGCTCAGAAGGGTCTCAACCTTGAGGCAAAACTATTAACAAAAACAAAGCTAAGAGCATATTATTGTCTATGTTTTCAGTTTGTACATTTAAGATTTTCTTCCCATTTTATAAAGAATGTGTGTGAAAGGGTGACTGTATTTAAAGGACAAGACTTGTTATCTCACTATTGCAAAATATTTTTGAAAGTCAATTTTTGCAGAATTGAGAAATAGAAAATGTTCTGTTGGCAATAGGATATTGATTCTACTTTAAAATTTTAAGCATTGAGGTTAAGGGTACAGTTTTGAAAATCTTTCTTTAATACCAGGTTGGTCTTGTTCTTGTCTTCAACTTAGCTGAGACACATAGTTGATTTGTTGTTGCTTATATAAGTTCTGCTATTTTCTCTCTCCCCTCCCCCTTTTTTTTTTCTCTTCTCTTTTTCAATATTTATTTTAAAGGACTGTGTTCTCTGAGAATGTGTTTATTTACCAGCAATTACAACTCCCTCAGGGTGGCTTTCTAAAGGCAGTGTGTCAGAGGCTCTTCTGCTCCTCTTGTTAGGATGGAGGAGGAAGTTGTGTTGTAACTACCAGAGAAATTCTAGAAAACCAGAGCTTGTTTTGATCTGCATTTGAAAAATACAGGACTGAACTTCCACTGTTCTTTATTTATTGCCTGATTTGGGCAGAAGGAAAGGAAGGGCAACTTCATATCCTTCTTACCATTTGTGCTTCTGTGTTTCTTTAAAGTACTTGCTACTTTATAAACATAATGTGGGTTGAGGCCTTGCCATTGGCTGTGTGTAAGGCAAACCATAATGTCATGTGACAAGGTGAAGGAGCTCTTTTCTGGAATGGGAAAGTTCTAGGCAGCAATAAACCTGCCAAGGGTGTAAAGTACCTGAAGCACATAATGATGCATTACAGAGGTTCACAGCCAGTTCCCCTCTGGTGATTTCCAAAGCTTACTCCTTTGTGTTTGTGATGCACTCACTTTAAACTCAAGTGCTTTTGCAGTGCGCAAAGAGACATCAGCTCTCCTATGTAGAGTTATCCCTCACTTTTCATTTTTAGTTGCTGAGAAGTAGGATGTGTGACTGTGCCGATTGTTTTGAGGGGATTACGGGGAAGGAGAGGGAGAGACAAGGGGGAATGAAAGATTTAGCCGACAGGTTATGTTTGGGACCCATGAATGGATGTAGGTAATGGTAATGTTTCATCGCTTCCTGAGCTGCATACAAGAACATGCAAAACCCTTGCTCCCTGTGATAGTTGAGCCATTGGAATGGTATATTTTATTTCACTGACATTTTCTGGAGTTTTAAGGTGCTTGATCTCCAGATAATGCTATGTGTTGGAACCCCTGGTCAGGTTGCTGGGAGTTTATAGGTCTTAAGAGGCTTCACAAAGCCCATGTATCCGTGCTTTGAAATCATCAAACTTGCTGTGCAGACTGAAACACGGGGCATAATCCATGTATGTATTCCATTAAATGCATACAGTAGCTCCACAGGTGAGTGAATCCTGAATGATAACTCCAATTCTCCTTCCTTCTCTATCTTTCCCAGTGTAACATCTAGCATCAAAGACCTATCACCTTCTGCCATACACCCATCACCCGAGGGAAGTCTCTCATGCCTAATCTTTCATCCGCACAAACCCACACAACCAATCCAGTGTTGCTACTCTGGAAGGCTGTAACCTCCCCTTTGCTGCTGCTCTCTGAGTCAGAAGGTGGAGGTTCCTGTGCATGGTAGGGCACTGCAGGCTCTTCAGCCAAGGTGAGCCTGAAGCCACTGCTTCCAGGAGAAATACATAGCCATGAAAAGCCTCTTCCAAGGCTCCTTGCATTCTCCTGACCTCCAACTAACCCTTTCCCCTGGCTATTCTACTGTATAAGGCAAGCTTTAAGTAATTTTCTTTTCATATCCAGTTTGAAACTCTGGAATGTGATTAGTGGGAGTGCTGAACACTCCCAGCAGCAGCACGTAATGCTTGGAGTGCTGCTGTAAAGGAAATGGTGCAGCATAAAAAATGCTAAGTGCATTACAAAAAATAGGCACTTCATTTCTCAAGCTCTACATCTGTAATTGGTATACACTTTTAAGTTTAATGTACCTTATTATTTTATTTGTAAAATGCTCCAGTGAGCGGAGCTTTAGCAGTGCCATTGTGAAAGGAAATCACTGGAACCTTACCAAAATGCCAAGTGTCCGTACATCCCTTCTGCTTTGGGGTTATAAACGAGGAAGATGCATTGTATGGTATTTCTGTGATTCAGTTCATAAAAGTTTTGATGATATTTGCAAAACAGAGATAGTAATACTTGCCCACCTTGCAGCATTTATAAGGCCAGACTGCATTCAAGATTGCGAGCCTGTCTGCTGCCCTTAAAACAGAGCCTTGCATGAATGCAAATATCCAGTATGTACTTCATGAAAGTCAAATTTGATGGAATTTTACTCTGAATTATTTGAATTAGCAGAACTTCTTGGAAAGCATGCTGAAAACGTGGGAACAGGTGGACACTCTTCTTCTGTAACTTATGGCTAAGAATGATTTCATACAAATCTCAGCTGGTTGGCTTTGGCTTTTGAATTCCCATGTTGATATTCATGTAGGACACTTGAACCTGGAAAATCAGAAAAGAGTGTCAGTTAAGCACCTGCTTTTAAACTGAAAATTGGATGTGCAAATAGAAAATGTTAATTTCTATAGCAGTTATGTACTATCCTATAAATCAAAGGGTGTAGCAATTCATTTAGATAAGAATTATCCTTCAGCTGTGTCAGTGTTTAGCAATGAAAATCAGTTGTTTCTGTGCATCTCTGGGGTAGTCCCCTTCTCTTTAAAGTTTGTGTAGATCCTCCTCTCAGGATACATTCCTAACCCAGAGTAATGCCCATTACCATGGTCAGTATTGTCAGCAAAGGTTTTAAACACAGATGTTATCCCTCTGAAGCCAGGGTGGCTAGCCACATGCCTTTTGAAGTTATGTATTAAGCCCTAGATTTATCTTACAGCCTAAGTGCTGTAATTTGAGTCTGTTTTGCTCAGCTCTCTTTATGGTCAATGAAGATAATTATCTCTAAAATAATTTAGATTTTTAGAAGACCTGAATTGCCTTTTGAAGCCTTGTATTTCCCTTTTACTGGCTTTAGAGAGGGGATAGGCTGAGTAGTCTTCTAACATCCAGCATTTGGCAGAGATCCCTAAACAAGGTGAGATGAAACTGAGAGTTGGTGGACTGGAGTTAAAATCTTCAGGATTATAAACAGCATGTTCTAATTACCTAAGATAGATAAAATAGTCTATGTAGTATTTTAACTATGTCAGTGAGAATCAATGTATAGGGTTTTTCCAAGATGAGAAAAAAAAGATTGTTTTACTTCAAGTAGCTCTGTATAGATATTATGCTCAGTCCTAGGGTGTTCATATTGGATCTTAGGAAAAATTTCTTTATGTAAGGAGTGGTCATGCATTGGACCAGACTACTCAGGGAAATGATTGAGTCACAGTCCTTGGAGGTATGTGGGGGGCTTGGCACTGCTGGGTTATTATGAATACAAATGATTGCTGAGCTGCACTTACACCTAGCTCTGATCGCACCAGGAAGGGTCAAAGATTTTTCCTGGCCTCTGTTTCAACTCAGCCTTCATGCTTTGATAAAACTCTTCCTCCTTGCTTTTTCACCAGACAGTTTCCTGCTGTGGCTACACTTCCATAGGTTCATGAGCCTTGCCTATGCTCTCGGCCTATATCAGTCTCAGCCCAGATTTCTGCACCAGCCCTGATTTGTGGTGGTTGAGCATTTTGTTTCTTTTTTTTCTTTTTGCATAGTTCTACTCAGCTGTTAACTCTGTTCTGTCTGTAGTTCTTGTTCTGTTCACATCCTAATGCAGAACCATTTGAAGTGGACATTAAGTCCGAAATGTATTTAACTGTGCTGGAACCAAGGTCCCACGAGATCTGTGGAGCCGCTGTTGAGGGATGGTGTCATTTCCCTTCATATGCCACCAGGATGTCTCTCTGCTTCATGGACTTCCTGATGCCTGATGGAGAGAGACATTATTGGAGCTCTGCTCTGAAGGTTTACACATATCTTGATACCTGTCCAGAGCAGAATTATCCATAAGGTTAGTGAGATGTGAGGAAAAGCATCTAGCAGACCTTTATATATATTCAAGAAAATTTCATTACTATGACTTTGTAAATTTTTTTTCCTTTTTCATTTCCCCCTCCCTTTTTTTTTCCAAATAAGAATTTTCTAAACCTTTCCCTCTTCTCACTTTAGATTCACTTCACATTTTCTAAGATACTTTTATCTTCATAAATGCAGACTGGAAGCATTCCACATTTTCTTCTTGAGCACTTGGGGCTTTAGCCAAATAATTTGCAATATCAAATCAAAAATATTTAATGTGGGAAATAACATGTAAGGCAGAACAAACATCCATTTCTGGGTGCAGATCTCATTATCTCTCAGATCTATAATTTTAATTACTTACATGAGCCATCTTCTTGACAGACATATTGAGAATAATTTAATTTATCCAATAAAATGAAGATGCAATATAATGGTTGGTGGGTTTTTTCTATCTTTATTCAACAGGGGATTTGGAGCAATGCAAAAATTCCTCAGATGCACAATGCAGAAAGTAATTGGTGGCTCAGGTTATGAACCATCCAGATTTCTCATATTTTAAATGACTAAAATGTTTATGAACGTAAGCAGTCTCGTAGTGAGACATATAGCAATAATGTTTTAGGTAATGTAACACAGACTTTGCTCCCGGTCTGTAGTGTAGTTTCCAATGTGTACACTTCTATTTTCAAGTGGAATTTTTCTATTTATTTTTTAAACATTTAGTAGAAAGGACATATGTTAAATATCTTGAGTCATAATTTTAAAAAATATATCCAAAATAGATATGTACACAAGTAGGTAAATATGCATGTCTTCCATATGACTGCTTATGTGTGCTTTCTTTACAAGTTGATTGCTAGATAGGTATGTCTGTAATGTGAATGCTTGTGATTAAAAAAATTATTTAAATATATTTATTTTTTCAATAAAATTATTAAAATGCAGATATTAGCAATACGATAACTTAATTTCTAGAATTCATAATTCATATACTGTATTAAAAATCTAAAATGGTGGACACCCCTATTTTAAAAGTCTGTATTTTAAAAGATTAAAAAGAAAAGAAAGGAAAAGAAAAAGAAAAATACTTTTACATGGACTTGATCCAACACCCAGATGAGGAAAGGAACTGACTTCAGTTGAGAATTTAAAATCAGACTCCAACTACAGGTGACCTTTTTTTTAACTTTTACTAGACAGATTGGAAAAATTAATGTGAAGTAGACAAGATTGTGCAGTCTTGTATTTACAGGAAAAGACAAACTCAGTGGTTTAGGGCAGAAAGACTGATTGGTTTTGATACAAGGGATCCAAGTTCCAGGCTCCTTGTTGCAGACCAGGTTCTTCTGTTGAAGCCTCTACAATTTGTGCTTTTCTGCTTGTTTTGGAAACAAGCTGGAAAAGACTGCTAAAATCATACTAAATCTAGTTCATGTAATGCACAGCTTAGAGAAGCAGTGTTTAAAAAGGAATATTGTGGAAAAATTACAGACGAACTTAAGTGTGACAAGTTGGCTTTCCTGCAGTGTATGTAAATATCTATAGTAGAATTACACAGAATAGGTGGTTTGAATAAAAGTTCTGGAAAGAGTCTCAGATTCCAGAATTCCTGAGTGTTTAATTTTGCAGTGTTAATGCTGATTCCTTTTAGTATATATGCTAAAATCTCTACAGTGTGTTGGCCATTGACTTTAAATAAAGACTAATATATCTGTTAAGAAATAATTAAACTATTTATCTCATTATTGGTGAATTTTGGCATACATAACACTAAAACATAAATTTGTTGTCTTTATTGCAGATGTTGTACAATGGTCATTAAAGATTATTCTGTGTTGAGAAAAGCATGAGGGCTTTTCTCTCCATTTCCAAACACAGCCTGCATCAAGTTCAGGAGAATGTCTTGTTCTATTAAACTTCACAGTATTTTTAATTTCTTCCTGTGTTCCAGTGTCTTTCCTCTCCAGTACCTCATTCATTTTCTCTCCTGTATTCTGCCCTGATAGTATCCTCAGCTTTTTCTTGTGTTCTCCACCATCCACTATTTTGCTGTGGAGACTGGGGTGAGGGAGCAATTTGGCTGTTTGAGCCACCCAGGTGCTGAATGCCTGTTTCACCATTGCCTGTCACAGATCATGAACAGCACTTAAGGCCTGAACTCTTTTCTAGCAATTTGGTGATTTTTGCCAAACTTATGGGACTTTGCCATTTTTGAGGAAAAAATTTGGTTTAAATTGGGTGGTAAATTTTAAAGTTACTTTTGGCAGATTGACCAAGATCGACAGAGATAAAAACACAGCCCAAAATTCTTTAGTCCCCCTTAATCCAGATGAAAACACTCTTGAAAGACTACTTAAAATGAAAGTATGTCCAGTTGTTGACTACTTAGGTATTTACCTTCTGACTTTTTTTAGGTTCAGCAGATAGATCGTGTAGTAGAAGTTGTGGAGGAAACTATTAAAGGTAAGCATCACACTTGAAACTAATTGCAGCTAGTTGGAAACATATAAGCATTAGCAGAAGTGCTGCTGGTATGCACTTCTTTTTCACCCTAATATTTGCTTTATGCTCTAGCTGAATGTTTGGGCAGTGCTATACTTTGTTGTGTATACTTTGTATAAGTGATAATTTCAGAGATGTTTTCTGTCAGGAGCTCTGTGGGCTGTTGGTTTTGTAGGTAAATGATCAAGGGGAGATGTCAATAAATCGTTTTATCAGTGTAGGTTGGAGTAGAGTATTGTATAAAGCTCCTGCATTATCTTAATTGAGTGTTACGCTTCTACTTTCGTTTAGTTCTCTGGCATTTTCTTCTTTTCCGATGTTTTGGCTTACCTCCCTGAGCTCTTCTCAGCAGGGCAGATAAATTATCTTCTGGTTTAATGTTCTTTTGTAACTCTATTCCTTGTTCTCTCTGGCTTTGTTCGCATGTGTACTCTTAGTACTTTGCAGCGAAGGAGGAAAAAACAGTATTGTTTCTGCAGCCTGACCAGTAAACATTTGCTGTTAAATAAATATATTTGTCTGGGTCTTTCTGGGTTACCTTAGTTTGTCTCCATTACTTATCAGGCCATAAAAATTACTGTTCCATGGAGCTTTAAATTACAAGGTTTAGTTTAATTGGCTGTACTTTCAATATAAACAAGTGTCTAGTCCCCAAGACATTCTCAGTAACTTTAATGCTGGAATATGATTGATTTTTTTTTTTAACTACAGCATGAAAGTTTAAAGCACTGCAAATTTTTAAAAGGAAAAAAAAGCTTTTATTACAGAAGTGTGTAGTGTGGTGTAAGCCTTCTAGAACTTGTGGTTTGAAGGCCTTAAGATTTCATGTTGCTTTGATGCTTTGAGAAGTGAAACCTGTACTTTTATGTACTCCCAACCAAAATTTTTCCCAGATTGTCCTAAACTTATGGCATCTATTTTTGGGGGGTAAAACCTACTTTGCCATACAAACAAAGAAGAAATACATTCAGTACATAAATTTTATTTAATAAGCCAAACTGTTTTCCCAGAAACATCATGGTGTTCATGACAATATGTTGGAAATGATGATGCTTCATGATTTTTACAGCATTATTTTAGATCCCTATCTGCTTTTTCCTGAATTTTATTAGTTCTTAAGGGAGTAAGATGATAATCTGGGTCAGCATGCCCTCCCTTTACAAAAATCGGGTTTGTAATATTTATACTGACTTCAGATATTACTGCTTTTGTGATAACATAATTACTGAATGTTAAAGAGTACAAATAATCTAGTAGCAGCTGTTAATGATTTTCACAGAATGGATTTTTCGATTGCATTTTATACTTTGATATAATGCTGGAAAATGAATTCATAGGAATATTAAGTAACATTTAAACTTTAAAAAGTGTGAATTTTGGAAGGATTTTTGTTCCGTTCTAGCTTACTAAAATGGATTTGAATAGAAGGAGAAAGTGATCTGCTGAATTCCATACATAGTGCCAATTCCATCAGGGATTTCCCAAAAGGTAATGGAACACAGGATTTCTGAAGTTTCATAGGAAAAAAATGAACAAAAACCAGCTCTCTGTTTTGAGAGAGACATTGACATACTGGAGAGAGTCAAACAGAAATGGTTAAGAGACTGAGACTGGATCATTTCTCCTCATAGGAGACTCTGGGAAGGCTCAGGGAGGAGGAATCACATCAAAGTATATAAATTCCTGAAGAGAGGGTGCAAAGAGAAGTAAGACAGACTCTTTTCAGTGGTGCCCACAGACAGGACCAGAGCCATAAAAAAGCACAGGAGGTTCCCTCTAAACACCAGGAAACACGTTTTTACTGTGAGGATGACCAAGTACTGGCTCAGGTTACTGAGGGAGGTGGGTGGTAGAGGCTCCATCCCTGGCTGTATTCAAATACTATGGACATGGTCCTGGGGAACTGGCTCTCAGTGGCTCTCCTTGAGTGAGAGCGTTGGACAAAGTGGTCTCCAGAGGTCTTTTCCAACTGCAACCCATCTGTGACAATAAAATTACAATTGGAAGGAGAATCAAGTTGGCAGAGATCATAGCATATGATAATGGCTTACTTTGGTAGAAGCCAGCAATAAGAGCTTTTATTTATATTTCTTTAATTTACTTCAAGAAGCTGCATTATTTTATGTATTTTGGAATCNTCTGAAGTTTCATAGGAAAAAAATGAACAAAAACCAGCTCTCTGTTTTGAGAGAGACATTGACATACTGGAGAGAGTCAAACAGAAATGGTTAAGAGACTGAGACTGGATCATTTCTCCTCATAGGAGACTCTGGGAAGGCTCAGGGAGGAGGAATCACATCAAAGTATATAAATTCCTGAAGAGAGGGTGCAAAGAGAAGTAAGACAGACTCTTTTCAGTGGTGCCCACAGACAGGACCAGAGCCATAAAAAAGCACAGGAGGTTCCCTCTAAACACCAGGAAACACGTTTTTACTGTGAGGATGACCAAGTACTGGCTCAGGTTACTGAGGGAGGTGGGTGGTAGAGGCTCCATCCCTGGCTGTATTCAAATACTATGGACATGGTCCTGGGGAACTGGCTCTCAGTGGCTCTCCTTGAGTGAGAGCGTTGGACAAAGTGGTCTCCAGAGGTCTTTTCCAACTGCAACCCATCTGTGACAATAAAATTACAATTGGAAGGAGAATCAAGTTGGCAGAGATCATAGCATATGATAATGGCTTACTTTGGTAGAAGCCAGCAATAAGAGCTTTTATTTATATTTCTTTAATTTACTTCAAGAAGCTGCATTATTTTATGTATTTTGGAATCATCTGTTAATGGAGAAGAATGTCTTTTCATTGTGTTTTATGAAGAGTCTAACTGTGAACTTCCATTATCCTAGTGAAATGAAATACTGTAGATAACAGGACTATTGATTGGAATATTTTATTATATAAAATAGATACATGGTAGAAGATTAAATTAATGTTAGATCAAATGAAATGTAGTCCTTTGTTTTCATGAGTCTACATTGTTGGTAACAGCTTCTGAAGCTGCTAATGCTTTCAGGAGATGGAGATGGTGTGGGACGGGATTTAATATGAATTCTGAATTCAGAGCCAGCTTACACCTGTGACTTTTAGGTTGGGTGTCTGTCATAGGTGTACGGCACAATTTTTTTCACCTTTTTTTTAAAGAAAAGCTAAAGGTTGCATGGGTGATATACTCTAGTAGTGTGGTTATATATATATATATATATATATATATAGAAAGCTTGAAAAATATTATATA
>VZRH01005588.1:356396-382688 GCA_013397555.1 Urocynchramus pylzowi | reverse complement strand
AAAGCTTGAAAAATATTATATATTGAATATTTAAAAAAAATTTGACTAAGTGGAACTTCATAGTGTCTGTGTTCTATAGGACAACTCTGTAGATTGGTCAGCCTAACTGAGTTGTCTGGATTTTCTGTCCAAATTCCAAGGCGGAAACAGGTTACCCTGATGCTAGTTTAAAGTCTAAAAGTCTACCTTTCCGTGGCTTCCCATTTCTTGAGTGGTACTGTAGTTTTTTCTTGCATGTTTGAATTTTGTAGTACACAGATTACAAAAAGGGAAAGTTTGCAGAAAGAATTTTTTTCCTTATCTTTTTTTTTTTTCCTAATAGTCATCTTTTCAGCTTTTTATGAAAATGGCTTCCCTGTTGGATTTGGTTGAAAGCTTGCTGCACTCCAAAAGAAAATTGATTTCTTGGAATTATTTAGAACTCTTTGTATGAAATATGAAAGGGTTTCTTCTAGCTTTATTTCTCAGTCTTATGGGCATTATCAGGAAGACCTTTTCAGAACAATTCCATTCTGTTGGGTCAAGAGATGGTACTTTCAAGAAATATATCTTTGTGGTGGTCCTTACCACATATGTGTGAAGACAGTGTAATTGTTAGTTCCCAATTCTCCATTGAGATAATTCTGATGAACACTTTTTATGTGGCTTTATCTTTTTATCCTGCTTCATCAGAAAATGGAAAAGAAGGATGTGCACATTTGTTGTTGCACTGACAGCTAAAAGAGAGAGATAGAGAGAGAGACTTTTAAGAGGCTTAGTGATTTCTCATTTTTATGCCATTGTAACATCTATCACAAGTGTTGAATTGAATCTTTGAAATTTCCTAATTAGCAGGTGAATTAGCAGGTAAATTGTCACTTCCAGAAGCGATCTTCAATAACAGTGCAGTATTTGTATGCAGGTCATGTCTAATTAATATTTATACTGTGTCCCAAGATATATTTTAACTAGAGGCATCTTCACATACTTTTCATATGATATGGTAATTTATAATCTGAAACCTCTATACTGCCTGTGAGGAACTAGACAAAATAATTCATTCACAGTCTCAGAACAGAGTTTCTCAAATGATGGCCACAATTGTGTAGCCAGTGTGTCTCTCAGTCTTCCTGTTAAAACAGAATGGTTTTGTCATGCAGGGTTCTGATTTAACAGTTTAGTAAACCTTGCTTCATCTGCACATTACCCAAATTTTAAGTCTGGATTACAGCAGTTTTTACAACATTAGGGTAACATACCTTCTCATGTGCTTAGTTTTCCAGTAAGGTGTTATGATGACATAGAGTGTTAGGAAAAATCTTACTAAGGAGTTGTGGTGTCTGTGAGCTAGGTGAAAACAGGCCTATAATTGATGTGTGTTGCATCACTTAGTAAAATTTCTGTATAGAATATAAAAGTTATTTGGGATGACCAGTTTCTATGGTATGCTCCAATAAGCTGAAGATTTGTCTTTGGTGGGAACTGCAGAATGTCTTTATGGTGGCTGCTCAAGTCAGCTTTTTATGAATCACTCTAAAATCTGTCTTTAAAAAAAGCCTGTGTGTGTATACAAGCTTGGCTATAAACAGTTTACAGTAGGCAAGAGAATACATTTATTCTGTATTTTAAGGGAAAAATGCTAACTGCTTAATGGAGACATTCCTCTTTTCTGGCTTTGAATTTAGGTCTTCAGAGATTTAGGTTTTTCCTCCTTCCTTTCTAGACATGTTCTCAAATCCCGTGTTATTAAGGGTTTATAGGGGGTGGAAGGCGTGGGACCAGAGTATTTGTGTACAGTCTGCTTTTAGCTTAAGCCTTAGGGAGATGAGGGACATAGGTTGAATTGAGTTTAGTCCATATTGTGTCTGTCTAATGCTTTCACAAAACATAGTTTTACAATGGGTCATTAGACCTGATTATAAAAAACAACCGAAGGAAATTACTTCAGAGTTGAGCCCTTTATACTTAATATAACCTTTCTCAGTTTCAGTCATGTTGACCTGTCTGGTGAAGTTGCCCATCTATTCCCAGTTAAAACATTGACCATTATTTGCTCAACTGTTTAATTGTCCTTATGTGGTTAGCAGTTACGGATTCATGACAATTGCAGTGTCTGTCTGTATGAAAAAGAGATCAGTGATACCTATATTATATAAAGGCTAAAGTGTAGAATTTATACTGGATTGTCCACCTGAGAGTGAGTGTGTGTGTGTGTGTGTGTGTATGTATGTATCTGTACGTATATGAATGACAGAATGTTTAATAGTATTTGTATGTGCTGCTTGATTTCACTATAATCTGCTGGTAACAGTAGATAAAACAGTCTCTTTTCAATTTCTGTGACTGTGGGAAGAATAGCCTTGACTTAAGAAGTTGATGACAGGCCAAATGAAGAATAAAAATTGGAGGAGTCAGGAGTTCCTATTTGAGGAAAAGTATCATTTGGCTCCCAGTCAGGAAACTGACTGTTTGTGCCAAAAAGCAGCTTAAGGAGGGTCAGAGGGAGGGTAGTGGCCTCATCAAGTCCCTGTTTCTATCTCATTTGAAAGGACATAGAAAGGGGGGGTGAGGGGGACAGTTTTGGGTGGGTTGTTTTATTTATTTCACTGTGTGGTGGGTTGACCTTGTCTGGCTGCCAGACCCCCACCCAGCTGCTTTCTTGCTCCCACTCCTCATGAGGGCAGTGGAGAAAATAAAATGGGATAACTCTTGGGTCATGATAAGGACAGGAAGATCACTTATCAGTTACCATCATGAGGAAAACAGACTCGACTTGGGGGAAATTAATTTAATTTATTGCCAATTAAAAATATAATAGAGTGGTGAGAAACTATAGCTACCTTCCCCCACCCCTCTTCTTCCCATGCTCAGCTTCAGTCTCTCATTGCAGACTCCTTCATCTCCTCCCCTTGAGCGGTGCAGAGAGATGGGGAGTGGAGGCTGTGGTCAGCCCAGTAGAGCCCCTCTGTGCTGATTCCGCTTCCCCTCGCTGTCCTCCTGCTCCAGCCTGGAGCATTCCTCTGGGCTGTGGGGATCCAAGCTCCAGCGTGGGTCCTCTGCAGGGGATGCAGTCCTTCAGGAACAAGCTGCTCCGGTGGGGGTCCCCCCAGGCTTCGTGCACTTACTGCCCGGAGCTCTGCTCCGTGCTCCGCCGCAGGCTGCGGGGGACGATCGGCTTCGCTCTGCTCTTCTCCAGCGCCTGCAAGGGAATCCAGTGGGCGCCCGCAGCACCTCCTCCTTCTTCTTTTTCTCCTCCTCCTCTTCTCTCCTTGCTGCTCACAGGGCTTTTCCTCACACTTCTTTCCTTGCCGCCAGGCAGTGTTTTTCCCTTTCTTACACCCTGTGACAGCTGTGGAACTCCACGGTGCCCTGTGGCAGGACTTTTGGGGCCAGCTGGAGCCGGCTGTATCTGGCCCTTGGCAGCCCCAGGTCTCTCCTCACAGAGGCCCCTGCAGCCCCCTCCACACACCCCGGAAGAGTACTATGTCCCTAATGCAATTTCTAGGAGGTAGAATTGCCTTTTAAACTGAGATAACTGGAAAAACTGTGTTTAAGGCAGGTTGGGTAAGGCCTTGAGCAACCTACTCTAGTGGGAGATGTACCTGCCCATGGCACAGGGGTTGGGACTAGATGATCTTTAAGGTCCTTTCCAACCCCTTAACTAAGAATTCTCTGATTCTGTGAACTTGTGCCTGGGGCTGTGTTTGACAGACTTAAGAAAGTTGGGTGGGATTGAAATAATGTTTTCAGTGGGAATACACAGAGCTGCAATGAGTCAGTAACTTGCAGCCATGACTGTGATTAAAAGAGTCACCCAGTACTCATTTGTATGTATCAATCACTGAGGTTAATGGCATAATGTGGTACATGTAACCTGCCTCTGTTTTGTGTGCCCTGGGATGGAAATTTTGGAGATACTACTATTTAAACAAAATTACAATTTTTTTTTTTGTTGTCATCAAAACATTATGGGTAGAAAGAGTGCCATTACTCAAACAAGTAGCTTTTCCCCCCCCGCTTTTGTTATTTTAGAACTACTTTGACAACAAGCATTGGCTTATAAAAGACCTGGCTGGAAGGTGTCCCACTGTATGGATTTTAAACTAAGGTTTTCTCATGTGGCCAGATGCTTCAGTGAGAACACCAGGTTGCGTTTTGAATGCCTCTTTCTGACTGCTTGCTAAAAGTGGGATGTACTGAAGGGTACTGATGAATTCCAAATAGTAATACCCTGATCTATGCCATTATCATCTCGGAGAGTTCGGCTTTGTAGACTGTAGTTTAAATAAAAATGTAGAGCATGATGAGGAATATACAGTAATTGTGGAGAAACTGTTTCTGCAAAGGCAGATTTTAATTGCTTTTGTAAAACATCAGTAATTATGTGGCTCAACATTAAAATTGTCCCTGCTGGGGCAAGAGATTTCTGTTACCATCAGCTGGTTTTTGCTCTTAAAATAAAGTTTATTGCTGTCTATTTAAATGCTTTTGGGCATGAGGGGACTATTAGGTATGTGAGATGATCCAGGACTTTAGATAGGTTTAGTAATTATTTCTCAGTGTAATTATTTCATTGATTTAATTTATAAATCTGATAGAACTGACTATCCCTATGATGACTGCCACTGTTTCGACTTTATTTTGTAAGTAGCTCACAGAAACTGAATGGAAGATAAATAGTGCTACAGAAGAAGAAAACAAGCAACTGGGGGAAGCAGATGAAAATCCCAGTAGCACAACTGTGATTGCTCATTATTAAATGAGCCTGTGATGTACACGGGAAAGGTGCCTTTTCTTCCCAGCCCGTATGTGCTCTTTTCCACACTTTGAGTGAACAACTATCTTACAGCATCCCTGTTTTTCTGTCCTATTCACATTGGTTAGACTCACCTGGATTTAGCTCTGTTAGAGAATCCTCGTGGCTGGTAAATGTAAAGAGTACCTCACGATTTTGGATACAGTGAGTTCAGCTCAGCGTTACACTCTAAGGCTGAATTTGTTCTGTTCATCCTGCACACCCCAAAACATTAGGCAAGTTACTTGTGCTGCTGCAGCTGGCTCTGACAATCCTGCTTTCACCACTTCCCTCCTTCATAATGCAGCCTGTTTTATTTGATTCAAAATGTCTTTTCCCTTGGAAGTTTCTCTCCAGGATCTCCTGAGGTTTTGAGCAGAATCTTTGATCCTAATCAAATGTATTTCTTCACAGAGAGGTGAGGACAGAGGGTCAGGGTCCTGTAGTCCATTCTTAGTATTGTCCTTCTGAGCTGTGGAATTGTGTCTGGCATTTTGAGCTCACAGGAGATTTAGCGTTCAGGCACTTTTTCAGAAAGACAATAACATTGCATGATCTCAGAATAAGTAGGATGAAGCTAGTGAATCCTGAAAAAAAACCCAGTAGTGCCTTAATTGGGCATTTCACGTGCTCTTGCTGTGATAGAGTATACTTATATTCTTAATTTAACTTGGTGAACTTTTTACGTGAATAGTAATTCCTTGTTAATAGTTGCCTCTTTTTCTGTATGACTTCTTGTACAGTAAGGTTTTAGTGCTTACAGATACTGTTATGATTGAGTCATACACTGGAGACATGCCAAGAATAAAGAGATATTGCATGCTTAATGGAGAGAAAGTGGTGTATTAATTTTAGCAATATGGGATACCTGTAGACCTTTTCTACTGAATATCTTGTTTTTGAAATTACATTAAGTGAGTTTTAAAAAGCTCCTGTCTTCACTGGTGTGACACTCACATTCCAGAGTCTTCCAAAGCAGTATTACTGTTGAATGCTTATTCCAAGTGCAACACTTAGTAGTTCTCTGTATTTCAAGCTAGTTACAAATGTGCTGTATGCTTAGTAATTCCTGCACATTTCTATGAAGCTTTTTTATTTGGTATAGGGTGGAAAGCAATCTTTTTGTAAAGAGTTTTGAATGCAGAGACTGGATCAAATGTAGTGCTGGCTATCAGCATCCTAATAGGACTGGATGCCTGGCCCAAGGCATGGTGCAGTGAAATTCAAGGAAAGATCAGTAACTCTGACATCATTAGTCTGAGTTATTCCCTGTTCCTGTCTACACCAGATGAAGGAGTTTGACTGTTACAGAACATTCCCATCTTCACTGATCTAGAAGAGGAATAATTTATATTAGTTGCTTGGTCAGGAGCAGGGCATATACCTTTCAGTTAGGTTTGGCTTTTCTTTGCTCCCTGAATTTACTTTGGACAGAAAATGCCAGTGGTGACATTCAGGGATGCCAATGTGCTGCTGGCCAGCTAGTGTTGGTTTGGATGGGAGCATCCACACAACAGAATCCTAAACCAATTATTGTCCTTGTTTTTGCACTTGTGTGTGTCTGACAGCATGTGATTGCTCTGGGGAGCTTGGGAATTCCTTTGAAATCAGTCATGTCTGTTGTGGAACAGCATGTTTGTGCTGCAGGGCAGGGAGAAAAGATGGCAGAGGAGCTTATGGTCTGCCCTTGCTTGATGCTTCTTTCAGTCTTTATTACTGCTTTTAGTTCTTCTTTACACTTCTTCCTTTAATTTTTCTTTGAAGAAATATATTTCTTTGTTTCCCCTACACTTTTACCTTCCTTTCCTTAGCTACACTGCTCCGATGTGCTATTTTTTCCAGTGCTAACCTTGAGGAAAGGAAACTCTCTATTCATTAAGAACCAAACAGTGGTGGAAGGAAATGTGTGCAAGAGTACATGAAACAGTGCTTAATCCTGTTCCTTTAACGATGCTGGAGAAAACCAGGCAGGTTGGTGAGAGACATCTGAGAAGTGCAGAACAGTGCGTTGGCAGCGGTGCTCTGAGGAAAAGAGCGTCTTTCAGGAAATGGTGAATAACCTCTAAGCATAGTGATGTAACTGGGAAAGGGAGAGAGTGGGTAACAGAACAAGCAGAAAACAATAGAAGCTGTTGCTGCCAAGGCTGGGGTTTCCTGTATCTTTGAGGATTTTTTGTGAAATCGTGGTTTTGAGCTGCTTGAGATATCTGCACTGAACTTGGAAGCTAATAGCTAAGAAATCAGTGTCTGGCTGGGAGTTGTGTTTCAGAATCACACTGTATAGCTCCAGTGGGGTGTGCAGGGGTGGGGAGGGACCCTCAGTGAGTGCCCTCTTTCATCTTTCAGGCAGATATAATTTCCCAGCAGTTCTTGAGGGTTGCCAGCCTATGGACAGAGTGAAGCTGGCTATTTTTTAAAACATAGAATAGATCTACTAGTATCTGATATGATGCTGATAGCCAGGTAAAGTTTACTAAAATTTACTAAGCCAGGCTACTTCCCCCTGACTTATACTTGTAATAAACTAGGAAGGTACCAGTCCCATTTGAATCTGTTTGCTCTAATATCATTAGCATGCTTCTGTGGTTCTGGGTCACAGGGGTATGATGGTAACCTGAGGTTCACAGGACATTTAACGCTCTAATCTTATGACAAAGAAATTCCGTTATCTGTTCCCTTCATATATTTGTATTTCAAGATTGGGCCTTCTCCATCAATCCTGAAGCACATACATTTATGATTAGAGGTATATGGACATGCCGTTAAAACTGTACTACTTCTTTGTGTCCTTTTTAACAAGTGAAAATAAATACCCTGAAAATATTTTCGTTTTGCATACTGAATTATCAAACTAGACACATTTAGATGCCCTCTTTTAGACTAACAGTTGGATTTAACATCCTGATGAATTCATTCCAACCTCATCCTTCTTGCAGATAGTGCCAAGTAATGTGAATTGTGTCTACTGACTTCTATGTAAAGATGAGTTTAATATTAAACAGTTTTGAAAACTAGAGAGCTCTGATTAATTTTAAGTTGTTCCTAGCTTGATTTCATTTGCATTTGCTGTGAGTGATTCTGCTCTGCAAGTGTCCTTGCTGGACTTGGTTAGTACTTCTGTTATGTTGTAATCTGTATTAATTATCAACTAATTAGTGAAAAACTGCTCTGAAGCATGACCTAAACCACTAATTAACTTTTTCAGGTTTTGTTTCATTTTTTCTTAATGGAATTTTGTCTGCTGCTAGACTGTGTGGAAGTAGAAAATTTATTTTTATGGCAGAAGCAGTTAAAACAATCCTAGATCGTTTAGGCTTTCCTATCTAACCTGACTAGGTCTGTTTGTCTTTAAGCTGTGTTTCAAAGCTTGCATTGTAGAGTGAGCCCTAAAAAAGGAGTGGTATTTGTTTGATATCTGAGATGGAGCACTCATCATTATGGTAATAGACTTGTGATTAACTCAGTTTTCGAAAATGTTGTACAAAACTAAAAAAAAAAAAAAAAAAAAGGAAAGAAAACAAACATGAAAAGAAAGACTCCTTTTAAGTTTGGGACACCTGCTTTGCTTAGGTAAGTTATGCAATCTGTAAAGTCAGAGAGAAGGTAACTTAATCAGATAAAATGCTTTAGAAGTAAAGCTTAATTGCAGTGTTTTGTCCCATTTTAAGCTTTGAAAGGAGGTCATGAATGAGATTTAAAATTACTACTTTTTCTGTTAAACTTGATGTTAGTCTGGGCTTAATAGTGCTGGTTAGACAATCTAAAAAAAAAGGTTATTTAGCCTTTTTCTAGTTGAAGATGGCAAAAATACTTATTTTTAAGTTTTCTTGAAATAAGTATGAGGAAAAAAAGATTTACAGCATGTGAAAAAGTATGATTCAATGTTTATCAAGTTATGTTTTATTAATAGTAACAATTCTGTAAACAGATGCCTTAGTGATTACTTAAGATGAAGCAAAATAATCCTTGTATGGTGTAGGGGAAAAAGGATTTAAGGTCACAAATACTGTAATTGAGAGGGTTTTCTTCTTAAGAAAAATAATTAAGTGTGCCTGCCACACAAGTCACAGTAGTTGGATGGGCATGTGCTGCTTGCCTTCTGGAAGCATTAAACTTTGCTAAAAATCATCTCCCACTAGAGGCATTTTTTTAGCCTCTGGTGTCTGGACTGAAAAGTACAGGGATATTGTTATTCTTGAGTACCCCACAGGTCTTGCAAGCCTCATATTTATTCAAACTTCAATGTCATTCAGGAGGAATATGGGAAGTATATTTTATGTGAGAATAAACTGCCATATTTGATTGCCAGGCCATAGATTTCCTGAGCTCAGGATCAGGGTTGGGGTGGGTGGTAACATTCAGTGGATCACATGGGAGATGGTCACAGAGCTGGGGTTTCTTTCCTGAATAAAGGAAGTCTCTGATGATAGAAGCAACTCAGTCTTATTCTCCCTATAAGTTATATTCTATCTGTAGAATGGCCTCATCTTGTGGGTTGACTTTGGGGGTGGTTGCCTGTTTGAGGACTGCTCTCAGTATGAGAAAGGGGGAGCCTGATCTAAATTCATGTTAGAGAACAGTTACTCACATGGCTTCTCCTTGTGAGGGTCCATGTTCTGAGGAGATGAGGCCTCCCTGATTCTGCACACTGAGATATTACTTGGGGAGGGGGGCAGGTTGGTTTTGTGGTTTGTTGTTTTCATCTTGTTTTTTAAACTTAAGAATGGTGGTTTGACACCAATTCTAAGTGTGTGAATTTTAAATTTTGGGTAACTTGTTGTTAATCTAATTGTTTTAAGACTATAGTGAATTGTTCCACTGCATTTTTAGCCATAAATCCAAATACACCTTTAATATGGCAATGTAGCTGAATATTTTAAAAATGGATAAACTGGTTTATTCCAAATAAACCACAGTATTAAGAAATAAAAAAAAAAAGGAATGTTTTCTGTTTCTGGTTTAAGGCACTCACTTTTGTTATACAAATAAATAAAATGGTGCCATGCTTGCAGCTCCTCAATGAAGCATTAGATTAGAAAATAACTGATGGTATTGTGAGACAAGGATATTGCTGTTGTTCTTAGGAAAAGGTAGAAGTACGTAATTTAGCAAATGCTAGGAGCACAAGCACCATATTACTAAATTCGCCACAGGATAGAATGAAATTTTTGTTAAATGCAACTGCAGAAGTAATGCCTTTTGTTTCCTGTTGACATTATGATGTCTTCTATCAGTATTAACCATTGTGTCTCCTATTGGTATTAACTTTATGCTATCAAGTCAGTCCTTCTCACTTGTTCATTAGATCACATTTTTGATTTAGAATTTTTATGTATCTGTAAAAAACTTGAGGAAGATGTTATTCTAGAAGTAGTTGGGTTTTTTCCAGGCTGTTGTTGCCATATCAAGGAAATAAATTAAGAGCATGAATGCCACATTATTAAAAAATTAATTTATGAGTCCTCAAAACAGGCAGTGAAGAAAGGCTTTGACTGATGAAGGAATGAATTTTGTAAATAGCTGTTGGTAACATAAGTTAGGAGCTTTGATGTAACACAGCTTTTAATTGATTTGAAGTGGTCATAGGCTTTGCTGTGCTGGATGTAGTTCAACTCGTACTTTATAGTTTCATGCATTCCTCTCACCCCCCCTCCTATTTCTGGGTTAGCTTTTTCTTTCCTGAAATATTTAGTGGATTGAAGCTGTAGGGTTTACTATCAGGGATTTTCCAAGTTCAATAGACACATGCTTCCTTTTCTGCCAGTTTGAGTTGCTGAGTTGTTTTTCCAACTCTATTCAGGTATCTGCCATTAGCTTTCACTTGCTGTCTCTCACCTGCCTGTTCTAGGCTTTGTGGAGTAAATGATACAAGTCTTAGACTTAGAAGATGGGAATACTTTAGACTACCTTATGCAATAATATGCACAATTGTTTTGATTCTTCATTGTTAGTTCTTGCTTCAAAATGTCAGCAAACCCTGCCATTTGTGCTCTTTAAATATAGGACTTGTCGTGGCATGACTGATGTTGTAGGCAGTTGGTGAAATTATTTATATTTTAGTCCCTGAATATTAATGGCTTCAAGAAAGTAGTTGTGAGGCAGTTTTCTGACCTGCTGTTGTCCTGGTGTGGGAGGAATATGTGCAAATCTTGGTAGTCAGCTTAGCCATGGACACGTGAAGATATGCTTCACAGCACTTCCAGACTTACACAGTCGGGCAACCTTGAGATGTGTTGGTTCTCCATATAATAAGCTAAAAAAGTATTTAGTTGTTTATTACCTCCTAATTTAGGTTTGAATTAAATTTTTTTGGAAGAATCATTTGATCCTGCCATGCAACTCATTTAAATATTATTGCTATGTTGCTATTTGCTAGAGAATCTGAAAATGAGACTGCTTAGATAATTTTAATCATATAAAACAGAAAATGTAAGTGTGAAAAGATAATTGGATGAAATAATTTACTCATTTTAAGATGATTTATTTTACCTGTCAGTGTCTCTTTATAAATGCTCCAGATGGTGGAAATATATTATTACAACTCATTCTCATTTTCAGTCTTTGAAATATAAACACTACTTCTGAAGAAGAGCAAATCAAAACAACTATGATGAGACTTGTTCTTTGTAATGACTGCATTTTTTTTGTTTAATTTGAAGGTCATTCTGTGAGACTGCTGGGTCAGAAAAAGGATAATGGAAAACGTTTGGGGGGAGCACGACTGGACTTGCCAAAGATTAGGAAGAATCCACTGATAGAAATCATTTCCATCAATACAGGGTAAGAATCTTCCAAACTTACAAAACATTCAGTAAAGCAGAAGAATTCCTTTTATCTCTTTCTGCAGGTCTAGTGTACTACTCCTCAGCTACACAGAAGGAGGCAGGCTGACCACTTTTAAATAGTTTAAGATGTTAAATCACATTCATTTTGAAAATAAATCCCTGCTTATTTGGTTACGAAAAGAAAAGAGCATTTATAGGGTTTCTTTCCCTCTGTGATTTATTGATTTCTAAGATGGTAGTTCCAGAGTATTTTTAGTAACTCATTATGATCTGTAAACATCGTTAAGATCTGTCTGATGTGATTGTCAGCCCAGATGTATTAATGGCTAAATTAGATATAGTTACCTGTATCTTGCTCCTGTAACCTGTTTGTAAAGAGTCATCATGGATATATTTAATTCTTATATTAATTTGAACAAGCTACTCTCTCCTGTCAATCAACTCTGGATGCCCATTTCTCCATAAGACTACAAGCATTTTTCTGTTCTTTTTCTACTTTGAGGAATTCTATTTTAATCTTCCTTCCCTTGCTGCTTTCCTTTTATCAATGCCAGTTGGTATCCTTCAATTTTGTCAATTTATTAAAGAAAAAGAAACAAAGCAACAACAACAAAAATCACACAAGTCCTCTTCTGATTTTCCCATCTTCTCCAACTCACATAGTAATTTCCCTGCTGGTTGAATTTAAAACGCATTGCTCTGGGCATCCCAGGTAGGTGTGAACTTACTGCCTAGAATGAAAAAAAAAAAAGTGCTGTATCTCAGGTCTGAGTGTAGATTAGCATGTTCATAAACATTTCATAGAGGAGTTTTGGTACTGTCTTCTTTCTTACTTCCTTGTCTTTTTGTAATGTGGCCTTCATAATTGCTGTGAAACCTAGTGTGCTGTTTTGGTCAGAATATCAGTTCAAGGCTTAGTGTGATTACTTTTTCTTCCTCTGACTTCTGGTAAATATATGTGTGACATTTTGTCATATTGCTGAATTATAATAACTTTTTAAACTGCATTTTTGTTCATGGATTGGTTTTGAAGTCTGGATATAAGCTCTTCAGTGTAGTTACTTCAAGTGTTCTAAATTCTTTACCTTATTTTCTTTTCAGTGAACATCTTGTTTTTGTCCATCAAAATTCTCTTCATGATTAAAACCATTTTTTACATTTGCTGTGTCTGACTTTTAGATGGTAAAAGTTTTCTTTTTCCATTAATATTTATCACAGTGTAACGTTCTCTTTCTGTTTGCAAATGTTGTCAAGTTTGTAAGCTAATTGAGCTATGGTCTTGTTCCTGTCTTTTGATGTATAGTAATGAATTTAAGATAGGAAAATTAGAAATACTATCATTTCAAATATCAGATCATTACTAGTTTAATTACAGAGGTTAATAAAAGGTTACTGTAGGGCATGTACCCTTAGCATTAGGTAACTGATGAGGGTAGCAACCATTTGAAACTTTTTTTAAATATATTTTGAACAGATGTATTTTTTTACTGTTTGAAAAATCCATTACTTCCCAAATTGATCAAACTGCAGACTGTTAATATCTCCTAAGAAGTTACTCTTAGAAACCCTTTCCTTTAGAACTTGATAGTTTACAAACAAAAATTTCATGTGTAATAGTTCTTGCAGTTCTCAGGTCAATTAAATGCCTATTTTCTACCATAAGAAAATATAAAAAAAATTACCAAAAACCACAGAAACATTTCTGTTTCATGGAGAAGAAAGTCAAATATGACTTGATAGGACCAAAGCATTCTTAAAGCCTCAAACAAACAAGTTAGTTGTATAAGACACCCAGATTAACTACTATCTCAATCTATGTTATATTGCCTGCTTTCCTCTCCTAAATGCAAATGCTTGGGTTTTCCTGTCTTTCTCTTCCCCTTCCCCCTATCCCAGCCTCCCCAGATGTGTATCGTAGGTGACTTTTTTGTGTCTTGGTCTGGGTTTGAAAAGCAAAGCATAGCTTTAAAAGGCAGCAGTGCTCAGCCGTTTCTGAAAATACAAAAATGCAATGAACTAAAAACAAGACACAGACTGTATTAGTCACTGTGATTTGACTGCTAATTTTATCAGCTTTGCCTTAGTAGTCTGGTTGTGTCAATTTTTAGTACCAACACCACATTGGACCTGAGTTTTCTCTGTGTAGAGCCTTGAGGAAGCTTTGAAGACTATTTTTTGGTACAGTGATCTTTATTAAGAGGTGAGTTTAGATCAGATTAGGTGGTCTTAAAATAGTAAAAAATACTTTGTTAAAATTATCAGTTTCCTCTTTGGAAATATTTTTGTCTGATACTGTTAGACGATAGCACTTGGGAGCAGCATGAGCAGGGCTTCTCCAAGGGAGGCCAAGAGGGGTCGTAAGGGTGCCACCAGCACAGGCAGTGTCCCACACCAGCAGGACACCTGGTGCCATGGGGCCTGAGCAGTGTGGCAAGGCTGGGGGCTGGTAGTAGGAGCCATGAGCAGTCCCAGACATAGAAAATTCCATAATCACAGAATATGCTGCATTGGAAGGGACCCACAAGGATCATAGAGTCCAAGTCTTTGCCCTGTACAGGACAGCCCTAAGAGTCACATCTTCTGCCTGTGTGATGAAATGATCACCCACAGCCTGGGTCTGAAGAGTACAAATAACACAGGTCTGAGGAGATGAGTGCAGGACCAGAGGCAGGCATGGTACTTAAGCTCAAGCCAGGTCTGGGAACAGAAGCCTGAGCTTTACTGGGGCTCCTGGTGCAGAATGGGCTGTGGAGGTGGCAGCTGAGGCTGAGCAGGTCAGTGAGGGCCTGGGGGTGCCCACGGGGCTGTGACAGGTGGTGATGAATTACCATTTCCAGCTGGGGTTTTAATGAAACCTTGGCCTCTTCTGTAATTCTGTGGGGGAAGAAAAGGCTTATTGGAGCATGTATATTCCCTCCTCCCCAAAGCACTGGAGTCTTCGATGGCTCACGTTAACCCCTTTTCTTCTCTGGTAGGATGAATTCCTTTATGTTCATGGACATCTGCCTGCTGGAACTATTCTTCTGAGGGTTCAGAAGGAGCACTTAATTTTTGGGAGTCTCCAGAAATGCTGATTGTTAAGACATCTTTCATACCTCTACATCTGTGTCTTGGTTTCTTAACTCAAGATGGTGTCAGATTTGATAATTTTGACTTGATACTTCTTTTATTGATTCCTTCATCTCTCAGAAATGGAGGAAAAAAATTTCCTGACCCAAAGATTTATGTCCTTGTATAGTAGTTTTGAACTTTTTCTGTACTTGTCCAAGCACAAATGCATGCCTACGTATGCACATGTCCCTCTGTGTTTGTATTGCCCGTTCTCCTGCTGTACATGAGTGTCCTCAACTGTTTGCATAAATCATATCTGTCCTATCAAGGGACAGACATATTGTCCACTACACTGTGCAGTCTGTAATAATTATAATTAAAAATAAACCAAAACAAAACCCCACTAGGTATGGAGTATCTGTGAAGATCAGGTACTACTTCTGTCAGTTGTGAGCCAGCTCAGAGGTTTTACACAGCAGGATGTCTCTCCCTAAAAAGATGTTGCTCTGACTTTACAGGGACCTGTGTCTTTTTTAATGTTTGGCATGTTTTTTATTTAGTTTTTTTTCTTAAAGTAATGGACAGTTTTTTCCTACTGTTAATTTTGATTGTCCTGAGGGTTGTTGTTTTGTCATTGAGAAATCCAATCTATTTGTTTAATTTACCATGACAGTTGGTGGTTTTTGTCAACAGACTGTGACTCTAGAGAAAAGCTCCCATCCCAGGAGTGACATGTTTCAGAGTTTCCAAGTATGTTTGCAAAGACTAATGGTGAGTTACCGGAATGGAGGCATAGGAGATTTACCAAACTTCTCTGACATGCAGAGATATATTAGTGACTCTTCATTTTTCCATATGCAGATGCATAAGAAGTCCTTACCATCCCAGTATCTCATACAAGCTGTAGATTGGCCTTTGTAATTTCTCCGTAGGAAACAAGTGACCTTTTCTTTCTGTATGGTTTGCTTTCTCTGTTATTGTTTAGAAAACACTTTGCAATATTTTTCAAATCAACTTTTTTTCTATAAAATAGGTAGTCAAAACAAAGGGATTGTTACAGTGCCCAGATAGTTGTCTTAATCTTAGTATATCCTGCAGTGATATTAGTAGATCTGAATCTAGAAACAGTGATTTCTTCCTGTACTCCAAAATAATTTTCTGCTTTGAATTAAGGTATTTGGTTAAATCTCTTTCACTTGTACTTATGTCATAAGCTTGTATTGTACAGGTCATCATCTTACTGGAACAAGCCAGGTAATAGTAGTAGGAAAAGCATGTTAAATGCTGTTTGGAGAAAAGGCATAAATTTTTAAACTAATCTCCTAATGTGATTATTCTGTTACTTTGAAGTAAGAAAGAGAAATGTTCTCAAATTCATTTTGTATTACAGCTTCATTTAAGTCTAAGGAAAAATCTTTTTCTCCTTGTGGTGTCATCTTCATTAGTGCCAGTTTCATAGCCCATGTAGCCACCTAGACAGCTCTCTTTAATGGGATTGAGACTTGTTTTTCCACGTTAATTAATTCTGTATCTGCTTTGTTGCTTGGACTATTACTCATGTATCTCTGTTGCTGGTATGACTTGAACTCCCTTATTACCACTCAAATACATTCAAATATGAGTTCATTTGTGCTTTTTCTGGATGCCCTGGGAAGCATGAGAAGAGTGTAATATCACCTTAAAATGAGCCCACACTAGAATTAACTGATGGGTGGGTTTGCACATAGGTCTGTTGAAGTGCTCTCTGTATTCTTTTTGAAGTTTCTACCTCTCCTAATGGAGCAGGAAAGTAACTACACCGCTCATATGACTAGCTAGAGAAGAATTAAAATACACTGAACAGGGAATTCAAAACCAAAGGAACATACCAATGTACATGCATGTATTAGACTAGATTATTCCTGCAGTGCTGTAGCATCTTCGAGAAGACCAACATGTTACTTTATCTCGGAAAGATTTTCAGCTCTGCTTTTGTGTCTTAAATGGTAATTAAAGCATAACACATTAAGCTTAGTACTCTGTGTTGATGAGCTGCAACCTTTTTGCTCATGGCACAGCCCTTGCTGGCAAAGTTCATGTTGAGAGTGAGCATACATAGTGCTTAGAAGCTTGATGCATCCTGCTAGTATTGTAGAGGTGTTTTAAGTCATGTTATCTAGTGGTGGTTGTTCACAGTGTTTCCAAGCTGCCAAAGTGTTTCCAAGGATCTGAATCTAGCAGGAAAAAAAAAAAAAAAAAAAAAAAAAAAAAAAAAAAAAAAAAAAAAAAAAAAAAAAAAAAAAAAGGAGTAGTTTTACGTCCATCCAGAACTCAGGTTTTTTTATGAATCAAGTGACCAAAAGTTCAGCATTAAAAAGATGCTAAAGAGTTATTATTGTCAATCCTGATTTTCCCAAGCAGAAATATTTCCCTGGTTATGTATTGTAAAAGGTTAAAATTCTATTTCTTTATCATTTTCTGTTGTAAGAAGATTTTTCAGTTTTATAAATTGGGAAGTATGAAAATTGAATTTTCTCTAAGAGGTGCATTTTAATTTATATGAGATCATGTAATAATTTTTCAATATGTTTCATTTTGGCATTTGTTTAGGTTTGAATATATAAAATACTCAGGAGTTGTATGTCCATGAAAGTGTAGGTAATTCGGGTTTTGGTATTTTTAGTTTTGTTTTTTTTTAAATTGTGCCAGAAAAAAAAAAAAAAAAGGAGGTCATAAACTTAAATGAAATGCTTTCAACTCTCTATTTTTCTTAAGGTGGTTATCTGAAATATTTGATTCAGTTAATTTTTGTCACATTTAGACTTCACAGCATTAGCTGGTTTTCTTCTTGGAAAAAAGGTAAAATAATGCTGGTAAGAGGTCTGGAAAGTTTTTGGTTGTATGCATAGATTCATTTTGCTACAGGCAGTCTTCATTGAACCAACACCTCTTTCAGGCTGCTTTTGGCATTAAAAGACGATCATATTCCATCTCTTTGTTGCAGTTGGGTGAGATATATGAAGAGCCAGAAATATCAGTAAGCTTCCCCAGTAAGTAAGGGCAGTGACATAATCTCAAAAATGAGGAGAATGTCAACAGAGAGATCAAAAAGAGAAGCACAGAGCTCTATTTTCCTGCTCTGATGGAGGGAAAATTTTTGCTTCCTATTTGATGCCAGTACATGGATAGATGTGTAGAGTCCATTCAGAACAGTATTTATTCCTTTGCCAGCATAAGATAATTCTCTGAGAAATACTGAAGTCCTTGGGAACACTTCAGGATGTTTCTGCATGTTTTTGTCAGTGAAATACGCATCTAATTATACCTGAATATGGTCTAGCCAGTCTAAAGAGTGATTTAAAATTAATATTTAGCAAAGTAGTACAGAGATCTACTAGCATCCACTAGATTATTTTTCAAATTACAGTAACAAATTGCTGTTTATTAAACAAAAAGAGGCCTTAACTGTGACTGTTAAATCCCTGAGCTCTTGCAGTGACTTGTGTTGCCTGTCCAGATTTTTGGCTAGTTGAACTGTCTCAACTAGATTTCTTCCTTTTTGTGGCATTCAGCAAACATCGTCTACACCCATTTGATAATGCTGTGTTTGTTCACATCACCTCTGATTTGTTTGTTACAGGGATGAATTTTCTGGAGTCATCATCTTGAAACCATATCAAAATATCTTTGATTTCTCAGATAAGGATGTTGTAGCTTAAGTGTGAGAGCATGTGGAGCCAGTGCTCATGGGATATTTCAATAATAATCTCATCAGTTCAGAACAGCCATTTCATCGGCTTTCTGTGTTTACTCTTGTGAACTGAAATCTACTCCTTAGTACAAAGTTATCTCTAGATAAAAACATATAGAGAGATGGAAAATTAAAATCTTTCTGGTATGTGAAAAATTGGATCACCTACTGTTTGACAGTGATAGACTGGTTTTTTTTGGCAACTGCTTGTATATTTTTGTCTATCCAGCTATGACACGATGTTTTCAATTTGCTCTCTAAAATATTGCTGTCCCCATTTTGAATGAATAGTGAGTCTGAATTACAAATCTGCTCATATTTTGCAAAAATCTTTGTCTGAGTACTTACAAGGATGAATTCCATGTCTTCAATTTATCTGATTTAGTTTGTTTATTAACAAACTAATAACACAGACTTTTTCCATATTTTAATGTTTTACTTTTCAAGGTACTCATATAAGTGATGCTGAAGTCAAAAGAAGATTTTGATTTTGAGAATACAAGATGAAAATATGTTTTCTTTTGCATTCGTTATAATGCTTGGAGAGGCAAAATAGTATTTCTTTAGATTACAATAATACAGTTAGTATATAATTACATATTACATACACACATATTGTATTTTCTTCTAGTGGAGTTCAAGGTAAATGCTTAGATTGAACTGCCCAGGAAATATGAAGCTATATATAAATACTTTGGCCCTACCTTATCTTATAATATTTAAATAGGCACTTTTCATAACTATATTTAGCTCAAACACTGATGACATGCTAGAGCCTCTCATGTCAGTTACCCTCAGAAACAGGAAAGGTAGAAAGTCTAGAAAGGTAGAAAGTCTAGAAAGCTAGTGTATATGTTTTTGAAAGGAAACCTCTGCATCAGGCTTTTTTGTTTATATTTTAATTAGTATTTGCATGTTCATATATTTAGATTTTGGCTATACTCTCTACCAAGCATGTATTTCAAATGGGCATGCAGCAGATATTAATCTGTTCTGTTTTGGCGCAATTCACAGAACAATTTACATAATGAAAATGATGGATGACATAGTTCTGTGTGTCTAGGCATTTTAATTTTAGTAATGAAATCTGAAAAGCTAGTAGCCCAAAACTTGCAGAAACCACATTGCTGTAACTAAGGGAAAAGGAAAACCAGTTGTTTACAACAGAAAGTCTTAACAATCGACTTTTTTGCCTAAGGTCTCTTTCCACTGCAACTTACTGTAACTCACATCTAAGGTCATTATTTCTTAATTAGATATTTAAATAGCATATTGATGACACTTCTGAAAAAGATTTCTCTCTTTTTCAGTAATTAGTAATTTCTTGCAATTATTGCAAGTGCATTTGTGCAATGAATATAAAATTATATGTAACAGTCTGTTTCAAAAAGTGCTACAAAATCTCCAGGTGCTTCATGGTAGTAATTTCACTGACAACTTGGGAAAATTGTATTGTTTAGAATAAAGAGGTGATCTATCAGTGTGACTCACTCACATTCTGATCTTACCAGCTGTTGTGCTTGTAGTCATTTCTGTTCTGTGTGTCTGTCTTGTTTCTGTGTCCCCATTGCTGAGAATGTCCCTGTCCACCTGTGGTTTCTCATGCAGAAAAGTGGTGTGTTTTACAAGGTGGTTTTCTTCAGCAGCTTATGCAGACAGGTCATTTAAGAAAGGAGGAAAGAAAGCAAGTGGATTGGAACAGGAAAGGACCTCCTGAGAAGCTTGATTTCTGTCTTCTGCAGCTCATCTTGTGGTGTGGATTTGTACCTCCTTCAACACCAAGACCTCCATCTGCTGGTGCAGCTTGTGGGGGAGTTAATTGCTCATGGAAATCATCAACTGAGGGCAGGAGGAGGCGGTAACCCTTTCTCTCTCTTGGTGGAGGTAGTTGTGGTCCTCCTCATCCTACAGAAGTGTTAGGCCTGGTCATCTTCGTGGAACTGTCTGGACTTCAGTATGATAAATTGCCTTTTGCTACTGAGAAGGTGGAAGCTGTTTCTATCTTCGGTTCCTCCTCCTATTGCCCATGGTACTTCTGCCATTTGTGTTGAGCTGTACTTTACAAAATTGCTTTGATGAATAGTGAATATGATGTTTTGGAGATCTGTCACTGTCGCGACACAAAGTAACAAGACTCACGCAAGGTGTTCCAGTATCCAAACAGGAACAGGAAAAGAGAACTTTATTTTTCTGACCTCAACATTTATAGAACTCCAGAAGCGGCAGTGGATTGCAGAATGACATTGCCACCTCTCCAACCACACTGGTTAAACTAACAGTCCATCAGAATTCTCCTCCTACAAAGAATGCAAAACAATCATTATTTACGTGAAAGTGCGTGAGAAACTCCATTACAAGAATGTAAACATAAGAAGGCTTAGAGAAACTCAAAAGAACAGGGCAACAGAGATCCTTCTAGAGTAAATGTCTGCCACCATGCTAACCTTGAAAGGAAGATGGTCTTGAATTCAAGGTGATCCCTCACAAAAAGGAAGATGTTTATACACAAAAAGTTTATTGCATACCTATATTAAATATATAATAAGAATAGAAACTTTTCTCTAAGTATTTGCCTGTAAGAAACAATTTTTTTCTCTTATGCTTTAAGACTCTTGTTTCTCAGCTTTGTACATACCTTCATGATTTCTGCCACCATTACTCTCTTTACAATGCTACTTCTCTCTCATTTTTAGAGTTTTCACTGCTTGAGCTCACTTCTTTGAATTTCAGTTCTTTCCCTGGGATTTCAAGTACCGAACTTGTGAAACCCCTTAGCTATAGGATCTGAATTTCTCTGATGTCATGCTGTCTTTTTCAATGACAAAGTAATACTGAACTGGGCTTCTTTACTTTCCCTGTATGGATTAGAGCATGATCCTCTGCTAAGAGTAATTTTGAGAGGAGAAAAAAAAAAAAAAAACGAACTTTCAAAGAGTCTTTAAAGGACTTTTCTCATTAGTACATCAAATACCTGCAGTCATGACATCATTTGTGGAATGGCTTGAAAACTCATACTCCTTTCTCAGGTTGTATTTTTCATTGCTGTTGTTTAATGCTGTTAGAATGGCTCTAGGAGAAGTATGTGTTTAGTTAACAGCATGCATCTTCTCCTTTCCACAAAATGCTTGGCCAGTCCCTCATTAAGTTTGCTGGCATATGACACCTAAGAATTATTCCTGTAAATATTTGTTTCTTTGGCTTTCTTCTGCTATTCAGAATAATGTACTCTGGCAATTCATACTGGATTTTAAAACTGCCTGTATTGTAATGTAATGGAACACATATATTTGATTTCCCTGTTGTTATGATGATGGGTTTTGTGCCTGTTGCTTCAATGATGCTATTTGATAATGTCAAAGTAAACTGACATGTAACTGCATTGTCCACTTGGCTCTTCTCATAACTCATATGTGGTTTTCATGCAGTTAGGTTTTTCAGTGGAGTCAGAAGTTACATGTTGGTAAAGTTCTTTGCCATAGGCAAAAATCATTATGACATTGTTTGTACACACTGAGCACTAATGGCCTGGAAATCTTTGTGTTCATGCTACTTTGTGAGCTCTCAGTTTTAAATGCTGGTTAAGTACATGTATTACAGCTATTTTTTCTGGGTCATGAAAACTTCGTCTTTCAAGTCTACTGAATTACTTCTGCATTGAGTTAGAAGAAAATAGTTTGTTTTGATTGTTTCCATTTTTGCACATTTACTTCCCCTGGGTTATTTCCTTCCAGCCTCACAAATTTGAACTTTTTCTGCATAGTGCCACCATGAGTTTAAAATTTGCATCAGACCTTCTCCTTATACATTTTGATGTAATTCTTTTTGCTCTTGTACATCCCATCTTGAGAAAATTTGCTATTTCACAGTTCATTTACAAGACTTAGTAAGACTCATAAAACTTGCCAGAAATTACTGTGCAATTCTCTAAACTCTAGTATACCACACAACTTGTAAGTCAGTGAGAAAAACAGTGGCAATCACATGTTCCAACTGCGTCATCTCGTTAAAACTTTGGGCAGCTCCAGGCATATTTGTTCTCCTCCGTCACTAGGTGGCTTCCCACACTGCGCAGTTCTGTGACTCTCTTTACCCAAAAGGAAGATCACCAGAATTTAACACAATCCCCAGTTTTCAACTAAACTATGTGGGGGAAAGGCTAAGGGTTGGGGGGGCTTGATTTTGCTTTGTGTAACTATGATATGCAGTTTCCTGCACATTCAGCTCAATCTTTTCAATGCCACATCCCTGATTATTTTGAAAGCTGATTCAGAAGATGAGACAGCTTTAACATCCTGGAACCTGATTACAGGTTAGCACAGAGTATTGTAAGGCGACTTCCTGCCTGCCTCTTAGGCAAATGCTTACTTGCCGAAGTGGTTTTGGATCGCACAAGAAGCCGCATTTAGTAGTCTGTCTGAGAAGAGATTGTTCTAAAGTTGTTTGCAATTTCATATAGCTGTAATTCTGACATCACTATGTTCTCTGAGGTTGGAGATAAATTCCTCCCTGTTGAGCAGAGCATTCATCTCTGTCCCTTCTCTTAATGCCCATATTCTGTTTCCTAAGGGAAATCTGGACAAAATACTGAGAACCACTTTATTCATTTCTCAGATTACAGTAAAGACTGAGAAACAAGCTCCTATGTCAAATTTACTATTGATATTGTGTTGTCTTTAGTCCCAGCTTTTCACATTAAAAAACCCCAAACTAGAAAAACAAGACAAGCACTAGAGAATCCATTGTTTTTCAAAAATACTGTCTTGCTGAATGTTAGTATGAGAAATGCCTGGTCTTTTATGTACTCATAGTTCTGGGTGGTTTAGTGGTCTGTTTTTTAAAGTGTTTTACAACTTAAGGGTTTAAAACTAATTCCTCATGTCTTTGCCTTTACTCCTCATCAGCAGAATCAGGTAACTTTTAGTTACCTCATAATAAAACCAACTTATTTTTCTGGCATCAGTATGACATGTTAAATGTCACCAAAAATGAAAAGATCTTGTGAGAGGGTCTGACTGAAGTGTCTCTTGTGCCCTTTCAGATCAAGGTGGAATTTTTTTGGAGACCTGAGAGGGAAATGTGTTAAGGAAGGTGTAAAAATAAGAATCAGATTTGGGAAATGTCTTGAATTTGTTCTTAGACTTGACCTAGAGAGAAATGTATTGTATTGTTTTCCTGGGTAAAGTAAAATCCCCTTTCTAGCACCACTTCTGTCAAGAGTATCCTGTGCAATTTATTTTAGGTTATTTAGAGAGCTTGTGAGTATCCCAAAGGACAAAACACAAAAGCATGTGCTTATGATAATCTCATTGACATGTATAAATTTGTAAGATTTGAAAAATAGGGGGAATAGAGCATTTAAACTGTGATCATCAGTATGGAACGTAAGAGCAAAATCACTGAAGAAAAGGCACTTTAAAAAAAAATCCAAGCAAATAATAAATTAAAAGTTGAATATTGAAATTGTGCTTGGAAGATAATAGGTGGCATAAAATCCAAGGTAACGTGCTCCAAGATTATTAATATTATTTCAAATGTTTTGTGTGGGATAGTATCTTTATATTTTTATTTATGACTTATTTATATGGGAAAGAAAAAAACCCAACTAACTCTTTAATTCTGATATTTATGCTAAAGTTCAGATAAGCTGTGAATTTTGAACCTATTAGATTACACGACCCCTATTTTTTAGATAATTTACATTATCTCTGTTATTTCTTTATCTGTTAATGTTATTGAAGAATCTTAAAATTTGTGTATTTTCTGTATTATTATTCTTGACTGTCATTCTTGAAAAAGATCAAATTCCTGATTGCAAAAACAAGTTACTCTGAATTGAGTAATAGTTTTATTTGTGCTTCAGATACTAAAAAAATGTATGATGCTTAGCGCAGATTTCTGTGTTCCTTCTCGTTTTTTACTGCAAGATGCATGTTAGGATACTTAGTGTTTACACCAAGGATAAATAAGTTTAAAAGAGGCACTTGAAGGGTCCCCTATCCCCCGCTGTGCAATTTAGGCAGTAAATGGTAAATTTTTGTGGATGCACAAAATTTTTTTCCAACAAGGAATCTAACAAAAACCTGTTAAAATATTTGCTTTAAATTTTTTTTTGACTAGTTGTTTTAGATTTTTTTCCACTGTACCAAGATGAATAATATCTAATAAATCACACATGCTTTTTCACTAACCATCTACTAGTACAAATGAGTTTGATTTCCTGAGTTTGAGGTCCCTTCAGGTTCATCTCTTTCTGGGCAAGTTGCTACTTTAGAAACTTAGGGTACTCAGCAGATCATGAAAAATGCTGAGATGTTTCTGGACTCCTTTGCTGCAGAGCTCTGTGCAACAGTACTGTGCTAATTCAGGGGTACTTGCAAAGTCAGGGCACACAAAAGAAAACTTTCTCTGTCAACTGGATGCCAGTTATGGGAGGGTGTGGAAAACCATGTCTGTTTTGGGTTTTTACCTAGAAGATGTTTGGGCTTTTTTTCAAGTAGTGAAATACAAATGAAGAAGGGAAGATTTGAGAAGTGCCTGGGGTTGGTTCCACCCCAACTATTAACAGGTGTGTTTGGGTTTAACTGAACTGGATAATTCCCTGACTAGAGAAGATCTTTCACACACTCCTTCTCTCTTGATAGAGATTGCCCATTAGTTCCCTGGTTCAAGTTGTCATCCTTGTTTTCTTTAAGACCAGACTCAAGTGAGAGGAAAAAAAAAAAAAAAAACGTTGTAAAATGAGATCTTAGATTCATATTTAGACTTTAGTAAAAGGTAGTTGAATAACTTCTTTCAGCATGCTAGTTCTGCTGAGGAGTGTGGAGTGAGGCTTGTACAAGTGTTCTATATTCCCTTCTGCTTCGATGTATAGCAAGATGTAAGGAGGCTTCAGTCAAGTGCTCACCAACTGCTGTGTCTAGAAAATTAGGATCAGATGTTTATCCCTATGAAGTGTATTGGTAGATGAAGCTCCCCAAAGTAAAAGTTTACATCAGTATGTCAGGTGTTCAGTGGAGCTCCTGACTTGTGTTTGCATAAGCCATCTTTCCAGACATGAAAGGTCTATATAGAATGGGCCTAAATTTGACAGTTATAGTTAGCAGTGTAGCATTAAGTCATGTATATCATCATGTGAAGGAGACAGCTCTTTAGACCTCTGTTTAATCTGTTCTTTTTCCTTTGGCTTATTTACATCTTCAGGGACTCATCTTGTCCTGTATAGCAAGAATGTGAATCCAAAAGAAATAGTCCTGGCATGATGAAAGTGGAACTTTGTGTGTGATTCTCATTAATGTCCTTTCTTGCAGACACAACTGCAAGTCTGAAAGCTGGTGCTTTCCTGTTTGCATATCATTCCCAAGGAGTCAAGAAACCAGAGTGCCTGTTGGTGGGATTGTGTCAGTGTTACTTAAAACAGGCTTTATCCTTACAAATGGAGTTTAGTTGTCTTTTTTTTTTTTTTTTGAAGCAGTGAGAAATTTTCTCTGATGTTTCCATATTTGGTTTTGACTTCAGGATAAAGAACAGTTGCTCTTGGAGGGCTGGTGGTAAATGAAAATTCATTTTTAAAAATTTTTGCCTCTTTTGATGATTAATTGCAATGATTAATTCCTCTTCTCAGAATTACTGCTGGTTGCCCATTCTTAGGGATATTTTTAGTCTACATCAGGATTGGGGACTCTTAAGTCTTGACTCTGTATCTTGAATACACTAAATGAAAGTGAAGAAAGAAGCCTAAAAGAATGTGTTGTGCTGCTAGGAATGTGGTTAAAAGTTTTGCTTCTGAAACTTAATATCACCACTGACAAGATCATATATATTTAGGTAAAACACAAAACTAACTGTGAGGTTAGGCCTAAAATGTGAAACTCTGTGCCATACATCTCCTTACCTTCAGTTTAAAATGGGCAAACCACATTTTTAAAGCTTCTTTTCCCAAAAAAAAAAAAAAA
>VZRH01005588.1:323413-346991 GCA_013397555.1 Urocynchramus pylzowi | reverse complement strand
GTTTTTTTTTTTTTTTTTTTTTTTTTTTTTTAATTTTCCTGTGAACTACTTCTTTGCCCCCTGATCCATTACAGTTATGCTTGAAGGAATGTAGATATTTTGGAAGTAAAAAGTAGACTTCATAGAGGTAGAATGTGAAAAAGTATTACTGGCATTTAATTCTATAAATATAGTATGATATTTAAATATGAGTATAGTGGTAGTGTTGTTAGGTTTTCAAAACTTGGTATTCTAAGCAGAAAAATGTTGAATTCTGCTAGCTTTTGATGAATAATTTGTGACTAGTATCCACCTTTTCACCTGCTGGGAGTAGGCATTTTGGGTATTTCTTTTGCTCAGTCAAGCCTGCAAAGGGAGTTTTCTCTGTATTCACACTACAAAACATTTCTGTCAAAATTACATTTGATAGAATCTGTAAAAGTATCTTTTAGAAGCATAAATCTCTTCTCTAACCTGTATTTTGAAGCAAGCAAATGATGTTCCCCTTTCAGAAAAACCATAGTTTTAATACAAAATATTCTTGGCCTGGAGCTATTGAGACCATCTAAGGAAGTCTGGTGGTAGGTGCAGAGAAATGGTGTGGGAGACAGCGATGAGCAATCTTTCCATGTTTGTACTGATGTAATGTGCCAGAGGTGTCAGTGGCACCGCAATACTGGCAGGATTTATTAATTTTTTTTAAATAGGGCAAACTTAATAAAATTTTGAATATGTATAGTTAATCAGATCTCATAAGGGAAAATATTAGTGTTTAGTCTGAATTGTGATTAATGATTTTATGCAAATTGCCAATTTGGTACACCACCTCCGGAGCAATTTTACCAGATTATTCCAGATATTGAGGGAACACTTCCCCAAGACTAACCACCTGCAGAGTAGCAGAGATCTTCTATCATATTTTATGTGTGTGTATGTGTGTATATATATATATATATGTATATGTATATAAACTGCAGCATTCATCTCTCCCATCTTGCTCACAGATGTATGGTCTTGATCAGTCACTTTCAATTTGAGTGACACATGCACTAGTGGCTCATCACACGCTGTAATTGAGCTGTTTTCTGATCCTTGAATGAAAGATATTTTATATTTTTCATATCTGAGGGTGGAATCTTGTCTTGACTAAACTAGTGGAATAAGACCCATTAAGAGGAGACAGAATTTTTTTCCTTGTGTCTGCACTCTCGTGCTGCTGAAATCCAGGGATTAGTCCCACTGAAGGAAAGTCTTTGTCTGCTGTGTCATAAGCATTCTTACTCATAATTAGTTCCATCGGCACGGGGGAGCCTTTCATGTTAAGTGTGTGTTTTATGAGGAATATTACTGTTTTGAAAATGAGGAGTCGGGTTAGTATAATGCACAACATGAGCACATACTAGCTAAACATTGTAAAGACTGCTGTTACCGATGTCTACAAGAAAATTTTAGGCACTTTACCAAAATGTTGATGATGCTCAGTTTGGTAATGTGTTTGAAAAGTTTTTTAATTAGCCACATGGTAGTAATTTATCTGTGGATAATATTTTATCTTGCTGTGAATAGTTCTGTGTATTGGGCACATAGCTGATTAAAGGTTAATAATTCAAAGCAAAGGTTAATAATTCAAAGTACCTTAATCAGTTTAGTATGTTGGAAAACCAGGACTCAGTGGTTTTTTTTTTTCTGGAATCACTATAAAATTTAGCCAAAACATATTGGCAATTACAAACACAATGATCATTAATTACTGTTTTCTACAAATGTCTGTGATTTCTTTGTGTGAGAAAAAAAAAAAGCTTTGACCTGCATTAATACAAACTAACATTTACAAACCAGCTATAAATGCTTCAGGAATGCTCCCAGTTTAACACAAAACAAATACTCTTTTGCAAGTACTGGCTTCTTGGCTGTTTAGTCTTATGTATTTGAGCTACAGCTGTGGTAAAGGCTGGTTTTTAAGGAGATGTTGGTTTTAGGTGGTCCATTTAGTGGTGGATGCCGCTTAGTAAGAGGCAGTGCTCAGATTCTCAGAGTTCCCAAAAGCCTTTTTCCACTTGATTGTCTGTGGTCTGAGTATGTGGCAGCATGGACATATGAGTAATTTGTTATGGTGGAAACTTGGAGAGGAGGCTGGCTTACTAGGGAAGAAACCACTACAGATCCTTGATTATACTTATGGTTTGGTTAAAATTTTTATTTTCAAGAATTGGTAATGCTTATATCTGTGAAAAGTGGTTAGTTCAGCATTTTTACAAGTAGTTTAAATCTGCATCCTTTTGTTGGTCAGCTGTAGCCCAGAAGATTTTTCCTTTTCCAAGTTGCTAGTAACAAATATAGTACAAACAGGATATAGAAGTTTTGTCTCCTTTAGTTTACTTTCTAAAACAGATTCTTTTTTATGTTACATCTAAGTCTGTCTCTTTCTGGTTTTGTTATATTCTTTAAGTACCAAAAAAGCGAAAATCTAAATAATTTAGACATGTCCAATTCTTTTTTTTTTATAGTAGGAGTGAGTTAATTGCCACAGCAAAACTTGAAAAAAGTCTGCCTCCAAGTTCCAACTTTCAGCTCCTACCCCAAAATAAATCAACAAACCCTCTGAAGTTGTACTTAAAGACCATAGTAATAAATGTTTTGGAAACAATACCACATACTACAAGGAATATTTGGAAAATATAATATTATGAAAATATTGGCAAATATCATAATAATACTGTGAATATTTGGAAAATATCTTCTTCTTTATTTGTGCTTCTTTCTCCACATTTCCATGCTCTCTTTGTGACAGAGTTTACTGAAGTACCATAGAAGAGCTGCTGTTATTGCATTTTTTCAGGTAGTGCAGTCTTGTAGGACAAGGACATTGATTGAAGATATGAAAATTATGCTCAAGGTTTGGAGATTAATAATTTCAGTATTTGCCACTGTTGCATAGTGCTTAACACTCCTAGTGTTTACTATTTTTGCTGTAAAGCTTTTCAAATACTGCTACCCAAATACAGACCAAAATACATAGTAAGAAATGTATATGATTTATGCATGAGTTATGAGGAGAGAAATATATATATAGGTGTATTTTATAGATGCACTATACATGATAAGGGGACAGAAAAATTCTATGTATATAGCATAAATTATTCTTTTTCCTGTAACTCAACACCAGTTTAGATTTTAGACCTATTTAGATCTATTACAAAGGAGTAAGTTTAGAAGTTTTTTAAAACAACTTACTAATATTACAGTTTTTAAGAATCTTAGGATGAATTGACACACCTGAAGGTCTACAAAAAGCATTGTTTTCATTCAAGGTTACAGTTCAAGGCAACAAAAAATTTGTATTAAAGTTTTTGTTGGAACTCTTAAGGCAGAATTTGTAAATTTAAGGAAATAATAAAAGTTGTTGTTGCAGTTTCTCATGTGGTTTTGTTGGTTTTTTTTTTTTCCCAAATCTGAGCTTAAATTTGAGCCAAATAAATTTACTTAATCCCAAGAGAAAAAATCTTGATGCATCCCTTTGTTACTGATAGCTGACAGAATTCTCTTCTGTGAGTGAAAAAGCCAGTGTTAAAGTAACCTGCTGTTCAAGGGGCAGGATTGTTATAGTAAAATCTCTTCTTGACCTGAGAAGTTTGACAAAATAGCTGGTAATTTTATTTTCTTGGAGAAAACAAAGGTTAGTACATAATATCACACCTTTTGTGTTTTGGTTCCAAAAGGGCAGACATATTCATTCTGAAACTGATTTTATGTTTCCTTGACTGATCTGTAATACTTTTTCTCTGTGTAGCTGTGTGGAAAAAGGCTGGTTTAGCTGAATGAATGATGTGGAGGAGAGGAGTGTGACAGTGTTATGTCGGGATGGGAGCATGCTTACAAATGAAGTGTTGGGTTGAATGGAGAGTTGTGCTTTAAAAACAAACTAACAAAAAACAAAATCAGGAAAAGAAAAAAAAAGGAGGGAGACCTGCTTTGTGTAAGGGGAGCATGGAGAGAAAGAAGTACCCATGGGGTTTGAGTGAAAGCCATTCATGGCAAACTTTAGATGACAGTGACCTAAAAGAAAAATATTTTCATTTGCTACATAGGTTACACAGATTAAGTATAAACCAATTATCTGCTCACACTTTCTTGATTTCAAGTGCTACCTTTTACACGTGCTTCAGATCCTGTGCAATGAGTGGCTTTTGATTTGCAGAATGAAGGTGAGATACATCTGATGAATTAATTCTGTTTTGGTGGCAATGAATCACTTATTTAGAAGAGGTTGTAAAGATTCAGATTTAGGGATTTTTTTCTGTTTTTACTAGCCAGTTGGATATTTTACTGGCAACCTTTTTCATATACATTTTTAGTTAATAGAACAGTCTGATTGCTGCTGTTAAGGAGTATATATTAGGTTTTTTTGGATTTTTTTCTGATTGTTTTTCAAACTTTCACATAGATGTGAAAGATGCTTTAAGAAGTTAGGACAGCAAAACAGTTTTCAAACTATTCCATTGATTTAAAAACAGAATACTACTTTTCTCTGGTCATAGATATAAAAACTCCTTTTCCCAGAGATACTTAATATATATATAGCTGTGCATATAAAGGCTTTCCTGGGTAGAAACTGAGTATTTTCATTTTCTGAACAGGTGTCTCAATGCATGTACCTACTGTAAAACTAAGCATGCCAGAGGAGATCTAGCAAGTTATCCTATTGAAGAACTGGTGGACAGAGCCAAGCAGTCTTTTCAAGGTAAGGAATTTTATCCCTACAATAAAAGTCAGCCACTGAAGCACATCTGGGCTTATCTTCACATATAATGATTGGGGTACAATATGACTCTGTTGTTATTAATAGTCATAGCTGTGTCTTGTGGTATCTTTGTGGTAGAAAGCCATGCTTTTGTTAGGGTGTACACCACTATTTGCAAATGCAGTCTTTTGAGGAGTATTTTATTTTCATTTTGTATTGTTCAAGAGAAGTTCTGTGCATGGATCTTTTGGAGGTGATGTGGAAATGGTAAAATTTGTTCATTTTGCTTTTTCTCTAATTTCTTAAAGAGGGTGATGGAAAACTTTTTTCATTCAGCTATGAAAATTTAATGAGCCTCCCAAGGATTCTCAAGTCCTATTCAGCGATACATTGCATTTACTGGTAATTGATTTAGTGGAGGCATTCTGGGGTGTTTATCAGCTTTTAACTTTAGTAGGATATTAGTGGTATCACATGGATTCAAATATTAAGTTTTTCCTGCAGTACACTATCTGGGGCCGGTATCTCCCTAAAGCTCTTCTATGTATGGTAGTGCTTTATCGTGTCTTAGTATTTGTTCTTTATATCTAAATTTTATCTGTCTTTCAGAAATACAGATTTCCAAATTATGCCAGTATTCATTGAGAAGGCAAGGGTGGTGTTTGTTCTGTTTGTGTGCCATTTTGAAGGATTAAAATGTACATTAAAAATACTCAGGTAATTCTGGTGTAGCAGCTCCTTCCATCTTTGAAGAGACTACTTTGAGTCAAAAGGAGCAAATGCAACATTTGATGTCACGTCCTGTGTGGATGCACAGACAGTACATTCCCTGGGTTTCATTTATGGCTCTGAGAGTTGCAAATGTTCTAGTAAGAAGTCTCCAATGATTGAAAATATTTTTTAATCTGTCCTTATTTAGGGATCCATAATGAACCTTACTTAGGCCAGTGATAAACTTTTGTCTATTCCTATCAGTTGTATTCAAGGAAGACCCTTTTTCCTAATCAAAGCCTGTGTTCACAAATTCTAAGTTCTACATCATGCACACAGAAAGTTCTTGCCTAAGGTTGCAAATGCCCTTTTCTTTCACTTTTGTTAAAAGCCAAGCATCTCTCTTCTGTTAAGCTCATCTGTGATTGTCACTAATTTTTTCTTATTGCTTAGGTTTGTAGAATTAATGCTCTCGTTGCTGTGAATTGGATTGTCTGCTAAGATTGTCTGACAGAAATCCTGTCATGTCAGGTTTCTTGGTTTAGTAGGATAAGTTTCAAAAACCTGTACGCATATTGTGAAATAATCAATAATTGAAATAGAGAATACTTAAATATGCTTGTTATTTTGGTGGAGAAGCAGCTCAGGAAACTTTTTTCAGAGAACTAGGAGTTTTCAGTAATATAAGACATGATTTTGAAATTGGCAAGTAGTTACTGAGCAGAAGAGAAGCTGCCATTTATAAGTAGCATAAGAAGTGTTACTCAGCACTGTATAGCTGTTCTAAAGAAACTTTGGACTGTTCTTCAAGGAAGTATGACAAAGATAAGATGAGTAATAAGTCAGGATTATGACCATAAGGTTAACTATCTAAATTTTATCTAAATTTTATTTAGATTTATGGCATGTATGGAAAGAAAAAAAAACCCAGACTTGTCTGTTCTGTTATAATTGTACTAATATACTATAAATTCCACATTGTATTAGCATAAAGATGTATTTACTTGGCATAACAAGAAAGAAAACTCAAGTTTTGTTTGTCTTTGCAGACAATGAATGTGAAATTTTGGAAAGTGTTTTGAACTTAAGTATTGTATATTTGGATTGAAAAATGAGTAATTCAATTCATGTGTTGTACTGTGGCCTTTATTATAAATATTGACTCTTTCAAAATAATTTGATTTCTAATAGAAAAAGTTGCCCTTAAGCTATTGTTTTGAAATTTCTTGAAGAAATGCTATGATGTTTGTCACAGCAGGCATCTCCAGGGAGTTCTATTCTTGTTTGGCCTTACACTACTACCTCTGTTAGAGGCCATAAGGAAAGAAGCAAGTAATTACTCAGTTGTAAAATGGTTTTGCCTGCAGCTTTCACATACTTAGAAATGGATGAAATACTCAGATCCTTAGTTTACAGTGCATGGAGAATTTATTACTGCCAGCTTGCTGCAGCTGTGGGCTGCAGAATCTTCATCAATCCAGTGAAAGACTTTAGCAATTCAAAGCCATTATTCAGTTTTTTGCTGAGTTACTGAGCCACAATCTCTTCAACAATCACTTCTGTTTTCACAGAAGATGTATTGCTGAAGCTCTAGTTAAAAACAGAGAGGTACAGATGTGCCATGAAAAGTTTTTCCACTTTGAAAACTGATTAAAAAGAGATGGCTGAAATCACCATGATTGAACAAATATTAGCCTATTTCTTGTACTTTTCCAACCTCTGAAATAAGCTGTTTTTCTTCTTGTATATTATTTTAATACCTTGAATTTAATGCAATGTGCACAAAAACTGTTGTAGATTTCTAGTACATGCTGCATACTATCATAATGCATTGGACTAAGTTTTAAAGTGTACTGAAACTGAGGGGGTTTTGCATACTTTTGCATGGTTTATGTTTCCTCTCTGACCTCCATAATAGTTTTGAAGTTACAAGTCACATGAATTTGAGTATTTCACAAAATGTCATTAATAAAATAATCCATCTCAAGTTGAAAGTAGTTTGTTGAGTTTTTTCATTAACTAATGTTTTTTTCTGTGAATTTCAACTGTTAGTAAGTAGTAGTTTAATTTTTTTTACATGAGCAGCCATGTCAAAGCAGAATATATAGCAGAGTTCTGTAAGAAAGCTAGTAAAAGAAAAAGTATTGTGAAATACAGTAAAGTGGTCTTTGAGTGGAGAACAAATGTCTACTGTTAGGTTGTTTATGCCGAGTTTTTCTACAGCTGATTGTACAGCGCTTTCTTTGTGTTATCAATTTATTAGTAAGTTTTTTTCAAAATGTGCTGTGTCATGTTCAGCGCTGTATTTTAGGGGATTGCATTTACAGTTATGAGAGGGTTTTTTCTTTCTTGGGCAAAGCAACTTTATGTACAACAGTGTGGTTTTGCTTAGTATATGAAGTGGAAGGCTGGGGGAGCTGCCATTGGTGAACAGTGTTCCAAGAAGACACAAAAGTTAAAAAAGCCTGGACTTTGAATATTGTGTGGAGTGGCTTTGGCTAAATTGCAGGACACGAATTTGATTTTTTTCCTTAAGTGGGACTTTCATTATCAGAAAAACCCTACATATTATGAGAGGCTTTCTGGGCAAAAACAGTACTTTATATTGCAAGCAACTTTGGCTCATTCAGCAAACTAAGTTAAAAATATAAATATTTTTATGGAATAAGCTGTTATTTCATTCTAATTTAGAATGAAAATCTTCTGTATGTACCACTACAAAACTATACTTCTTAAGCATTGCATGTCTGTTGCAGATGGCAGGCAATATACTGCTGTTAAAATATACACTGTATAATTAATTACTACATTTGCTTACTTTATGGTAGCAGTCAGGGTGCTCAGATGAAAGTCAGTCTTGTTGGGAAACACTATTCCTCAAACTATGTGGAACAATTGCTTCTGGATGGATAATTGTAGTGGCAAAATATCACTTATTTTTATTTCATTATCAGCATGATGGTTCACTGGCATGAGTGGTGTTGAGTTCTGAATAGCACTTCTGTTAGGAAATCTTGGACAACGTGTAACATTACAAAGCAGAGGAGTACCAAAACTAAGATTCTGAGTCTTGAGTTTCATTAGTTGTCTTTGGCAATTATCCCTAATCTGGTAGACCTTGGAGTGTTGGGAGTTTAAAGGAGATTAGTGTTAAATATTTTTCTCTCTACAAGTTTGCCATAAACAGGTGTTTATGGGTGATGATAAGGATTGTTTTTGTGTATTGTGATTGGTTTCCAGAGCTCACAGATGACTGTGAACTTTGCTGAGGATCTTTGGTTTTATCGGTTCTGATGAAGTACTGTCAAGACATTCTGCTTTATTCCTAGTAGCTGTTTTGCCCCTGCACAACTACCAGTAAATTCTCTGTAAGATTTCTTGACAATCAAGAAAAGACAAATGTGAAGAATTGGCAATGTTTCAGTGTCCCATTGGCTGGCAGAAGCAGTACAAAACCAGGATGCTTGAGCCATGCTCATGGTAGTGGGTTTTGTCTCTGAACACACTGACGGAGAATGGGTGTCCAGTTATCCAGATGGAGCCTGGGCTGTGCACTCAGGGTCTTTCCAGAGTAGAAACTAACACTGTAGAGAGAGCACTTGTATCTGCAGATCTGACCTAGAGAGAAAGAGGAAGGAGGAGAATGGTGACTGTTTATCTGCAAAAAATCTTTTCTGCCAGCCTTTTTACTTCCAGGGAATTTAGACTTTAATATTGTTCCTGAAGTATAATTTGAAATTGCATTCCAGGGAGCTTGGGCTGCTATATTTAAGACACTTTGATAAAAAACCTGTCTTTGTTTTGCTGTATTTTTTGGGTATGGCTATAGAGCTACAGTTTTTTCATTGTTGTTCTTAAGTTTATTAAAATTCTTTCTGTATCGTTTTTTGTGTCTTATAAAAGTTTCAAGTTTTTTTACTGCTGACTTTGCTAATGCACAGAATACTTAGGCCAAGATAAATATTTTTGTACCAGCCTGTCATTTCATAGTTAGATGGAATAGCATAATTAATTAGTTTTCCTTAGCCACATGTTTTTTTTTAGTTTTTTTTTTAAAGTTATAATCCATCAGTAGTGAGTGGAAGCAGCGTCTCCAAGTATGTGAGAACTATTGTGTAACATATACAAACACATATAATCAATGTCATACAGCAAAGAGATATTTTAAGGAATAAAAATGTCTTTTCAGTAGTAAATTGCAGTATTGGAGATATTTTCAAGCTTCTTTTGAGTGAGCAAATTAGTTTAGTGAACTTTCTTCTTGGCTATGAAGGAAATTCCCTGTTGTTTCCTTGGTATGTTTTTTTACACAGTCAAGTTGACTGCTATGTTACTGTTATTTCTGTTGTCTTCTGCCTGTCCTGTTGCATAAAAGAGTCCTTTGCATTATTTTAAATTTTACTTCAGAAATGTAGTGTCAATTACATTAAATTATTGGTGTCCAATTTTTTTCCCTCATTGCTCTCTCCAGCTTTTTGAGAAGGAAAGGGAGAGAGAATAGTGCTGATCCCTTTTCTATGGCATCCAATGTCAGGACACATGGGAATAGTTCAAAGCTGCATCCCTCAGGGGAGGTTTGGACTTGACATGAGGAAATATTTCTTTACCAAGAGGGCACTCAAACCCTGAAAGAGGGTTCCTACAGTGGTGGTCAGTGCCCCGAGCTGGTCAGCATTGAAGAGGCATTTGGACAACACCCTTCTTAACATGCTTTAAATAAATTCCTCCATTAATTTTATTATGACAATTAAGTACTGTGAAAATTTATCTGTGTGGGTTTTATGCTAATCCTTTATTTTATTAAAAATTGTTGAATTAAAAATTATAATTTTTCTCTGCATGTTTTTCCTTCATTTTGTATGTTTTACTTGGCCTTTTGCAGTTAGCATTGAAGCCTCCTTCTGAGATGGCCAGATGTGAGCTGACTTTGAGCCAAAAGCCATGTAGCCATTCTTGTGCATTTGTAGTGTGTTGTATGTGCAGTCAGTCCACTGCTGTCAGAATGCTTCAAATCTATTGCACATGCTGGGTGATAGACTCATGCAGAATAAATTCGGTGTTTTCAAGATCTGTTGCCAAAGGCTGATCGCTCTGCAGTGCACTTGCAGTATGTTTGATGTTGTCATCAAAATATTAAACATACTGATCATCTCTATGCCCTCTGGCCACAAAGGATTCTGGGATTCACAACATGCCACTGTTTTTCACAGAAACACTAAGAACCAGCAGAAGGCTCAGATTTAGTTTAATATGTTGTTAATATTTTCATTAAGGGTGTAGAACATGGCATCTTCTAATTTTATGGCTGCCAAGTACTTTCAGTAATATAATCTTGCTTCCATTTCCTTATAACTCTGTCAAACTTTAATTGATACTCCTAGTTAAGATAATCAAATTATTTGCAAGAATTACATTTGGGAAAACATGTTATTCCTGACAAGTTTAGAAATGAGAAAAACTTACTAAGAAGTTATGGAGCCCTTCATGCCTTAGTGTGGCAGACCAGATACTTTGCCCCAGGACACTTCTTTTTTTTGTTTTTTTTTTTTTTTTTAGGGTGTTTTTTTTTGTTGTTGTTTTGTTTTTTGTTTTGTTTTTTTTTGTTTGTTTGTTTGGTTTTTTGTTTTGTTTTGTTTTTGTTCTTGGTTCAAATGGGTTTTGTGGAGACTCACTTGATTTTGCCTGTTAGATTTTGTAGGCATGCTCCATACCTCAGTTTGGTTTTAAGCATTATATTTTTTTCCATTGCTGCCAAGTCTACTGTGATACTAGCCATCAGAAATGAGGAAGGGAAACCTCTTTCTCTTTTGCTCCATGTGTCACTTTTTCCACAGTTCATATAGGATTTAGTCCTGTCAAACAGCCTTGTACAGCAATCATGCCATAAGAGTTAATTTGCCAAAAAATCATGTCCATGCCTCAGTTAAGACACAAATGAATCACAATAGCTTTTGTTAGTATGCAGCATAGCATACAGAGCTGTAATTGGGCCATTCACTTTAAAGGAGAATCACTTTGTCACTCATTGCCATTTGTATAATTGGGATTTTATTGTGTAAGTATTGTGTACCTGATATAAAAAAAAAAAAAAAAAAAAAAAAAAAAAAGAAGTGGCCCCAAAGAGCTTATAATTAGCAGTAGGTAATTCAGTGTAAACAGCTGAAGTAGAGTAACACATGATTCCATTCAGGATAATAGGTGGTTGGTCATTGTATTTGCTACCATGGTGTTGTCTCAGGTCTTGTATGGGATGACAGAGGAAAGTTTGTTGTTTAGTGAAGACTGCAAGGAAGATAATGCAGTAACAAGGAGTGTCATTCATTTAATGAGGAGCTATTACCCTAGAATTTGCAGAAAATCATGTTTCCATAAAGATTTTCATCAGGAGTCAAAGTCTCCATGTACTGCCTTGTGTTTCTGAAAGTAGTATTTTCTTCTCTGTGGGGATTATTATAAGCTTGAATAGCTTTAAATAGATTCTTTAGATGCCTTGAAATGTTTATGATGTCATGGTTATCTATTCCAAAACATAAAGCATATTAATGCTGTAACATGAAATAAAAGGCATATTTTTTGAAAATCTGGACATTTGCTGCTTTAGGATGCTATTCTCTCTCTGAGTGTTGCCAGAGGTACATAGGTATTATGCAGAAGCTAACTTGCCAGATAAACTGAAGCTGTTACCAAAATGTCTGATAGCATGACCAGATAACCTTTTTGTCTCTATCAAACCTATTCTAGTAATGCTCCTTTTTTATAAAGTCTTTTGACTGGGCATGGGTTGTTGTAGCTTCCAGTGTTGGAAATAAGAATTATAAATTGAATACACGAATGCTTACTTTGCATGCCTGACTAAGAATACTAGAGACAATAAGACTCCACTGATCTCTTAGCTTTGGCAGTTTCAAGAACCAGAAAAGTCTGTCTAGCAAAGGTTGTATTTTTTCCTCCAGCAGAAAGAAAACTCCAATTTTTTGGTCACATTTGCTCTATGTAATTCAGTCTTCTCATTCCTTTTTATTTTCCTGCTCAAATATTTGCATTTGTGCTGTTAAAATCCTTGAATGACAGTCAGCCTGTTTAATTTTGTATTCTTAGGAAAAAAGTGCATTATATTTTTGTGTGAAATAAAAGTGTAATAGAAAAGAGCCAAAGCAGAGATATATACAATTCAAATTATTACTTGATCTTCAGCCTTAGGTTATAGTTTCAGCTGTACTTTCAGCAACCACTGCAAGTAGAAGGAGCATTTCTTGGCTATCTCTTCCCCTGCCTTTCCTCCTTCATCCATCCTCCCTGTTGGCCCTTTTTTTTTTTTTCCATCCTTTCCTCAGGCCAGCTGTTTTTTGCCTGGGAGACTGTTCCTTGTGTGAATCAGGCTGGGGGACTGATCTGGGGTAAAACTGAATGTGTTTTTAGAAACCTCACAGGGTGACATTAATAACTGATACAAGTTGAATCTTCCCAGATGCTGACATTATGGAAGTACCACAGTTCTGCATCATCCTAATGGAACTATCCTTTGGAGCAAAGGACTGGAGGGATGTCTGGGAAACCATACAGTATAGATATATACTATAGATACAGTAAAGATACAGTAAACTGCCCAAGCTTCTCTCTCTCATCACAGAGCTGCTCTTTCCTAGGCCAGTTTAGCTGGCTTTTGGGGTGAGAAATGGTCCCACAAAACTTTATGTAATACTGGACACTCTGGGATGTATTCTCTCATCTTCCAAGGACAGGAGATACCTGTTCCAGATTGACTGGGGAAGGTGAAAAGAGAGGGTTGAAACACACTCTAGTCCTCATGCTTTTTAACAGAATATTTGGCTCGTTTGTGGCTTCTTCAGAAGAGCTCATCAATCTGATGTTTGCTTGAATTTTTTTTTTTAATTTGTTTATATTATACAAGAGTAGTGTATGTTATATTCTTTCCATGCTTATTTAATGGAACAGCAGCAGAAAAAAGCTGGGTAAAATTCTTTGCTTGTTAATTTTATTTATAAATTTATTTTTGCTAAGTTTGCATTATTTGAAATGGAGTGTAAACCGCAGGATTCAGTAATGTCAAAGCCAGTAGTTAACTCTTTACCAGGCAGATTAAGTTGGTTTTGTGTGTATTTAGTATTGAATTTAAAAAGAGTTGGAATTAAAGCATGATGTATCTTTTAAATAAATGTGATTTTCAGAGGGGAGAGGTTTTTATCTTTAATTTTGTTTGAAAGTGGAAATTTGGTTTTACGTGGCTTCTTAACCACAGAGGTACTGGAATGTTTCCACTCCTTGTGAATGTTTGTTCAGCTATAGGAACTTGTATTTCTTTGATAATACATATTTTACTCATGTATTTACTGCTGGTTTTGTTAAACCTGGATTAAAAATATTTCCAAAGCATTATAAGATTATTCTCAGGTCAGCTTTGCGTGTTATGCTGATGTCATCTGCCTGAAACTTTCTATAGCTCCTGTGAAAAGATCATGGCCAAATAGCATACCAAATCTGTTGAACAGATTTGGTAACCAGAATCCAAATAATTAATTTAACAAATCTGGTGCACTGTGTTGCACCATGCACCTACCAAGTTGATGTCATCTTTAATGTGTCCAAAGGTTTTATCAGAATGCAGCAATGGTTCCTTTTATCATCTGGTAAGTAGTCTGCTGCTGGACAGCTTGGCCTTCGGTAGTGTTCTGTGCCACTGAAACCTCCTACTCACAAGATTACTAAAGATCTGCTAACTTCTTTTTCTTTACTATGAGAATGTGAAGGAGAGATTTTTTTAAGAAGTGGAGTTGTGACAGAACTAGGATGTCTCAGCATAAATTTTTCCCACCTCCTTTCTGTGTTTTTGTTCGTGGGCTAAATGAGTCATGTATGCCCCACTACCCCTTCTACTGCAAGGTGACCATTGTACTTTAAGTACTGACTACTTAAAATGAGCAGCAGAGCTGGATGTCTGAACCCATGCCAGGTTCCAAGGCATTAAGTGAAGCTGGCAAAGGCCAGGTTCAGAACAAATTGCAGAGGGACTCTTAATCTCATAGTGTGATTAAAGATGAGAAACCCCCTAGCATGGGACATAGTGGAAGTTTGAGCATTTGGAAGAAATAGGACAGATGCATGGAAGAAGAATCCATTTTCTTTAAATAATAACAAATCTTACATCAAGTGTTGCAATTTTCTGAGTATTCAGCAAATAATTTATGCTGCCTGTGTTTATATTCTCCACTAAGCAATCCTGTGGGAGAAGTCTCTAGGCTAAGCTGACTAATGGTCTTACTTGTGGCTATTCTTAAGCTGTATTTCAGCAAGTCACTCATTTCCCCCAATGTACATTATATAAAGTGTGCCTTATGCTTGTACTGCTCTCAATCACTTTTTGTAATGAGGGCTCACCTTCTATGTGGAGGGTTTTGTGGTGATCTTCTTGACATGTTGTGCAATACCACTGTGACTCAAGGCCAAGCCACCTCTGTATCTAGTGCTAATATAAGATTGTAACTTTTGAGATTAATGTAATAGGAAACTAAGGGCTGTTTTGAGCTGAGATAACTTTCTTTCAAAGACCTTTAAAAGTGTTATGTGAATAAATGATAAAGATGCAGTTTACAGAAGCAAGAGACTGCAACATCAAGCAACTCAACTCACAGTATATCACAAGTGTAAAGTGTAATTTATAAAAAGAAATTGTCTAATCTTTCTTGCTGTAGTCAGTGAAGTCATAGTGAGAGTAAGACTCTGGGTGGTGATGAGCTGGGATGCAACAGGGAGAGAATTTTGAGAGACTACTAAATGTAAATTATAAAAAATAAATTTGTAGGCTTGGTCCTAGAGATTAGATGTGTATCTCTCATGGTTAACTGTTGTCCCTTCTTTTTTTTAACCTTCCCTCGAGTACCTCCTACTATGTTAAGGCAAAAGTCAATATGTGCTGAAATATTTGGATGCCAGCTTTAGACATAATGCTACAGTGATTGTGATTGTTCATGAAATAACAGGACAGGACTAAGTAGAAGAAAACATTACTTGCATGCTGCCCTGTCATCATTCATACCATGTAATACAAAGACCAGTTGAGCAACTTAAACTTCTTTTAAACAAAATATATCCTGCAGCTTTAGCAGCCTTCTGAAGGAAGAGAGTTGTATTGGATGCATTAGGGGCTTTTTTCATTAGACAAGGCATGGCTGCAGTTTTTCTTATCTTAAAACCCTCTCACATGTGCAAGTGTCTGCCTTCAAAAATTTGATGTTCTTATTACATGCTACAGAAGGGACAATTTAGGTGCGTTTTGTACTGGTATATATTAGGGAGCTCTTTGGCCTCTCTAGTCTAAATCCTAAGAAAATGGACCTTAAAATGCACTTAAGACACACTTTGTACCATTTGGTAAGCTCAGATATTAGAGAGATTGCTTTTATGCACAGTTTGGTTGTATGTGGAAATAGATTAGGAGCAATCATGATGAATAACACAAATTTTTTTTTCTGCAATATCACTCCATGAAAATAAAAGCTATGATTTGTACAGATATGTGGGACTCCTGATGTGCACACCAGGGTGTCTTGATAGCTTTAATACATGCCTTTTTAATGCTGTGTACATTGTGCAAAAGTACTGAAATCTGAAATTCAAATATTGCACGTAAGCTAGATGTAAGAGTTGTCAGTGAGAATACTTGAGAACCTCTAGGAAGGCACCTGTGAGAACAAGTTGTTTCTAGACAAGTTGCTTCTGCTTTAATTTAGGATAACTGTATTTGTGACCTGTTCATGGTTTGTTTTCATATATGGGCCCATGTCCTAAAGGAAAAAAAGGAAAAAAAAATAACACTCTTTTTCCTAGTTTATTTGTAAACCAGGTCAGATACCCTTGATTAGCTCTCAGCTGGAGCATAATTTAAATCCTGACAGATTGAACCTAAACAGCAGGCTTTTTTCAGATCAGCCAGAAGATAGGGGGGAGAAAAAGAAAAGCTATTTTCAGTTCACAAGCAGTACAACAGTGCCGAATAAATCTGCAACTGTTAATGAATAGCTATTTCAAATATTTACAGGAGGCAAAAGAAAAGAAGATTGGCATCCAAGGCAGCTGTGCCCAGGGAGAGCTATTAAAAATAAACGTGATAAATGATGTTCAAGTGCTCGTAGAGCTGTCAAATATCAGAGGTACTCAAAGTGGAAAGTGTTTATACTCTGTGGCCATACTGCTAGGCATTCTGGACAGGGATATTTTTTCCAAAAATTTTTGCAAAACTGACTTAGCAGATCAAAAGGGGAGAGAAGATCTAATGCAAAACTTTCCAGAACCTTTAACTTTTCATTGCATTAAAATACACAAGTACTTATTTACTTTGTAGGTGAGAAATGAAATTCTTTTATACACGTAATTATTTCCACACAGAACCCATTTCTTTAGTCTTGATTTGTAATAAAAAAAAATGTTATGAGAGTTTATGCTTGTAACAAAATCCATTACTTATTTTTATGACTCTCAGTCTTCTGTATTACTGAATGATAATGATGAGGGTCCATGAGTGTTGCACTGATTTTGAACACAACTTGAAAAATTAAATGTACATAGTAAACCTTAAACTTCATGTGCTTTTGTACCCAGAGACTTTTTCTCAGGTAGTCTCAAAGGTATTTTTATATCAGTTTTTAGTTCTGAGTTTAATGTATGTGAGTTGACTGGAAACTTTTTAGCAGAGACATTTTATTTTTTTACTTTGCTGTGAATATAGTTTATCAGAAGCTGTCAGGCTGGTGACAAAAAACTTGATGTCTTATATGCTGGAGATATACCAAGTGCAAAGGACATGAAAAGCATGCCATTACTTACAGGATGCTCTAGTACAAATCACATTTTTTTGTGTATGGATATTGCTTTCTTTCCTCTTGTAATTTATTTTTCCATTTTCAAAAATGAATTATAAAAAGTGATTGTAAAATTCTAATCCAGCTTGTCTTAGAAATAAGTTCTGGTCCTGTGTTTGAGGGGTAAGCAAATACGGAGTACCTGTACTCATGTATTTGTAGTGGAACACTGCAGCAGGCCCATGTGTTACAGTGACATGGATTGCTGACTTCCATGTGCATAAACGCCTGTCTTTTGGAGCTGAAATTCCCTGTGGAATGAATATTGGCTCACCTGTCTGAACCCATTGTGGAGAACAGGTCAAATGGTGTCAGTTTTATATTTGGTGTCTCGTGCTTTGGAAGAGTTTCTTAGATTAAGTGTCTGCTGTTGTCACAATGAAGAGGAAGAAGAAATTTCAAAGTATCTCATTCCTTAACCTGAAGACATCTTCATTGTTATGAAAATGGCTTCATGGTTTCCTCAGAAAGTAAGTTTTAGCAAAACCTGTCAGATCTACTTCTTATCAAATTGTGGTAAGCAACACGGTGATGGTTGAAAAAAAAGGGGACCTACCTAAGCTTGAAAGTTTTCTTCTTTTTTTCAGGTTTTATCTTTCCATGCAATAGCAGATGCAATATACCACTTTAATGTACCACTGCTTAACAGCAGAGTTTCCTAAAATGATCAAAGGAGACAGCAAACTCTGGATCAGTTTCCTTCATATGGAGGCATTGTAGGTCACTGGGCATTGATTTGAAAGTTAACACAGTGTTAGATATTGAAATTATTGTAGCTGTCATAGCCCAACTTCCTTTCTTAAGCATGCCTGATTGCCTGATCTCCTAAATGGATCTCCTGCTAGTTAAACTACTTTTATTGTTTCAGGACTATAATGCTGTGCTGCGTGGGGTGCAACCCCTGAGTCACTTTAGGACACGAGTGTGTAAATATCTCAAGTGAAATTTTGTGGTTGTACCATGTAAACCAGACCTCAGAAATCTGTGAGACATTTTTTTGTAAATTTTAAAGGAGAAATCTCAGTTGCCTTTGTCACCTTTGAAAAGTCTGTGTGGTTTGAGTAAGCAGTTCTCATCTACCTAAATAATGCTGCCCTGCTAGGAGCAAGAAATGGCATTTCAGAGTAGAACCAGGTGTTCTCCTTTAACTAGATATTTTGAAGGTTTGCTTTGCAGTTAGCTCATCAGAATCTAGACTGTTTAACCTTCTGTATGTGGTAATGGTTAAGGAAATAAAACTGTTTGAAGATTTTGATAGACATGTATATCAAAATAAAATTTGTTGTATATAGATGAAACATATATGATTTTTAATCTGTATGAATCCTCTGCAGGGCAGGAAAATCCAGTTTATCCAGCTGCCTTTTTTTTTTCCCCAATTCGTTTTTGGCTGCACAGTAGGAATCCTACTCATTACAGAGTAGGCCTTTTCATTGCCTTTGGATAAACAGTAAGCTGACATACTTTTCAAACGAGAGTTGAACATTAGTAGTAGAACTTTTTTTAAAAAAATTAATTTTTAACCTGTGGAGTCTTACTGAAAGAAAGTGACAAATGCTCATAGCAGTCATTTAACAGAGGTCTATCTTATGCAAGTAGTATGTAATACTCTTCAAATAGTAAAGCTTACTTTTATGTATTTAAACAAAAATTTCTGTGGGCTGCATTATTGATACAAGCTAACATTTTGTTAGTATGTGATTCTCCTTCAGCTGTTCTCAGTATTGTTATTTAAACACAGATGACATGAACAGAATTTTGTTAGAACACATTTTATCACAGCAAAGCTTAATAAATAGAGCTTCTAATTGGCGGATGTGAAAGAGGAAGGATTAATGAAGAGTTCAAGGAAGTTCATTTTCATTACCAATAGTGAAGACATTTTTGCTCAAAAACTCTGGGGTTTTTAAAGGCCTTGTGGTTAATCCATGAAGGTACATTTCATAGATTTCACTGGAAATACATGTACTTGCTGACTGCTTCAGTAATTCCTGACAATAAATGTAGATGTAAATATCAAGTACATTCAAGCACTGGAAGGGTGTAGAAGACTTATCTTTTATCCTTTAGTTCTTTCCAGTTTCTGCAAATAGAGTAGATTATTCTGTCTTCCATACAAGAAGCTTCTTATCATTCTTGGGTGTAGAAAGGAGATTCAAATGACATGTCTGGACAAAATTTACAACATCACNGAAAACTGCAAACATTATCTAGGATAGTGTGTCACATCTGCCACAGGCAGATCCAGTTAAGCTGACTTCAGTAAAACTACCCAGAGCACTTGCGTAAAAGTAATTAATGTTGCCCTGCGCCAGATTTTCTGCTGTGAAGAATTCTCTCTATTATTTTTACCATTCCGCTTGTTTTTCCTTCTTTGGGAATATGCTAGTAGCTGCATTTGGCCATATTTTTCCCATGCAGCAGCAATGAGACAGAACAGTAGTGTTGCAGAAAAACCTTAGTATCCTGAGCAGAGGCAGAGAAGGAAAGAAAACTATCATTAATTTCTCTGTTGCAGTCCTTTCCAAAATCTGAGGAGTGGTAGCTGGATGGCCTTGAAGATGCAGGGAGGTGAAACTTCAGCTACTCAGCCTCCACTGTTAGGTGGAAAGTTTTTTTTCAAACACAGGGATAGAAATTTTCTTGGAGATTTGATCAGCCAGATACCATGACAGTTTGAATAAGGAAGCATAAGCAAGTGAATTTTCTTTTTAATGCTTTGTTAGAGAGCAATATGAAGTTCTTTTCTGAAGAAGAAGAAATAAAACATCATATATTAAGTATGTTTGGGCCATTAAGTATTCCAAGCAGTAAAGGAGTCATAAAACAAATAGCATTTTTAAATTTCTAGTCCACTGTGGCAAAATATCTCTTCACAGCAAATAATAAAATGAAACTTCTCTAAGGATATTAAAGTCCTTTTCATGCTTGGTTGTTATAAACAATATCTTTCACTGTAACTTAATTTTTAAAATACCTAAGTCGGTATTACAATGTTAAGACACGTAATTTAAAGGTTACAGGAATTTTATTTAGATGTAAGTAAGTTAGAGCTGTGAAGATTTTGGTTTTTTCCCAGCCCTGTCCCCACTGCAAATCATGCTTTATAAAGGTTTTATAAAGCTTTCTTACATGTATTTCAATGCATTTAAAACATATTTAATTATTTTAATATGCATATTGGGCTTGCATAGTCTCCTTAAGTTAATTGTTTCATTTCTTCAGCTGTTCCTAAATAGCCATTGTGCTGATCAAGCACTTACTTCAGTATGTCCTTGATAAAATTAATGAAAGCATCTGTAGAAGCAGCGACAGCAGCTGCAGTGCCTTATGGAAGCCAACTTCTGCTTAACATTCTGATAAAATAAATAGTTTTGTACTTGTGCTGGGAGCTAATGCTGGCTGGCTTATTTACAGCATAAAAAAAGTTGCACCTGCCACAGCTAGACCAAGCACTGAGGCTTGCTGATTACATGTTCTTGTTAGTGTCATTGTTATTGGTAAAATGAGAGTGATGTCATCCTTATCAAACCCTACTGGCACCCTACAGAGTGGCAAATAATTTGCCCACTGCTGTTTATCAGCATGGGCCTTGTTTTAGAAGTGACGAGAGTGCCGAATTTTCACAGTTGAATGCTGCACAACCGCAGAGGTGTATGAAAATGAAATGGATTGATACTTGTAATCAGTGTGCATAGTGATGGTTAAGGTGTAATGAAACATAAGTGCACATTTAGGGTAATTATATGTCTACCAGGTGGGGCCCCGGGGCTTTGCCTGTATAGAAACCGCTTGAGGTGGCAGATACGCAGGAAGAAGTACTGCAGCACCATCTGCTTTTTTCTCATTTCCTTATTAATTCTTCTGTCCCCCAAGCCTGGACTGCACAGACTTAAGCAGCCCTTGGTCTGTTCAGTATCACATCTCCTTCTAGTTGGGTACAGCCCCAAACACTGGAGTGGATGTGATGCAAAACAGCAGCTCTTGTGAGTAGAATGTATTAATACACCCTTCTGGAGCTAGCTGAGACATATGTTGCATTCTTCTTAAACCTCCTCTCAAAATGGCTTGTAGGAAAATGTGCTCTTGTTATATTTTAAGGCAGTATCTCATACTCAAAGGCTTTGTGCATATATGGGTTGTCTACACTGATATGTCTGTGTCTTAAATGGGTGATGAAAAATACTAAAAATTCCTCCAGACAGGCATCTGTATTTTCTGTTTGTTGGAGTGGAAATCTGTAAGCCTTACATTACTTGCATTTATCTTAAGTAAGTAATGGGAATAAATGATAGTTGAAAACACTACAAAGTGTCTTTGCTCCTTGGAATCACTGTACAGACTAAGAAATGAGAACAGCCATTCTTTTTTGGTAATTACCAGGGGAAATGGGGATGTGTATTTTCAGATTTAAAAAGGGAAAAGGAGCTTGGTGCCTCCAAAGACACCATTCACACAAGAACACCAAATGTTCCAAATGTGGTAGATCTGCCACACGTGCAGTTTGGCTGCAGTCTCATGTAGAGAAGGTTTAATGTAGCTCAGATGCCCTGCATTCATCTGCACTTGGTAACTGATCTGTGCTTGTACATTTACTTGCCTGAGAGTGTGCAGTGTTTTCAAAGCAGTTACTGGACTGAGGGCCATAGTCTGATTGTATTACTGTGAAATGTTTTGTACTTGATATAGCTTTTCTATTTTAATGCATCTTTTATACATCTTTGACATTTTGATTGCTCTCGCTTTTCCCTTGCTGAATATAGGTCATTATATAGTTTTGCACTGTTTGTTCCCTAATAAAAAAAAGAATATTGCTGAATCTGACTTTTAAAAATTTTAAAAGTGTGCCCTAGGATCAGGCTCATACTTGATGTAACTGCAGGGAAGTCAGTGGACTAATACCTTGGATGAGTTTCACCCAGCTTTTAACTGGAACCTGATGGTATTTAAAAAAATTAAAATAAAATTATCTGTCTAGGTATAAAAACAATTCTATATGTCTGAGGTAGCTCCTGGTAGCTGTTTAGCTTAAGTAACTAAACAAACCCAGAGTTTGGAAGTTAATGCTGATTTACATAAGCTAATGCTGATTTAGGAGTTAAATACAAAAAAAGAAAAGTCACATCTTAAACCTATTATTTTAGTGAGAGAAACTAGGGAAATTTTAAATATAGGTATGTGTACAAGTAGAATGATAATCTATGCTGCGCACACAGAGAACATAAAAGTTTAATCACTGTAAACTTTGAATGAAAAAAAGTATTTATACATGGCAAAGATATTCAAATTTATCAGCTTGACAAAGGCCAGTCAGTTCTGAACATTATTAAGCCCTTTATTTCACTTCTGGAAACCCCTGCAGAATGAAAGCATGTGTGATCCATTTTTTAGAATTAACTTGGTGGCAGTCCTTTATCAGAGGAATGCATCAACATCTCATGGCCTGGTGGATAAATTACCTCTGCAGCCTGTGACCTGAGAGGCTGTACAACTCTTGGATGTGCTGCTCTTAGTATACTTCAAATAGTTCTTTTGATTAGAGTACTGGAGTATTGTGTTTATCCCGTTGATCTTACTAAGGTAGAACATTTTGTAACACTCAAGGGAATCAAGGAAGGTTCAGGGGTTTTTATGTTTCACTACTGCATATATTATTTTTTCTCTCTCTTCAAGGTATGGGTTCCAAGATGATTCTTTTGATGCTCTCTTTCTCTAACAGCAACCACAAGACAGATACCATGTTTGCATGAATTAGTCTTTTTAAATGGTCATTGGAGTTGGTGATACTTTAATGTACAGCTGTCCACCACATATGCTTGCAGAAACTCTGGGACTCCATTTACCCACTTACCTTGTCTACATTGTTATGCTGTTGGTGATCATAACTTCAGAGACTGAGAACAATGTTGGCTTTTTAACTGCTCCCATAAGCTACCCTTAGAATTTAATTTTAATGCCTGATGGGGACTTGGTGTTCAGTTAGCTTTTCCACCTTCTTTCTGCCTGTTTCATTCTGGTGAGAAAGGCATTCTGTTTGACAACTTAAACCACGAAGTATTTTGATTTGGGGGTTGGGGTGAGTTTTTTCTTTTTTAATCAGCATTTGAAATATAAAAGTTTTGATTTGTGTTGTTTTGGGGTTTGAGTGTTTGTTTTTGGGTTTCTTAAGAAAGGTTTGCCAGTGAAGTGCTTAACGCTGGGCAAGAAATATCTAAAGTGTTTCCATCCTAAATTATGGTAAGTTCAGTTTTGCACTGAGCGGGGGGGGAGA
>VZRH01005588.1:299542-323403 GCA_013397555.1 Urocynchramus pylzowi | reverse complement strand
CCGATATGGGGGTTGGGGTGGGGCAGAATAGCAGCCTGGTTTTTTTCAGACAAGATCTTAGTTTACAAGATTTTAGTATACATGTAGTTTGTCTTTTGAATGCAGTTTCTGCCTCAATCCTGTCTGTCATTCTTGCCTAGACAGACACATCTCTCTCTTAAGAAAAAGAGCTTATTTTGTCCTTGCAGGCATAAGCCTCTGGAACTGTTTCTGTTGGCCTTGGTTTGTGATGTGAGGTGGCAACTGTCAGTAGCAATGGCATTTCCAAGTTAAATGGAAGCAGCAGCTCTTGAACTCCGGGGATCTCTCTTCTCCTTGTCCATCCTCCAAAGTATACATGCGGTGTTTTTAAAGATCAAGATGAAGCCTTTAATTCTATAGCAGTTGATGAAAGAGCCAACAAAAACAAGCAAACAAACAGGCCAAATCAAAGCATAGCTTCAAAACATAGTTGATGCTGGCAAACATCTAGATTGGACTATAGTGGCTTTCACTCATATTATTTGTATTCTCAGGACAGAAATATCTGTTACATTGAAAACTTTCAGCATAAGAAACTTAACTTTTATACAGCAAGAGAAAGGAGATTTGTTCTTGCCTACAATCTGTAGGGTCATCATGAGTAAAATATCAATTTCTGTGCGGCTTCTCTGTGTGACTAACAGCTCAGCTGTTATAAATACTTGGTGCCATTGTTGAAAAACTTGTAATAAATTTATTTATATTTGTTTGACCATATATTTTAAATTTTCTGTCTTCAGTAATTATATGAGTAGTGCAGATAAAGCTCATGAAATGATCTGACAATAAGAAGTGAAACCATTTCCATCTACTAATGCAGAGAAAATAAACTGCAAAGGTGATGTTAAATGTGAAACATGGGACTCTTGATTTTGAATGGGACATGAAACCCTAATGAACTGTTGGGATATGCTGTTCTTTAAGCCTGCTCTGAGCAGCAGCAAAAGGTGAGAGATGTTATGATGCCAGGTTAGTGGGAGGAAAGGTATGTATGGGAAGGAGAAGGGTAATGGACAATGCTACAGGCATCATGAAGACAGATTATACTGAGTTTCTCCAGCCCTTGAGCAATGCATAAACTTGTACTCACTGGTTTTATTCTGGAATTCTGTACTGAGATGTTTGGTATTTTGGCAAGAAGGAAGGGTAGATGGTATTTATGCCTGCCTGGTTTTCTGGATCTTGGCAACATGAAAAGTACATAGTTCACTATAAAACACACAATAAACTCTTTTAATTATAAATTACTGGTTTTATATTGAATTGCATTTGCTGGATATATTTCTGTAATGGAACAAGTAAAAGCTCTGTGCCTGAATAGGTGCAAAATGTGATTTTGTATTCTCCTTACATTTCCTTTGAGTAAGCATTTTCAAATTCTTCTGTTGATTTTCTGTTTTCCTGATAACCTTAACTTGACACCTGTCATGATGTCAAAACTGACTCCTGTACTTTAGAGTAACAGTTAATTTTTAAAAATTATACTAGCAATCAATTTTAATAATAGGTTTTAATTCATAACTATCAAATTATAATATTTAAAGGTGTGTGGGACTCTTAGCATGCCAGAATTGCTTGTGTGTTTGATGAAATTAATTTAATTCTGAACATGTTCTATATGAATGTAATGTAATTAGTTGAGATGGATTAGTTAGTATATGAAGTATGGAGAATGAGCAACTTTAAACCAGAAGAGGGCAGCAATGATACAAAAAAATAATTTTGGCTCAATTACCTTCCTTTTTCTTTTTTGCCAGTAAGTCACATGTATGTGCTCTGCTAATTTCTTGGACAGACTATAAGATTAAAGCAGCTTGAAAAAAAGTCTGTTAATACCATTGCAGTGGTTATTATTTCAGTTTTATTTCTTTGAACAGCTTCATCCTGCCAAAAGGTATTAACTTGAAGAGTACGTGTAGAGGACCTGCTGACTTCTTTTCTCTAAGAGATATTTCTAATACAAAATTTTAAATTATGATGTTTCTGTGGTGATTTCTGATTTTACTATGTTGGTCCTTAGATGATTTAGAATAAAATCTTTCATTTTCTACTTGTCACAATCATATACATTTTAGGGAATTAAATGTCAAGTGGCATACTTTTTGATCTACATGTTGTAAGCAGTAAGCTATGCTGGCCAAATATGTAGTGTAGTACTTTCACAACTTTACTGTAATCAGAATGTGACTGTATTGCAGAAATGTATTAGAGTATATAAAACAGTATTAGGTACCTGTGTGTAGAGTGGGGCCATATTACATGTGAGATAGTACCTAGGTGGGCAGCACTAAAGTTTACTTGATTCTTTCTGATGATGCATTGGTGGTAGGAAAAAATGTTGTCTTCTTTTTGGAGTATGATCTAAGAGGTAGTGCAAGGGGAGAGGAATAGTTTCAATTTCCATACATACAGTAAGGTAGGTCTGTTGAGGAAGGTGATGTCCTACATATTCTTATTATAGAGCAGAGCTACTCCTCAGCACTCAAAAGTGCTGATACAGTTTTGTGACTGAGGGTGAAGAGGAGATAGACAAACAAGTCTGCATTGCTTATTTTGGTGCCGAGAGAATATCTAAAGAATAACTGGAGCTATTTTTGTGGCATTAGCAATGTGTGAGTACTAAGGGTTATGGAAATGCACATCTTGTGTACAACTAATTGATTGTGTGGAAATGTAAGATTTGAACCTTCTTTTTTCCCTGTGTTCCAGTGCTGATCCAGATGGGAAAGAAATAGCAAAAAAACTCTTCAAGGGTCCACACTGTAGTCTGAGAGAATAACCTCAAATGTTCACATGCTACAAAGGAACTGGAATACACAGAGAGTGTTGCTTCACTGTCTGGGGAAAAATTAGCATTTCATTTGTATTAGCTGCTTCTGTTCTGGTTTTAGAAGCTGACTCATTGTCTGAACACACTAGAGGGCTTCTCCTAATATGTTAATTTTAAAACTAGTCTATGTGGTGATTAGTATCCTTAGTAGTTTCCTGAATCTGGTACACATTGCATGCTAACATGCCATCATTAAATCGCACCATGCATCCATGTTGCTATTGGGTATGCCCACTGGAAAAAGAAGTACAAACTTATTCCTCCATTGTTTTGTACATGTAATTATCTAAGCTGCTTCCTGGCTAGACTGTCTTAGTCCTGTGTCAATCTTGACTAAGACATGACTAAGAGGAAATGTAGAAATCAAGAAATCTTTGAAGATATTACAATGACAGCATTGTTTAAGAATCCTGACCTGTGTTACTTGTTACAATCATGCTTGTGATTACTTCTGGGGAATTTCTGGTTCCAGATTTTTTATGCAGACAAGACTGTAGAAGGCAGAAATATGTGCTAGTATGGCACAAAAACTCCTCCCAGGGGGCAGTCCCCCCCTTCCCCCAGGTACACACTAAAGATGAAATAATTTAATATTAACCATAATGTATGCACAGTAAGACAAACTGGGCACTAATACAAGGAACTATTGAGTGGCTAAAGTCTTATATATTACTACATGCCAGAGGCATGAATTCTTTTAAAAAGATCTATCCATAAGTATGTCTTGCAGCTTTTAATTAAATGCTGCAAATCGCTGCAAGTCTTAAATGTTTCTACTGTTCTCTGAATCTTGCTCTTCCACTTAAAGTAGTGGTTTGGTGTTTTTTTTCTTTATTTTCAGCACAGAGATGCAAGTTGGACTTTTTGCCATTAAATGAATGTGTAAAGAAAAGATAATGTTGTTAGACTTCATCTGATGCTGTGGATTTCAGTCTTAAAGATGCATTTGACTTTAGTGTGTAATTGAGCTTGTTTTGGCTTGATGTGCATAAGTCTGTATTTTGCAGAGTTCTTCAAGCTTTTTGTCAAACTGACAGAAAATGGCACAAGAAAACAGGATTTCAAACACAGTGAAAGTTATTTACCATGGTTTCATTTTTTAAAATGACATCGTTCATTCCAAGAGAATTGCTTCCTGGCTTCTCTTAGTATGCTATGCACTTAAGTTACCTACCCAAGATGTGTAGGAATAAAGAACTAAAGCCCAGTCTTCATTGACTATAAAGGTAAATAATCTTCTTATTTAGACATCCAAATGAGATACTTGAAATCAATGTAAATCCATCTGTTTTCCCCAAAGTATTCAGAAAATTCCCTTGCAGAATTTATAGATGAAAATAACCATGACACTACCTTTATAACATCTTGCCAGACTTCAAATAACACCTGAGGTGATGCCATGTTTTCCTATGTGGGAGCTGGGAGAATTTTATTTCCTAGAATCACTGCAGGGTTGAGGCTGAAGGCACCTCTTGACATTCTCTGGTCCCAACCTTCTGCTCAGGCAGGGACAGATTTTTGAAGGTCTTTCTTATGAAGGGATCTTATCATCATCAACTGGTTTAATCTAAGGCACGTCGTAGCTCTTTACCTGCAGTGCAGGCTGCAAAGCACGTCAGCTTGTTCAGTCAGAAGAGGTACCTGGTAAGATATACCTCCCCACACTCCTGGCCAATTTACTATTAGGAATGTATAAATTATAGATAATTTGGTATTATAAAGTGAGAGGAGTTTCTTTATATTGTATTATGATACACTGTTAAGGAAGGAATATATGTTACTACTATGTAAATGCATAAAAGTAAACAAAATTTACATAATCTGATTTTTGGAAACTTCCTTTTTCTAATTGGATTACTGATTGCAATAATTCAGGTTTAATTGCAAGATTATTTTTGGATTTCTTTTCAAGGATTGTATTTCTTGTTTTCATGGTTTCCTTATGAAATATTGCTGGACACTTGGAGGATCTTTTCCTTTTTTCATTGCAGTAATGGATAAATTTCAGTTTATAATTTAAAGTATTCTGTGACAAATATATTCTGGTACTATCAGCTGCATTTGGTTACTTAGCCATTCAGAATTGTTCATGTAGTTGTTGGAACCATGCTGCAACTAATATACATAAGTCCTGAATATTATATTAAATGCTTCAGAAAGTTGAGTTACTGATTTTGTATTGATTACACTGTTTGGACTAAGGTATGTACTTGAACAAGGTAAATTTCATAGCTTTAACACCATGATGTAAAAGCTATCCCTCCTTGGGATCTTAGTGGTTTTATATAAGGTTTAAGTGTTCTAATTATAAAGGTCATTCCATGTGCTTAAGTGAGGTTTATTTACGTTATAGTATTCTTGTGCTTCCACAGGTTTTTTCTTTTTTCTTTTAATAGCATCTAGAGTTTGGTTTTTTTTTTTTCTTTTTATCCCTCTGAATGTATCAGTTATGTAATGATGTACTTGTGTCATTTGTGCCAGGGACTAGTTGAAATGGGTGCATTTTATAATTAGTATATCTGGGAATTTGGTCAAATGCACTGCAGTGTGGGCTGGGTTTACCATCGCTCCTTACCACTTTGAACAAATGTTTTTCAGACAATGTGTGCTGCTCAGCCTCTGGGTATAAGCAGTTACTACTCCCTTTTCTTTGTAGAACTCATAGTGTTAGGGGTGAAGCCTGACTTTTTTGTTTTAAACCCATCAGCTTTTTTCTTCTTTTTTTTCCCCCCTCTGGTGATGGAAGTGAGAGATACTAGATCAAAGGACCTTGGGTTCTCTTTCTTAATCTGGAGATACTTGCTTTGTGATTCCCCTGTAGAAAAACAGGGGGCTTTACCTTCTGTTCAGTTACCTGCCCAAGAAAAAAACTCATGGACTTTCAAGCAAACAAAATTGGTCAGAGCTGTATGTGAAATAATTTTAGTTCATTAAATGACATTCATGAAAACAGCATCCCATGGAGCTGTATAAAAGTAGCACCTGTGGCCATCATGTCTGGTTTGGACTTCTGCTGTTGGTTTTGGTTTTTGTTTTCTTTTCCCCTCTCCTTTATATGTTGCCTTACTCCTGCACCTTTGCAGTGCTTAGGCTTGGTCATTAATTTCTCAGCTTTGACATGTCCTCTATATTTCTGGTTTTCCTGTTAAAGAGGAAGACAGTCTTTCAGCTGTGTTCAGCAAGGACTATTGACTATGGTTGGCTGGTTTAAAAGTATTGTTGGCTGTAACATATCATTGCCAGTAATACTTCATGTAGCAAGAACTGCATGGGACAGACAGCGCATTAGAAGGGCACCAAAATGAGCACAACACAGTGATGATTAAACAGCTGGCTTGGAACGAGGAGTGGTGACATCTCCAGCCCTCTGTCTGTTGCACCTAAATTATTATTATTTTTCCTTGAGAACTTGTTCCAAAAATTGTGCTCACTGTGCAATTTGGGCATAGTAAAGCAAAAAACCTTCTGTGGTTTTTAAGATCGAGCCAAAGGAAATGTTTGAGCACCAGCAGCTGGCTTTTCCTCCCCACAGGCAGAGTGATGATTCTCTGAGTGTGTTTTGGAGGAGGCACTGAGAGGGCCCTGATGGGCTGGTAGTTCCTACGTGCTGGTGCCTAGTGAGGAGCAGCCTCCTTCAGCTGGCTGTCGCAGGCTGTTCCCCCGTGAGCCAAGGGCAGGGTGGTGGGCCCTAGGGGCTCCCTAGGAGCTGCTGCCAGGAGCCTGCAGAGGTGCTGGGAGGCGCTGGGTGCTGCCCGGTGCCCGAGCAGGGCTGAGGGTGGCAGGTGCTGCCGGGCTCTGTGTCCCTTTTGTCCCGCACCTGCCGCACATCAGGTAAGTATAAACAGCTGTCGGATGTAAACCGGGATTAGCCGGTAGGTGGGCCTGGCCCTGACCCAAATATCTGCTTTTTGTGCCGCCCCCCCGCCATGTGCAGCTCGGTTTTATGGGCTGTTTTGAACCACGGTTCACAGAGCACGCAGGCCGTGGGGGAGAAGGGGGCTGGCAGTGCCCGCTCGGGCTGGGAGTGTTCCCTCTGAGGCACGCGACAGCGCTTGGAGCTGGAGCCCGCGTGCTTTGCGGGGTTGCCAGGCACTGTGCTCGCCCACAGGTAGCTGGAAGTTGCACCACCACGTTGAAGTTTTCAGATAAGCAGCCAGCCAGTTGTTTAACTTAGAAAACATTAACTTCTTTGTGTGGCTTGTGGCAGTGTAGCAATCGGTGGAAGGGGAAAGAGAATAGAATAGAATTGAAAGCAATTCTGCTTTATTGTTTCTATAAAGGACTGTGATTGCTTTGTTATCAATACTGAATGACGGAAAGAGACTTTCTTGCTGTTACCCTTCCCTTATGAAACAGAAGTACATTAATGATAAACAGTTACAGTGGAAAAATATATCACTGTAGTATGTGTACTAAGCATAGGAAATACCACTGTAGGTCAGTACCATGGCATAGTAAATGTTTACTTTTAAAAGGCATCCACTTTTTACAATTTCTTTCTTAATGCATAGTTGTGTAAAAAGTGTTTGTATATCAATAGTACTGTTTAGGGAAGAGTCAAATGTAGGCAGCCAGTAAACCACAGGAGAATTCATTATGCTTCAGTTTAATGAACTTTATAATTTTAATGTCTTTGTCATTGGGACTTTGTAGGTTTTTGCACATCATTCATACGGTAATGGAGCTATAGCTGTAATTAACTATTGTGAGAATAAATTTAGGTCAAAGCAAACTGTGTCTTTCTTGAGCTTCCTTCTGAAAGCAGTGCAAACAGAGGACTTTAAATAAGTGGACAGTGAATGGGCTGGATGATTAAACCTATTCTGTCTCCTTCAGAATATGAATAACGTATGAGGGAGACTGTGATTCTGGATAGAGTAAATGCTAGTGCAGATAGATGCAAGAACATAGAGCAGTAATCTGAAAAACTAGTTATCAACAGTTATCCTGAATGTTGAGACAAAAGTTCTTGAAATAAGAATATGGACCTATTAAAAGGCTCACACTTGTGAAATATGGTTGAAACTTAGTGAAATTTTTATTTGGTAGCACAGTATCTATTTAATAGCTCAACAAGTTGGAAAAGAGTGCTGTAGTTACTCTCAAAGTTGATAGTGTCATTTGTAGGCCTATTAGAAATAGATCTAGAAATAGAATAGAATAAAAATGGTTTAGGACATTGGAGGAATTCAAATAGATAAAAGAAGCAGCTGTTCTTACATTAAATCTTACTCTAGAGGATGGTCATGGTGAGGAGAGTCCCTAGAGGACCTGGAAAAAAAAAAAAAACAAACCCAGAAAGGGAGGAATAAGGAAGTTAAACTTCCCATTTGGGGTTATTGTTGTCAGTCTTAAGTGAAAAAGGANGGACCTGGAAAAAAAAAAAAAAACAAACCCAGAAAGGGAGGAATAAGGAAGTTAAACTTCCCATTTGGGGTTATTGTTGTCAGTCTTAAGTGAAAAAGGAAGGAGGAACTGGTTCAGCTTAAATTTGATTTTTATCAGCATAAAGGCAGGTGTGTGTCTTGATAGGGTGTACTATCTGAGAAAAATAAAAATAAAAAAGAGGGAGTTTTTAATGCCAAGAAGCTACATGTATGCAGGCACAGAAAATGCTTAATTTACAAAGTGTAAAATAATAGGCAGATTCTAAGGCAGTTAAAAATGGCTTCTTAGGAAAGTCATTAAACAGTTTTATAAAGCAAAACAAAGGAAAACCCAATGATTGGATATTTGCAAGAAGTATAAGAACAGCAGTTGCAGAGTGATGTCTCTCCCTAGGTGTGAATTCAGTATGACATTAGGCAGACTATGTCTGGCCCAGTCATGCCCTTCTCTCTTTACCTGCAAGGGCCACCTGGAAATAGCCAGGATAATTCAATCTCCTGACCTGTTCAGTTCTTGTGCATTGACTGGAACTACTGGCCCAGTGCTAGATCATTTAATCATAAATCAGCACTTTTTAGATGCCCTTTAGATGCTTTTAACACTAATTGAGGCTTTGGTCACAGGTTCTAAGTGCCTTATTTATAAATAAGTCTACGAGTTCTGGTATTCAGAAGAAAGTGAAACTTTATTAAAAGGCAGTAAACATGCATAGTGCTGTCCTGTAACCTTTTGGTCTGTTTCTGTGTAAAAGTGCACTGATAGTGAGAAAATAACTTGTGTTTTTGTTTCAGAGTTTCTGCTTAAGGGATATCTGTTTTGCTCAACACAGTTGAATGATCCAGTTTTTGTTGGGTTTACATTTGCAAGGAAAGACCTTAATTTTCCTTACACTTATTTATGAAGAAATGCACTTTTGCCATGTCTGGGTTTATTGGTTCCTTGAAATGAATTGAACCAAAATGTTCTGTAACATTTTGGATGTTTCACATATTCAGAGTATAAAAACAAGCAGTTGTCTGGCAATATAAGGTAGCAGAAACATCTAAAGTGAAGGAAATGGTATTTTATCACACATCATTCTGTATACATTATTGGCATTGAAGTTTTAAAGCTAAAATGCATTTTAGGCAACTCCCTGTCCCATGTAAATTGACAGGGTTTATTGTGACCAGGCTTGTGACTTGTTCATAAATTTTATGATCTGTTGTGTCCTGTTGCTTTAAATGAACTGTACATTGAAATGTAGAAATGTAATATATTCAAGCACTTGCAGGTGCAATAAATACATGTGATGCCAAAAGCAAGTAACTTTGAGGAAGACAGTTGCTTTCAAATACAGTAGTAAGACTGATTATGGTGCCATGTGCTTACTTGAATTGTTTCTTTCCAAGCATCTGCTCCCTTACTGAAAATGTATTTTTGAACACCTGCAGAGCACAACCATTTCCCACTTCCTTCCCACATAATGGAGTTGTATTTGCTAATGGTTCAGAATCCAGCACACCCCCAGGGAGAAGGGGAAGGCGCTTTTTATCACAGTGAGCTCTGCTGTGTCAAGGAGCCTACTGTGATAATCTCCCTGTGCAAATGCTAAAACTCATTGCGAGGTGTTTGTTAGGGGTAGCTGCAGGGCTTAGCATCTAAAACAATCCATTTGTAGGTGCAAATTTATTTTATCCAAACTTTAAAATTTATTAAAGTGACCCAAGGATCATGCACACTGTCTATCATAAACTACAGGGAATTGTTTGAATGTATGCTGGAGTATCCGTATGTCCTAAAACCCAAAGAAGTAAATAAGCTCTGTGGTAGAAAGCATAGCTGACTCTGTGGTTGAATTTTGTAAATTCTGGAAGATATATGGGAAAGCAACACTTTTCCTATTTGTCTTAGACAGCAGACATGTAGATAGGTTTTACTGCTCACATTATAGTATGAGTAACTGGTGTAGGTCAGGTGGCAGAAAATTTACTTTTGTAAATTTTTTATAGCATGCTGGCATTTAAATTGTTGGTAGTTGAGGGTGCTACAGAGCTATTAGCATATCTTTTAATGACTTGTTGCTTTTTTGTTTTGTTTTTCTTGTTTGCTATCCATGAACCTTAAATTTAAGAATGTGGTTTCACTGGAAATTGTTTGGGGTTGTTTTCTCCTGGTCTTGACAGGCCATCCAGTCATTATGTCCTCAGGCTGTCATATGACAAGGTGTTTATTAATACTGTTTACTGGCAGCTAATGGTTTTGAGCAAGAGAATATAGAAGCAAGTGTGTAGGACTTATGTTGATCATCAATTTTGTATCATAGAGTAGACTTTGTAATGGCTCATAGTTTTTCAGTGTACTGTTTTGAATCTCCAGAGACAGTTTGTCCTTACCTGCCTTTAAATTTTAAAGGTTTAATTGTCTCCTTTGGACTGATGTTACAAGTCCTTGTCAGGCCCATGCTCGCATGATTAAAAACAAACAGGAAACCTTACATATCTTTAGCTGCACCAAAACCCCCAAACCTGTCCATACAAACATACAAATGTAATGTAAATAGAAACAGCAATAAAAAGCTTCGGTATAAACCACTCAGTTCTGCATGATCTTCTCTTAGGAGTGTCTGACTCTAGTGTAGTTATTAGAGTAAATCCTAATTGTATCATTATTAACTTGAAATATTTAATTGTAGCTAACACAAGACCTAATAAGAATAAGAAAAGCACAGTATATATAATATATAGCTCTTTCCATTTTCCAGGATTTTAAGCTTCATAAAATTCATGTTAGGCATTAGTGTTAAATGTATTGATTTAATATTTCTGTTTCCATAATAAGGGGTTTTCACATCTATAACTGAGGTGTTGATCTACATATCTTTGTGTTGGTTCTTCATAGATATATTAGCTTTGCATGTGTGAGAACTGCTAGAACTTCACTGTGGCATAGGCACGTACAGGATTCACACTGTCCTGTTGCAGATGAACCTAAATTGAATTAACTTGAGTCTGCCTTGGACTGACTTCTCACAAATGAAAATTACAGCTTATGAGGTAACTGATATTTCTCTTGAGTCCTGGCAGAACATGTACATTTATACTGCATAGAGAGATGAGTTTCTTTGGGTTTTATTGTTGTTGTTGTTTTTCTGGATTTTAATTAGTGTCATTTCTATAGGAGGAATATATTGGTAATTTGTAAACTCTAAGAATTGGAAATACTGTAGCATTTAGTACTTCCAGTGTTCCCTCCTGGTTCAAAGTAGTAAAGTCTTGGTTTCTGGGAAGTAGCTACTATTTTGGTAAGAACATAGGGAACTTATGACATTGTATCTGTTGCTATTTTATGGCAATAAACTGCTCAAACTGGTCTCTGAGACTGCTTATTGCAGGATTGTTTTTTCATGTGTTTCAGATTCTCCTTAGTAAGCAGGAGTTTCATAAGCCCACCTCTTTCTTTCCATTTTCCTGTGCAGTTGTCCAGGATTTTTGCAGCTGTACATAATGCATGGTAGTTGTACCGCTGTCCAGCTTGTTGTTATTGCACTTATTATTTGCAGTTTTCACAAGCATTTTTCATTCTAAATTTTCCTTTTCAGGCAAATTTTCTGAGTAGCAAAAGGAGGGATTCTGCTGGCGTCCTGTGAGTCTGCTGAAGATTCATTGGCTCAGGAGTACATCTCCTGCCCTTTCTGAATTCTACAGGGTTTTTTTTAAGTTTGAAGAACTTAAGCAAGAGCTTATGAGATTGTGCTGCTGGCTGTAGAGCTCTCAGAATAATTTTGTGGGCTTCTCCTTCAACCATAAAGGATTTACTAAAATTTTTCTGTATTTTTTTTTCTTTTCTATACTTTTCTGTTTCCATCTGTGTAAAATGTCTTATGTGGAGCTGATAATTATTTGCCCAGCTAGAACTGAAAATACTTGTGGGGTAAGTATAAAAGGCTTCTTCACACAGATCTGCTGAGCTGATTTTCTGAAACAAGTTTTTCTACAGTCTTTCCATATTTGCATTTGTAAACTGTATCAGACTTTAATCTCATTCAGTAACAACTTTCTTTAACACTAAATATTGACATGCTACTTTTAATATGCATTCTGCCACTTATGTTGGTCAGAACTCCTTTAATCGGAGTTGGGCTGTTGAACAACAGCTCTTGGTATGTTAGCAGTTTCAAAAAATTCCTGATGAGGCCAATATATTAATGGTATAGGGGATTCCTTTCTCCCTGCTGAACCTGAGCCTTTGCCCTCAGCCTTGTGGGCCTGTGTTTCCTCTGTCAGAATGAAAGAGGGGGAAATCTGTAAAACTGGATGTTCGTGTCCATATTCACCATCATCTGAGCTTTAAGCAGTTTGTATCTTAGTTTGGATAGGCAAGGAAAAAAATATGTCATTGGATTTGTAACTACACCAACATTATTCTTTACTTTTCAGGTCTCCATTATTTACCTACACCATTTATGCACCTTCAGTGAAATCAGCCTAGCTGTGTGTCTAGGAACAAGCAAATATTTAAGTATGTGACCTGTAAAGGTATTTAGATTGCTATTTATGTGCAATTGCTTTTTAATTTCATTGAAGATTACATGATTGAATACGTTTATAGATCAGTTATTGCACAAGAATTACAGGCTTTTTTAATAGTCACACAATAATAATATTTTCCATATAGAAGAAAGATATTTATGCTAAGATTAATTCTTGTCAAAATATGGTTTCAAAATGCATTTAGTACCAGTATATTGGGACTTCAATGGCCATATATTTCAAGTAGTGAAATTTTGTTCAATATTGAGTCATTAACCATTTCCCGGTTAACTTAACTTGGATTTTTATTTGCCGAAGCTTGGAACAGGCAAGAAACTTTTACAATAAAAATGTTTAATTTGCCTTATTATATAAGAAGAAATTTCTATATATAAGTGCCTGAATTCCAGTATTAGAAAAACAAACTTCTGTAAATTCAAGAGTTAGTTTCATTTCTTGATTTGTTTTTCTGAGAGGGAGAGTGTCTTATTAGATGCTGTAAATACTTGACAGGCAATAGTAGAGCTAAAAAATTATGAAAAGTGGCTTCTACATGAACTGAATTTTTACTCTCCCAGTCTATTACCCATTTACTCATTGCCTTCAATATTATACAGATAAAGTAACAATAATTGGGTTTCTAGCTATTTCTTAACATTCAGATGTTACATACACTGAGGTTTGGTCTCCCAGTTTACTGTAGGCATACAAAGATTCAGAACAAGATTTTTTAGATTTGACTTCTTACTCTAAAATTCTGCTAATCACCTAATTTGTGTAAAAACCTTCATGGAAAGTCTTGACTTTTGTTAAGAGATTCTGAATTTGCCCCTCACTGTCTGGCCCTGTGCATGTAACTTGTATTTCTGATCAGTTGTTTTTAAAGGTCAGTTGTGCCTTCCAGAAGTGGGTGCTGACATTCCAGGTATCTCCTCAACAGAGTGGTCTCTCTTTAGAAGTCTGTGGCCAGTTTCTTACTAAAATGTAGCAGTTGTATTCTCATGCTGCTAAGGAATTGCTGTGTTATATTCTGCTATTCAACTTAGAAAAAAAACTTTGAGGAGAAATCACTTCTCTTTGTAGAGCATACAGACTTATTTAAATTATATATATAGAGAGATTGTATGTGTGTTGTTTTTTTTTCCTGAGTGAAATGGTCACTTAGTCCCAGAAGACTTTTTTTTTTTTCCTGGAAAGTAATTAATTACTGAAAGCAAACTCTCACAATAGAAGCTATTTTGAAATCTTAATTATAGTGTTGATTATAGTCAATTTACAGGCTTCTGGACATGACAAAATGAAGTCTGTAGGTTTTTTAGACACTGAAAATTAGATGTATAATTAGTCTGTTAGTGTCATTATTAGAACATTATTTCCTTTTTCTTATTGATCAGTGATAAAAGCAGAAATTTCTTCTTTCAAATGAAATTATGATTATAATATTTGTGATCCAGCATTTTTAATCTTAATTTATCATTTGGTGTCACTGGAAAGAAACAATTTTCATTGGAGGTTATTTTCTGGATTGGACTGGAAAGTGTGGCTTTGTGCTTTATTATTTTTATAGGGTGGAGAAGTTTTCCTGGTCTGTTTCTGAAAGAGAAAAAAAAAAAAAGATCAAAGTGAAGTGCTCTGACATTGTTCCTGAGAAAAGACCAGCCTACTGTTTGATAGGTTTTATGTTTTTCTCTTGCTTGATGATTGATGATTCTCTGGTACACTGACGTGTGTCTCAAGAGCATAAAAGTAAGGGGAGGATGGTGCTAACATTAGATATAATATGAAAAGACTTTGTGTGATCATTTCAATGTGTTTTTTTTTCTGTCCATTGTTTATCATATTTTTCTGAAACCAGGAAAGCTCTTGTATTCCACTTGGTGAATATTTTTCTGGAATGTTTCTCATAGAGTTGAAACAATTTGTGTGGTATGTTACTCATCTATCACTCTAAAGGTTTTCTTTTTTGCTACAGCAGTGGTTTCTGCTCCCTACTGCCATGATTCCATGAGGAATCATCTTTTCTTAAGTGACTCTTCAGTATAAGAAACTATTAGTATGTGTTAGGATCAGTACATTATTTTAATAAAACAAAATTAAGGAAAATGAGATATTGGGTGGAAGTTTCAGAACCATCTGTAATGACTTAACAACTTACACCATTAGTAGTTAAAAAGTGCTAAGTACTAGAAGGCCTATCAAAATGTTACCCTGTGTCCTTGGAACCTTTGGCTTAATTCTTTTCAAGTTCAAAAAGCATCAAATGTTGTTGGCAATAATCTCCATATAAAAATACTGGTGAAAAAGCAACTTCTACAAGGACAAAACCCCAAAACAGTCCAGATAAAGAAATATGAAATGTAGCAAATTTTATTGTTACATGCACTCTTTGCTGGTGTTATTTTTGGTAGGAGCAGGTCTTCAGCGCTCATTGAGATTTACATTTTGCATTTCTCCTCCTGTGCGTGTGCCTTTATATTCTGTCAGCAAACAGGTTGACATCCTTTAGAAATTTGAGAGCTGGTGTTGGCTCGTTCACATCTCTTCTTCAAACTGTGTCAGTAAAACCTTCACATTCTGTTGTCAATCTGCAGCGTGGGAGCACTGGCAATTCGGGTTTGTAAATCCCAATGATGCAAATTCATCAGCAGGCAGCTGAAGTAATGCCGATGTATGTAGGGAAATACTTCAGAGAGCATTAATATTTGCAGTATGGACTGTCTGTTTTTGTAATCCTGCTTGTTCCCTCTCGGAAAACCGATGAGTTTTCATGGGTATGGCTGAAGGAATGGCCAGAGAAACAACAAAACGTTTGGCAGGGACAGTGGGGAAGGAAAGTTGAGTTAGACAACTTCAGTTGTGTTAGTTTAGCTCAAGTGAAAGGAGAAGGAGATGAAAATAGTTGAAACTTAAAACTCTGTTTTGCTTTAGAGTAAGACAAAAAGAATCTCCTTACTACAATTGCATTTAAATAGACAGAAAAGGAAACCACCAGAGGGAGATGCAGGGTAAAAGTAAGGTCACTTTTCCAAGTGAGTAGGAAATTGAAAACAAGAATTAAAAAGGGTGGGGGAGGGGACACTGTTTGCCCAGAACTAGTTTAAAATGTTTCAGGGAGAAACTAACAAGTTTTTCATTGGCAACTTACATTAATACAGTATTTTATTATTTTTCTGAACTTAGTTTGTTTCAATTGCTTTTATTGTGATTATTACAAAGTCTCTTGGGAAATTTATATTATTAGCCTCACTTTCTTTTACAAAATACATCATTTTAAGGTAGTAAGTATTGTGAATATATAGGCCTGTTGAGGATCTCTATTGTTCCACAAATCAGATAAAATACTTCTGTCCTGGATATTGACCTGTTGGGAAAAGACTGACTTTGATTCACAAGTCAGCAAAATTTCATACACACCTGATATTATTCAGCCAAGAATAGTTTTCAGAATATATGTTTTTCCAGTTCCTCCAACATAAATATTCTCAACATTTTGGATGTTGAGAATGCCAACAAATACCTTTGTCTTTGCTATTCATTGTATTGGACTCTCTTACTCTTCAGCACCACTTTTAATTTTCATCAATATCAGTGTTTTTACATAAATAAGCATTTATTTGATATTTGGTGGCTTTTTTGAGTTCTTGTCTTCTTGGAAGACAGGTGCACCATCTTCAGCATAGTACTACGCAGCCCAGTGTTCTCTGTCCCCTGATTCAGCACTGATTCTGCTTTTTCTAATTTCTTACAAATGGGAGAATTGACACTTTACTGTCTATAACATGATGCTTGTAAATTCCTTGGGCTGGGAGAATCATGTAAGGGTGCAGTCATGGTATCTGCTGGATTATGTGTCTATGTCCCTTTGATAGGAATAGTGTCCAGCTAGTTTATTCTAAGTTGGCATAAAAGTAACTAGAATGTAGTGCTTAAACATTGCTTTTTCTGTAAGTTGCTGTCTTCTGGTACTGCTTATTTAAAACAGCAATTATTGAGCACCCCTTCTTTAAGTGGCCTGTGCTGCCAGCCGTGAGGGTTCCAAAATTTGTGCCTCCACTGTCAGTCTTCATCTCCCTCAAGGCAAAGACTTCTACTAGCACAAGAAGAAACCTAGTTTTCAGACTGTGCATTTGGGAGCATTGTTTGGGGTTTCTGATAATTTTTTCAAATGATACAATGGCTTAATTCTCCAAAATTATATTTTTACATTTCACTTGCAAGGAAGGAAAAGCTAATAAGCATTTTGGGAATTTAACATTTTTAAAAATCCCATAGTTTGATTGCTTCTGGCACTTACAATTATTAACTGTTTTAAAAAGATCTCTATTAGGAAATAGCATATAAATGATATTCTTTGACATTAAAAACTTGTGTGTTTTTTGAGTGTCAGTGCATTGGTAGTTGTAGCTAGATGCTTACTTGCTACGGCTTGCAGGAAACTCATTCCAATGAAAGTAGTTAAATGGTTTTGTTGGACCAGTCCATTAGGTTTAAATGAGAGAGAAGGAAGGCTCTTCTTCCAAAAACAAGACATAAAGCAGAAAAAAAAACGTTAACAAGGTAATGAAATAAGGAGTTGGATCTGTTGTAAAATTAATGAGTTTTCTGGATTTTCTTGTCAGCAATGCAAATTAAGCCACTGCTATCTAATGTTGTAATCTGTTCTTGAAAGCGGTAATTTCCTAGTTCATGGACTTCTTTAAATATTTTGAATTAATTGTCATGAAGATGATAAAGAGCAGTTGCCCTTATAAGTAGGAGCATCTCTATAGATCTTAATTTTTATGATCTGCTTGATGGGTCTGAACAACTGGAGAACATTTTTACTCTCCAGGGTCAACAGTAAATTCAGATTTAGTGCTCTGTGCACTCGGAAACACCAGATTCATGACCTCTGTTACTCTGTGACTTTTGCATTCCTCCTACTCTGCCTCCTCTCAGATTTTCTGCGTGGCCAGGGTTACTCATTTTTATTCCCCTTCTTCCAAAGATTGCTGTGTTTTCCCCACTCCCTCTCTTCCTCCATTTTCTGGTTGTTTTTGTGGATTTTGTTTTGGTTTAGTTTTGGTTTTTTTTTTGACCAGCAACCCATCAATATATGCTTGTGAGTAAAACTGGAAAAACCAGACGTTTCCCATCATTTCATATTGCTCTGTATTTTATTAGACTCTAATGCTGCTTCAGGCTGAACTGAAACTTGTTAAGGGATTTGAAGTGTTATCTTGATTATCATCTTGGGCCCTGTCACACATTCTTCTGTCTCCCAGAAACTGCTTTCTGTTAAAGATATGTGTCGTCACACCTATGTGTACGTGTTTGTATGTTGTATATAGGGTTGGCGGGTAAGAGAATCAGGAATAATTTTCAAAAGTATGTATAATAGAATTTTTTGGTTTGGTTTTGTGTCCTTGAATGAAGAATGATTAGAAAACCTTATTTAGTGGATGATCTACCTAGATTCCAAGACTGTGGTTTGCATATGGTACAGAAAATATATTTGGTGTGATAATTTCAGTAAATGAACTTTTTTAGAAGTGTATCCAGAGAGAAAGAGAGTAAGGGAGAGTAAATGTTTGTGAATTTTTGTGAATTTTTAAGAAAAATAAATGTACTGAGATTTTAAATTATATGAAGTATAAATTTTATCATGAATTACAATTTCAAGGATTTAGGTAGTGTCAGTTGGATTGGGAAGGCTTGTCTTAGGCAATGGGTAGGTATAAATTTGATCTGTAACTTCTCTTTTAAATAAAATTTGGTTAAAGAATTTTGAGTTTTAAAAATGAGGAAAGGAGCCTCTTCTGATACTGTACGTAAGTGGGAATAATAGAAAAATACATCTGATAGGACAATTTGTTTGCCTAAAAATCATGTGCTTTAAAATTAATTTGATTTATTTCAAAAGGTATAAAAGGTATATATTTCAAAAGGCATATTTTTTTATTATAAAAATTAGGACTGTAACTGCAGTGGTTTACTACTGTATGTATGTTTCTATTGGTGCTTTCACAGAATTAGGAGGTCCTGGCTTTGAGAAATCTGCAAAACAACTAATGTATAAACATGTCATATAAACACAATTATATGTGTGTATGTTTCTGTGTATACACAGAAGTAATGTTAGGATTGGTTTCTTCAATGAATCCCTCTCACACACAAATAATTTGAGGGTTGGTTTCTTCTGTGAATCCCTGTATTTGTGTCACGTTTATGTCTTCATATGGAGTTAAGCCTTATCTAGATATACATTTCCATGCAGAATTAAGCATTGTTTTCATACTTGTCCTGGATTTTTTTTTTCCTACCAAGGGCATGAGATTTTCTAGAAAAGAACTGTTTTTCTTACAGAAGCAATACTCACTTGTTATTTACTCATAAAGCAACACTGTAGAAAAGTACATTCTGATGTTATGTACCGCAGATGTATTTCAAAATATTTAAGTGGTGTAATTTTGTGTTGCAAACATACAAATATTCTTAGTATTTATACTTATATATTTAGATATTTCAGCTATTATAAGGAGTGAATGTGGTAGGGTAAAAATATTTATCTTTTCCTGTATATATATATATAAAAGTATCTGTATGCAAATATCAAATGCAGGCACACAGAGCAGGCAGCATACATTGCTAAGCTCCTTGTGAATGTTTAAATTTGGGAATTTTGTAAATTACATACAACTGCTTTTCCAGAAAGTGCAAATGTGTGAAAAAACTGCCAGGATGTGCTTTGTTGACAGATTTGCTAATGCAGTTGTCTCAGTTATTTGGTTGAGGCTGTATGTCAGGCAGCCTGCAAAGCATTTGCTGTGGGTTTAGTGTCATGATATCTAGTGTTTTTCAAAATTGGGTTGTTTAATTATTCACCCTTTTAAGCCCCAACTTAAAATCTTGGACAGAGCTTTTTCTTCTCAGCTTTGTCGTTGTAAGGCTTTGAAGAGGGTGGGGAGGAAGTCTTTTACTGCCTTGCAAAGCAGCAATTCCGGAAAAAAAGAAAAAGGTTCTGTATACGTCTTCTCTCCAGCTGACAGGCAAGTGTCTGTTTTGTGCCCGTGCACACATGAGATTAGGGACATGCTCTGTATTAAGGCTGTTGTACAGGGCTTGCTATATCTTTAATTAGGGTGTCATAAAATTTGCCTTCAAGTTCCTTTCTGATTCATTTAGTTGAAAAGCAGAAGGAAAGTGTGTGGCTCTGCCTATGGTTTCGCTACCATTGTTTACTGTGTATTATATTGTGTAATCCGTCAGCCAATTTTAATTTCACAAGCTACTCATTGTGTTTAAACAGTGCGTTTCTTATATTAAATATTTATGGAAGTCTTTGGGAAGAATACATTAAAATGGCAGATGGAGGTCGTTTCAAGCATTCTCTTGATTGAAGGCTGGGGACCCCTGTGAATTTGAAGTCTGCTTTCAAGGAAAGTTCACAATGTCTGATTATAACCCAGGCAGGCAAGAATTCCACCAATTCCCTGCACTGTGATTTCAAAAAGCAATGGCTGCCTATAATCTTCATGCTTCAGCACCTTTCGTTTTGAAATCATCTGCAAGTGCACTGAAGAATGGTGAACAAAAGCATTTACAGTTGTATTGCTTATTAATAATTCAACAGACCTGCAACTTTTGCACATTAAGATTACTTTACTCATTGATTTTTAACTACTAAAGCTACAAGAAAAATCTGGCTTTTGATGACAGGACTGAGACATGCATTTTCAGACTCACACTGATAACTAGGGACTTTTGTGGGCCAGGTGTGAAAGGAGCCCAGCAGAGGGGATGATGTTATGTCAGGCAGGTGAGCTGTCCCATGTCCTCAAAGGCTGCAGCTGAGGTTTGCTACTGCTCAGCCTCAGCCAGCTGCCCTTGCTGCTTTGCATTGCTGCTTCTCCAGAAGATGCCATGAGTGTCCCTGCTGATGGGCGAGGACTGATGCTTTTTTTTCTTGCTAGAAGCTTTGACTCCAACACCTTTTCCTTTACTCTAGTGGAAATATTTTCAGTACCTGTATGCATGAGAAAATAAATCCAAGCTGGTGTGTTTTCTAGAAATAAAAATACACTATAGGAGATGCAGTCTTTTATACACACTTGAACTAATAAGACTAAAGTCATATCTTGGAATTGCTTTGATAACTTTACATTAAAAAAAAACCCCTTAAAATGATAGAGAAATATTTAGGGAAGCACTCAGTAAGATAGCATCTCATAGACAATTTTTAATGTTTTTATTCTTCATTGATTTATAAGCACATGCAAATGTGATATGAAATTGATGATGTCTCAAAGGTAAAAGAGAGATTACAGAACTGCTGGCATAGAGAGGCAGAAAAGGTCCACTAGGATATATTAATCATATTTTTAAAAAAATTTAAAAAGCACAGCAATCCCAAAACAAAACCAAAGCAAAACAAACCCTCATTAGAGAAGGCATAATTTTTATCAAGCTCCAGGTTACTAGCCATTTAGGAAAGTTTCTTTGAGAAGAATAACTGATGTGTTAGCAGCTAGAGGAACCTACCTTTTGCTCTTGTTATTTGATAGAATAGCTCCAGAGTTTTCTCAATGTAAATTATATTAATTTTTGTTATTTGGACTTTTTTGACATTTGCCACTTAAACCATTTTTATGCTTTTGCTAATCATAAATTCTGAAAAGTTCAATTGTGAAAAAATAAGTTTTATCTTTGCACATTACCTTATAGAAATGTATGCAGTGTGTAGTAGTTATTTATTTCATATTGGGAATAATGTGCCCATCAATTCAATTGAAGGACAAAGTTCTAGCTGCAAAGAGTCTGTTGTCAGAGCAAACATCAGGTAAACATAGCAGGAGTCACTATACCCAAAACACAGGCAAATGTATTGACCCTTCTGGGTTTTGTGTAGACAAATGAGACAGTCTTATTACTTCTTCAACTACAAATTTGGTTTCATTTTTTGTAATTCTCTGTCCATGTGAATCATTGTGGCAGCTATGTACTCTGCGCAGGTTGGGTGACTTAATCTTATCTCTTGACCTTAACTCATACTGGCACCAAGGAGGATGTGCTAATAATGGAGGATTTTACCAACAACAGGGCAGTTTTGGAGTCAATTTTACTCCCTCAGAAGTTCTTATGTCTTAAGATTTGATTCAAATTTAGAAATTTCATACAGTTCTCTGAGAAGTTATGTGTCTATCAGGTTTACAATTTTGCCTGTCAACCATTATTTCATTTATGTGAGTATAATGTATTTTTGTTGTTGTTTTTCTTTTTACTTAAAAACTTTGTGGTTTTTCTTTGAATTCTTTTTCGATGATACATTGGATGTTTTCAAGCTTCCTGAACACATGGATAATAAAGTTAGGTCTGAATTCACATCTAAGAAAATAATCTCCATAGAAAATTGAGGGAGAAATTTCTTATGCATGAAATTTAAACTGTAATTCTAGTATTGTTTGGCCATGTTGCTATAATATATTCACTGTAAAAACTAGAGGCTGTGTAAATAAGTGAGTGGCAGTTGCCCCAGGCAGAAATTTTTACTGATTCAATGAGATAAAAGTAATTAAGAAACATGTAGACTGATGGGTAATTAAATCCATGGGAAGCGTTTTGTAACTAATTACTACATTCTAATCACAGATTGCTTTCTATTTGTCAAGGTAAGTGTATATAATTATACAGTTCCCATTTTCTTTCATCTAAAATCATCTCAGTTGGATGAGTATCTTTTAAGCAAGCCCAGATCTCTTAGTTTTTGGCAGCTCTTTATCCTTGGAATAAAACAAAGTGGTGGTCATCTTATTGCCTTGTGGCACAGTTGTCTGCACTTAGCAGTGATGCTCTCTGCCATGCTTGCATCATGTCGTGCTCTGTGACACGTCATTCTCATTGCTCTTGGTGTTCCTACTCTGTTTAGATGCCTAATGACATTCTGGTACACACCACTAGACTCAATTGAAACTCCAGCATTTAGGCATCTGAATTGCCTGTTTTTGTCTCAGCTTTTCAAGTGCAGGTATTTTAATACTTTAAATAAAAAGGTTTCCTGCTGTTAAGAAGAGCAATATTGTTTAGATAAAGCTTTGTAAGTAAGTGCTTAGACAGAGCTGAGCTGCCTATTTTCCTAATGTGACATTTAAGTTTCTCTTTCAGATGGTTTAGGTTTCCAGCCTGACAAGGTGTTTGAGGTAAATATTACTCCATATATCTATACGTGATTTTGCCTTAGAAAATGGGATTCCCCAGTATGTCTCACTAAAGCCCACATTTCCCTTGAATTGCAAAGCCTTGAATAGAGAGGATATGAAAATTGTATCTATCTTTGGAATTGCTGTTCAGTACACTGTCTTTTATTATAAAATCATGGATTCATCTATAATCGGTGTAACTTGCCATTTTCTCCTGCCTTGTTTACACCTTGGGTGTAAAGTCACCTTCAGGTGACTGAAGGAGGTATTATGAAGAAGTGTTGCTCTGTTGTGTCAGGGAACTGCCAAGAATACTCAGTGAGCTTGTTCTGCTTTTCTCCAGTTGTAGTCAGTATTGGATGCTTTAGTGAAAGAAGCGTGGCAGTTCGAGGTGAGGCTCAGCTTAAGCCTTGCATGGCCTCCCAGCTTCATGGGCCCTCTCATGTCAGAGATTGCAGTCTGAAAATCATCTTTAGTAGCCTCTTCTTCATAAATTTTCTTGTAGACTCTTACAGTTCGAGTCTCTGCAGCAGCCCATAGCAATGAGTTTCATACTTTATGTTTGCAATAATCAATTTTTCTACTTAAAGCTTTTGTCCAAGACACTCATTGGTTCTATTAAGGTATGGAATCTGAAATACTGAAAATAGGTGTATCATCATTTTCCTGATGATGTTCTTGGCAAACTCGAGATTTTGTGCATCTTTCTTGTATTCTCCTTCACCTCTGTCATTCTCAAACTGAATTGTGGATTACCTGGTCTGTTTTCTTGTGTCTACTTTATTACAGTCTTCTTTATGATAACTTTTATGAAGAAATGCCATGATAGAATTCAGAATTTTGAAATACCAAAGGTGTGTGAAAAGGTGTAGCATTAGCTTCCCCTTAGTATTCTTGTATTCTCTTTTTATTCAGTGTTAACATTCTGCCAACTGG
>VZRH01005588.1:236242-299471 GCA_013397555.1 Urocynchramus pylzowi | reverse complement strand
TTTTTTTTTTTTTTTTATTAGTGTTAATTAGATAATGCCTTCAAAAAATTATCTAGAGAAAAATGATCTTACTTATCCAGGCTGTACTACATAATTTTGACCCCATCTTTTTCAGGGTGGTGGTTTTTTTTTGTTGTTGTTTTTTGGTTTTTTTTTTTGTGGTATGTTATTTTGTGTTTATCTGCACAGGCTTTCATTGGCTGTGTTATTATTATTAATTACCCCTTAGTTCATTATCATCTCTGCAAGTTGTTACAACGAATTTAATTTTGACTTCCTGTGCATAGTTTTATGTCATCACAAAATTTTCTTCCTATTTCACAAATTTTTCAGATTGTTTGTCTCTTGAACACACCAATCCACATACAAATGTGGTAATTTCTGCCTATTGCAAAAGCTGGCAAGTTATTTCTAACAGTTTCTTCCTGTCTGTAGCAAGGCAGTCCACAAGAGGCATCAGTTTTTCTACCCCATGAGATACTACTTTCTCTCCAAGTTATTGGTGAAGGACATTTGAGAGCTCTTTAGAAATCCATATGCACTGTTTTGTCTATATATTAACTGAATTATGGAAAAAGTATAGTAAACATAGGAATTCACATAAGCATAAGGATTAACATTGACATAAATACAAGTTGCCCTTAATGTGACAGGGAGTTCTATAAAGAATTTAGGTAGAGTGGTACCAGAATAAAATGTAACACTCACCTTCATATAACATGCAGTTCGGGGCTCAAAGGTATTTAATCTCTTATGCTTTAAATTCTTCATAGTATTTTTAATACTTAATTTTAAATACTTTGTTTAAATACTTAATAGATGCATTCTTTATGCAAAATGGTTTTGCAGCATATCAATTTTTAAAACGAGCCATAGTGGAACTTGGTAGGGCTTGCACTCTTGCATCAGGAGTGGAGAAGTTAAATATCACTCATGTCCTTTTGTATAGTGCAGGTCTTATTTGAGTTGCACCATCCTAGACTTGAACTTGGAATTGTAGCTATTACAGAGCTTTTTCTAGATCCACTTTATCAAATTTGTATGTGTAATGAAAACCACTTTGCAGCACCTGCGAAAGCTGAAATTTTGGATCCTGCAAGTTGAACTTACAGGCTCCAAAATTTGTAAGTAGCTACTTCTGTAGTAGCTGAAAAGCTACTGACCTGATTTGAGGAATAAGAAATTGATTTAAGGAGGAAGAAGCCATGAAATGAGCAGGCAAAAAGTGAAGAGATACTTTCAAAGCTAACAGAAGCTCAAAGTGAGCTCCTAGAGATAGCTCCAGTCTCCTCCCACTCTTGGCCCTTATTACTGGCTCCTCTACTGCCCTCTCCACTAGGATGACACACTGAATGGCTGCTCTGTGAACATCTGGAGAGCTGGATTGCAATAGCCCTATGAGGATGCAGACAGATTAGGTTTAGTCATTGTTAATCAATTAATTTCTTTATCCTTCTCACTGCAGGATGGAAGAGAAGAGAAGTAGATGGCTGGAGAAAAGTTGTGACTATTTAAGATGTCATGTCTTTCTTCTTTGCTTTGTTTCATCATCTTTTACTCCTGGATTTTCTTCTTTGCTTTGTTTCATCATCTTTTACTCCTGGATACATCTTGTTCTTTCTAAGCAGCAGTTTACATTGCTCAGTGTCAGGACTGTCCACTGTCAAATGCTCTTCCTTCCAACTACTTTTTCTCATTACATTGCTTGCATTACTGAGGGGACAAACAGGAGGCCATGTAAAAAAGCTGTTTCTCATCAGAAAACTTAGCAATTAAGAAAGGGGTAGGAAAAACTAAGGGAAAATAAAAAAGAGTTTGTCTCCTCAGCTTATTGTTTGGTTTTGTACAAAGATAAGCCAGGTGCATAAACCTGCAGCATACAGGAGTGTGAGATCACTGTAGATCCAGTAGACATCCTTTTAAGATTCTTGTAGGATGAGACCCTTAGAAGAAAAACAAGGGCTTGGAAGAAGCAGAACCGATTTGGCAAGGCAAGTAGACTTGATTGTCAGGTTTTGTCTGCAAAGAAGTGCTCATGTTTGATGAAGAAATGTCTTCTGAGACTTTCCTTTAGGCTGCAGCAGTTCTGAAACTGATGTGTCATAATTTCAGTCTATAGAAGTGGCTTAGAAGGGAGAAGGGAAGGAAAAATAATCTCCTGAAATAACTGCTCCAGACAAATGTGACTTCTGAGAGCTATCATGTGTATGCTTTTCACTTCCAGTATTCACACTGGTGATACAGGAGTGTGATTTCTAGAAAAGTTGCATTAGGTTGATGTTTATACAGTACCTGGCACTGGTTAGAGTCATATATATTCCTACCATGTTGGAACTAACTGTGGTAAGAAAAAAGAAAAAAAGGTAAAAAAAAAGAAAACTTACTACTAACTTTTTAGTTATAGAAAGAGAAATGAAATGAAATGAAATGAAATGAAATGAAATGAAATGAAATGAAATGAAATGAAATGAAATGAAATGAAGGGCACTCTTTCAAAAAGCACTTTATTTTCTTATTCCTAACATGCATTAATTATTTGAAATATTTCCGTTGGGTGACATAGACATGAAGAGTTTTCAGTTTAAAAGAGAGCTAGTTAAGTGCCTTTTGTAGGATAAGATGAATGTTATTTATTTAGTAAGATCATTCAGGCATCAAAAAATAATGCTAACATTACAGAGTGTGATATGATACTTCTTAAAGAACCATTTTAAAAGAAATTAGATTAAATATAAGCAGACTACAGGCACAGCTGCAGCATAAGCACACAGTCTAGCTTGAAATAAACCACCTTTTTTTATTTTTCAGTACTTTAATTTCAGCCATAATTTTTTTTTTTAAAGGTTCTCTAGTAGATTTGTTTTCCTTTAAATAAGTGTTTGGGATAGCTGCTGCAAGCCAGGCTACTTGGACGTGTCCAAGCAAAAACAGTAATGCAGGATGTATGCACTGGTTTGTGTTATTCCTTTAAATTAGCACTTTGCTTAGAACTTTATACAAGCAGCAAATTGGTGATATGTAAGCCATCAAAAACCTTTCAGGTTTCTTGTCTTCTCTAAATTGGATAGTATTCAAGTTAATCTGAGATGAAATGCATTATTGCCTTTACATGGAGTCATCCAGCCCCTCATGTTTCATAAATCTGCGGACAAAATATTAATCCAGTAGTTGCAGCTATAGTGAAGTTGTTTATATTTTCTTTCACTGACTTAAACAATGCTAATTTCCTCATGCTGACTCTTGTGAACTAATGGAGAAATAATAGTGTTCTAATTCATGTTATGGAATTTGAACATACATTTTAAGTAATAATGTTGGAATGCTTTGGATTAGAAACTAGGGAGTGGCCCTGAAGATCAGATGCTTAAGTAAACTACCGTTTTCCTATGGAATAGAGAGGCAGATACTGTTAATTTGAGATTAACTCCACAGAATGCTAGTAGAGTTCCTTTAGTGTAGAAATAACTTTAGCCATTCTTTCAATGTATTTATTCCCCGGATAGATGAGTTCAATCCTTATAAGCCATGCAAATTTACTCTTCTGTAATAAGGTTTCTTTGGAAACTTTGTGCTTAGTTTTATTTTTACAATGCTTGTGTGTTGAATTGTGAATGCACTTGTGGTTTTTTAGAATATATCTTTATTAAGACTTTGGAACAAAACCATGTATCATTTTGTTTCTCTTTGCAGCTCAAGGTGGGCTAAATAACAAGATGCTTGTGTCAGTTCTTTTTCTGACAGATATTTAGGTGGTCCTGTATCTTCCTATTAAATAATTGGAGCTGCAAAAAATTCTTTACTGGCAGTCTGCACCTTGGCTAATTGGTGCTGAGGATGTCACTAGTCAGATCCAAGGACTTCCTGCTGCTAGTTTCCCAAGTTACAAATCAGAATTAGCTGCTGACAGCCAGCCAAATAACTTCAGCAAATACTTAGGACAATGGGCACTGAAAGGCACTGAGTCTGTGAAGTAAGTCAGTGGTTTATAGACACTGAAGCATTCCTGAGGATCTCTTAAGCTGAGCCACATGGTGCTCAGCTAGGAAGTTGATTGATGGTTTTACAAAGAAAAAAAATGTTTATGAAAGAATGCTTTTCTTACAGATTATCCTGCATTAATATATATCTGATGTGCCTGGCAGTGTTTCAGCAATTGGATGTTTGCCAAGCCTTGACACTTCTGTAAGATACAATGGAGTTTGTCTAGCAGCACAGAGCTTTTTGTTTTATGATCCTGTTTTTAATGAGGCAGACACTTTCATAAGTGTTATCCTCCTCTAAATCAGTAACACTTGTACATTGTGATCATTACATGTTCAATTGTTTATCTGGGCTAAAGTGGAGTCCATTTTTGCAAATTTTTGCTTTTTATGCAGAATTTTTGTCTTACTATATCATTCTGTTTCAGTGGTTGGATTAAACAAAAAAGACAACAGAAAGTTTCATGTGAAGCTGAAGAAGAATTATGGACCACATACAAAATGTTCTAGCAAGGTTCACTATTCATATATCACAAAAATATGCTCAGAGGTGTTTAAATGCCGTTGTAAAGGCCAGTGCTCAAGGATATCAATGGGAGCTGGGAGACTGAATGCATTTGTAGATCTGTCTGTAGTAATTTCACAGAATTAGACAAAAGTTTGGTATTAAATGTCTTTATTTGACTTATTTACAAGTGAATTTCTTTTGTGCAATTTGTGCTGTTAAATATTTGTATTTTATAGAAGGGAAAAAGGCATTAATGTGCAGTGGGGAGAATGATTGAATCCTTCCTCTCAACGTGGGAAGGCAGCAGAACTTAGTAATTCTGAAACTGCAGCACAGAAATTGGTCAGGCTGTGGTTCACTTATGTTAAACTTATAATTAATGCCTGTAACAAATAAATTATTTTACTTTGACTTATGTCTATCCTCCCTAATGTCACTAGTGAATGATTTTTTTAAGCCAAAATGTCTTCGTATGATTCAAAATGATTGAAAAGATATGTATGCTTTCTTTTATGAGAGAAACCTTTAACAAACCATCATTGAGGCTGAATTATTTCTCATTACTAGCAGAGAGTGGTTCATTTAAATTGCATTTAAGGTCATCGACAGGGCAGGTTGAAGGGGAGGAAAGAGAGGAGATATGCATTGTGGTTAAATGTGTTGGAACAGACCTGCAAAATAAAATAGAGACTGTCAGATAGTCTCAATATTTGTTCTGTCATGCATAGAAACATATACACAGAGAATATGCAGAAAAACTATTGCTCCAGTGGCTTGCATTCAAGCATATGGTTTGATGAATTGCTTGGAGCCCTGGTGATAAAGAATATTAACAACCTGAAGACGGCAAATCATTTAACTGCCCCCTACTATTGATTACTGTCACATACTATTCTTTCGGTTTAAGTAGAAGTAAACTAAAGTATTTGCACAAGTAATTATAATTGCAAGTTGCAAAGTCTCGTGAATCTGTACTTTTATTTATTCAATGCTTGTGATATTTTTTTGAAGAGCAGCTTTTTTGTGATGTGATACAGCCTGCTTTCTAAAGTTTGGTGCCCTGTGATGTTGATAGACTTCTCCACCAGTATGAGCCCCACTTATTTCCTTGTGTGATTTTCCACACTGGTGGCTATACCCTAATAAACTGAGAGGCAGTCCTGCCTGCTTTCCCTTGAAGTGGGACACATGCTTGGGGAATACTTCTCTGGCTGGTTACTGTTGTTCATTAAACTTGTGGAAACTTACTGTTGTTGAGAATTCTGTTTTTCTGCCCAATTTCATAGAAATTGGTCAATGAATTCAGAAGTCACTTTAATAGAATGATACATGCACAACACAATCATGGAAGCCTTGTTTTCTTAGGTATACTGATTAAAGCTATATTTCTTAAATACAAGCTTAAGGAATCAGAGTCCACATTGGAGACTTGAGTAGGGGGATTCAGTTAACGGTGTTGGCATCTACTAACTCAATTCACAGTAAAAGGAAACACAAAGTTGTTTTTAAGAAATAGAAGCTGAATGCTGTCCATTCTTCTTTATTCCTAAAACCCACTCTGATTGATTTAAACAAATATTTCATAAGTAAGAGTGGCATCAAAACTCCTGTTTCAATAGGAACTCTAAACCTAAACAAATGAGGGAAAACTTCATAGTAATCCCAAGATGACTGGGTATTTTGTTCAGCTGGAGGAAAGGAATGCATTTCTTTTGAACATTTTCTTTTAAAAGGTTTTAGTTTATTTTTCTGTGCCAATCTGTAGTTAAGACTGTGGTGTTATTGAATACAGCCAGTTTTGCTCATTTCTCCAATTTGTGTTCGTGTTCATGTGGTCACACTCAGTCTTCAAAGGCTTCTTTCCATGGCTGAGTCTCAAACAGTATCTGAGATGAGATACTACATGTGTGTCTAGAGCTTCTCTGTAGGTTTCAGGGAAATGTTTTCATCCTGTGCATCACTTTAGGGTTTATGCTTATATGTTTCACTGTGTTCTGTATTTAGGATTTATGGCATCTTTTTAATTTTTCTTTGAGGTAAGTGGTTGAAAAAGGTAATTGCTCTCATTTTTTTTCAGAGGATGGAGGCAGGAGAGAGGAAATATTGAAGGAATCTTTCTGAAAATATGTTAAACTCACAAAGCCACTTTTTTCCCATGTCTGTTAAGCAATTGTTTCTGTTCATACAAAAATGGCTAAAGGTATATACAATGTAAGTTGCAGCCAAATTATTGTTAGTGTTGCATAGGGACAAAATGATGTCTTATGCTACAAATGAACAGTTACTATAAGCTCTTTATTAGATTATTTGGGTATTACAGCACATGACCCAAGGCTAAAGTTCATGTTCTTAAAAAGAAATTATTGACAATCAAGATATGCTATTTAAGAAATAACATTTTTGCCATTTCTGAAACAGACTAAAACCAGACCTTTCATTAGGTTTCTTCTTTTTTTCTAGCATTGCTAAAGCTTGTGGCATATGTAGAAGTGACAAATGGTGTATGAACATGCAGCAAGTTTCTTCTGCCGCAGGGCAGAGTATTTTATACTAAACATTTTAATTTTTTGGTTGTACTTTGGGTTGGATATTTGATGACTATACAGGGTATTGTCTGTATTTTATTTCTTTATGCAACTTAGTGATATGCATTTTGCATTTTTAGTAAAACTGCTCTGCAAAATATCCCATCTATCATTACTGGAAAACATAAACATATGCAAAAAAGTGCTCCTTTATCTGTTGTATCATATTTATTTCAGAAAAAAGGGGAAACATTTTTGGAATGGCATTTGTGTTTGATTTGTGATTCCTCTAGAAAGTTTGGACTGGATTTATTTTCAAGGCTCATAGGGTTCTGAAAGAAAATGATTCTTTAAGTTCCTCTAAAAATAATGTAGTTGTGGAATTCTGAAGCTTGATTGCAATCCAGTGATTACATGGATTAGTCATCAATATGCTGTAGTTATGTTGCTCTGAGTGTTGAAAGGCTGAATATTTTACATTTTAATACAATTTCTTACGCATGTCCATACTAACTGGCAGAACTGGTGCTGCCTGAAAGAGTTTTTCTTCTGCCTAATTGTCCCCTGCCCATAGAAACTTCTGGTATGCAGTGGCCAAGGGCAAGAGCACCATCCCAGGCAACTGCATCACTCGTCCTATAACCCCTGGGAGGTTCTGCATGGTCCTCTCCCAGGGACATGTCCCTGTAGCTGTTTGTGAGCACCTCAGCCAGGCTTTGGAACCTGGCCTTTTCTCCCTGCTCCACTCCTTTCTAAATCAAATACGCATTCATTTCTAACAGTTAATGCAGCTGAACAGTAGTTCTAAGATTTGCAAAGTCTCATACCTTTATAATTTTTCTTCTCAAGTTTCATTGCTGGATTGTGTCTTTTAGAGCTGAATATAGGCTCTAAAGGTGTTAGTAATAAGTCTGAGGAACACATTTCAGAAAATCTCAAATGAAGACAAAGGTAAACTTGTGTAACACTTGTAGACTTGTGTTCCCAAGTGTTTAATGAAAAAGTATTTAACAAATGGATGTTCTTAGATTACATCAATAATAATTTTAAGGGGTTCTTTCCTAGTGTCATCTGTTTGGAGGGGTTTTCTAATAGATGGAATAATAAATCTTTTCTGAGTGACTAGGACTTTGTTTGAATTCTACTCTTTAAAAGACTAAGTAATTTCACTCTCAATATTTTTTGTTAAAGGTTCATGGATAGAAGCTCATCTCTCTTTATTTAGATTTAATTCATGTTCCTATGTTGACATATAATAAGCTCATCAAAAGGTAAATTATTGTTTAGATTGAGTCCTTTATGAGCATTAATCTGTTTGAGAAAAATACATTAATATCCTTCAAAACCCTTGAATGATTTCTCTTTGACCTCTCTGTGGACATCTCCAACACATTTTAATTGCATTCTGCTGGTGATATATTTTGGCAGTCTATCATTGAATACTTAAAATAAATTTAGTTTAAGGTGGCTACATACCAAACAGGCTTTGAGTACTCTGTGGGAATTCAGTGGATATAATTCAAGAACTTCATGATTTAGAATGGAGAAGGTATATTACTGTGCAATGCAAGCATTCTCCTTTTTTGATCAGACTGATTCATTTAGAGTTGCAGAGACCATACCCTTCATTTGAGAAAATATTTTAAGTAGCAGTGAGTATTAAAAGAGACGTTTGGCAGAAATCAGGGGATTACAATGTTATTTCTGTCTGTAGACTTTCTAATTTGTAATGCCTATTGTCCCGGCAATTATTTTTCTCATTTAAAAACACATTGTTTAAGAACAAACAAACAAACAAACCCACCAAAAAAACAACAACCCCAGAAAACCAGAAAAGGATACACACACCTTAGTTTTAGCTTATAGCCAAGTGCAGCAAGCTTGGCTTAGCTGTAGATACAGGCCATAATAAATGGATGGTACTATCTATGCTGTCGAGAGGAGGTAACTTTAGATAAGGATTATTATCCCAGAAATGGTATCTACCTCTCTGTATTGCTGACTTATGGAACTGGAATCCTCTAAGTGCATTCCATGTTTAGCTGACCACCTTGCCCTTGAACATGCTGACTCTTTTCCCTGCTTTCTTGTCTTCTAGGATACATCAGTTTGACAGATTCTTGAGCTATTTTCACACTTTATACAAAGAATGCTTATAATTAAAATCAGTCTTTTCCCTAGGATTCAGTATTTCCCCATAAAATTACTATGATATGTTGAGGAATTTATGAAAAACAAAGTAAAACAAGCCTGTCTTTATTAAAGTATTTCTGTATTCTGTATTGGCATTCGAGGTTTGCAGTATTATGTCTTGGCTCATAACTTAGTGTGAAACAAAGCATTTAACACCTTTTTATTTGTCCCTTGTGGGAGCACTCTATTCTGAATTCTAGGGTTCTTTTGTGATTAGAACATGAAACGTTTTAAAAGATGTCTCGCCTAATCCTGGTATATGTCACAGAACAAGGATTATTTATTCATTTTTGTTAGCTTTTCAGTCAAAGAAAGACATAAGCTATCTCCTTTCTTTGATTACATTTTTGAAATGTCGACATTTTACCCAACTTATTTCAACTAATTTTCAGCTAATTTTTAAAATATCATCTGTAAATACCCAAAATGTGTTTTCTTTCTCCTCTTGCTGTTCCTATTTAAAAAATTGGAAAAAGTAAAAAAAAATTGAATTAAATAGGACTATAGTATTCAGATCTTGAAAATGTAAGAAATTTGACCAGAAGAATGCTCTGTGGAGGATGAAGTTCCATGTCAAATACTTCCAACACACCCTGGCAGCTTGTGTGCAAGCTCCTGTTGTAGAAGTTTTAAGTCATTCTCCTGTAGAAGTTTATATGATGATAAACTCAGATTCAGAGAGTTATTTACCTTGGCTACAAACATTTTTAATGATTGAAACTTGGTATGCCATGCTACTTCCCAAGAATTAATCAGTTTCCATGAAAACATGTTGTTTAAATTAATCCAAACTCATTAGCACTACAGAGATGGATACTCAGTAAAAAGCCTCCATTAATTAGCGCTGCATCCTGTAATATGCCTACAGCTCGTGACCATTTCCTTGAATTTGTGCAGTGTGTGACCCTTTGCATGTGATATTCATCTACAGCAGAACGATAGCCCATGTTTTGGGTTTAAAGCAGCGAGCGTATGTTATAATGAGTGGCACGTTACTCTCTTTTTCCCAATGAATTCCAAAGTCATAAACAAGATTTCTCATATACCTCATTTTGAATTCAGAGCTCAGTGTAGGTTATTTATTTGTGTTTTGACAACAGGCATAGCAATAATAGGTTTTGTTTCTTCAGTTTTTAAGTTTATGGAAATTTTGCTCTTTGTCTTTCAGTAACTAAAGAGTATTTGTGCAGGATGCTGGACTGACCCTTCTGGTGGAGGGTCGAATATTCTCTGCCTGCTTGTAGTACCAGGACAACATGAGCTTATCAATATTTCACAAAGTGTATTTGTGAGGCATAGAGAACTATAATTCCATGCTTCAGGAACTTATATTTCTATATGCTGTACAGGGATGCAAAACAATTTTAAACTCATGCCTTGTCTATGTCTTCTGAAATTCCTTTCCTTTGTGTTTAAGTCTCTTTTTGCAAATCTGTTCCCTATAGTTGCCCAGTCCTTTATGTTTTATTTTCTTGCTGTATGTACCATTGCCTATCATTGAACCTGCTCCTTGAATAATGTTATTGGTTCAGCAAACAACTAATTAACATCAGGCAATTATGTCCCTGATCATTAATACACTAGACTTTTACTCTGTTAACTCAGGCAGTAGATGTCCACTCTCTCTGAAAACCAAAGGAATTCTTGTAGGATGTCTGTACTTGGAATGGCAAATTTTAGTTTTATCTCTTTTCAGCTGGCAAGTATAATGTTTAAGTGGATTTATTTTTTTCATTCTTTCATTTATGCAAGAGCTAACCTTTTCTGTACATAACACTCATGCCTGGAAATAGGAGGGTCACAGGCAGGTGACCAATAGAAAAAGCACTGACCTCTCTCTTAAAGAACAATTTCCTCAGCCTGAAAAATAGGACTAACTCATGAAATTCAACTATGCACTTTTCCCTCCCTTTTAAAAAAAATCTTTTCCTCCCCTTTCTCTTCAAACTGGCTACAAACCCCAATTTATCATCATGATATATGGTATCATTAATCCTCCTTGAAAGCAACATGCATAATGCTGCAGTGTTGGCACTGAGCAAACTTCAGCGGCCTGACTGTCTTCACACCCCTTTGAGTCTCCCTTGTTCTAGCAGAATAGAACTGGACTCATAATAAGATTAGCTATCATGCTGTTTGCAGCAGCAAGTGACCTATTATCCTGTTCCCTTTCCTTCCCCTCCTTCCTCTCCCCTCTGCTAACGCGCTGCAGCTACAAAACGAGTGAGACAGAGCTGCTGGTTTATGCTCTAGCAGTGAGCTGTTAGGAACAGAGGGCCCTATAGGGGTAGAATGACCTCTTTTGTAAGCAAGGACAAGAGTTTGCTTTGTGGGAGAGAGAAACCTTTTATGCTTTCTTTGGTATTTAATGATTAGTTGGCTCTATCTGCTGCATGCTTTTTATCGGGAACTCTCAAAGTGTTTTTATTTTTTTAATGCCATAGGAAGGAGGAATAATTTAAATGAAACTTTTAGTACTGTTACAAGCTTTCTTATTCCTTGTTTCAAAAACTTCCTGTACAAAATACTTTGCTTATCAATATAGTAGAAGTGAGTAAAATAAACTATGATGCAAACTGTAGAACTTCTAATCCCTACAACAGTCACAGTGAACTTCCTTTGTAAATGCCTTGATGGCAAAGCCTTTTCTGCAGAAGGAGCAGTTCTGGTTTTGAGACTTTTATGTGATGGATTTAGATAAATAAGCAAATTCAGTGAACCCATATTCTAAATGGTTTTATCAGTTTCATTTCTCAGATGCATGACTTTGGAAAAGTAAAATTTGGAATAAATGCATTTACAGCTTCCACTTTGTTAACCACAGAAGATGAAATGGAAAGCCACTATAAGTCATGCGGTTATTAGGTTCTTCTATCAGACTTCACATCTAAATAGAAAGCAGATGGTAGAGGATCCTTACCTAAAACTTACTTTGGTGTTACTAAGGAGTAGATGGGTAGTTTTAGTGTGCAGTTGTTCTCATAAAATCTCCAAAGTAACCCTAAAGGTTACTTTACCCCTAAAGGTGGTAGTAGAAGTATGTGCATATGTTGTGGTATTGGAGAGGATGGGGAGGGTTTTTAATTTGTGCAAAACCAGTGTTTTGTTATTCTAACTTAAAAGCAATTAGAAAAAGTTCTTGTTCCCAATGCTTATTGTTTTGGGTTTTTTTTTCCCTGTGGTTCAGTTCTGATTAGATTTTATAAATTACATAAAATAACAATAACAAACAAGAACAATAACAAAAATATGAATGCACTTTGAGGGGAAAAAAGTATAAAGCATACATTTAAAAAAAAATTATTATCACATTTTTATTGAAGTAGAACCAAGCTGTTTCCTGAACTAATTTGTATTGTGATTGATAAGGTATTTCTTCAGCTCTTTTCCATCAAAGTTCATTTGAGCTCTGATTGCAACTTAGTATGTAAGTGAGAGAGAGACAGTACATTTTACTTTTTGAAAATATAACTTAGTCTAACCAAAATCCAAAATATGTTTCATAGTTTTGTAAAAGCAATAGCTGGAAGTGTTAAGGGGAGCCAGGGTACAATTAATTTTTCTATTTTGCAGTTTGTGAACATAGCCCAAACTTTTTTTGCATTAGTTTGCAGGATCAGGAATTTGTTGTACGTACCTATGTCATGTCTGTAGTAAATGATCCTTTAAATCAAGTTCCTGTTATGGCTTCAGTGGGTCTGAGAATTTCATGCCATGGATATCTAATAATGTATAGCATTTTTATATAAATACATGAGAACTTTAATCATTTGTTTGAGTAAACATTTACTGAAGTATGTTGGCAAGGAGAAAGAAAAAAAATGTCTTTAATTTCATTACTAAGTGTGGTAGACAACACAGCCAAGCAGAATCTTCCAAAGTGATACTGTTCAGTGTTCTACTTTTAAAATAACATGTTATATTCCTATATAGGTGGAATGATCTCAGTCAGTATAACTTGGTCTGTATGCCACTTTGTATTAGTTTCCAAACATTTGTTCTCAAAAATATGTAGACCATAAAAGTTACTGTGTTCATTTCCTAAGCACTCTAATATATGTGTCATCCTGTGGGTAGTAGAAACCACAACTGCTTTAAAGGCTTGTACTGAACTTGGCACTTGCAAAACACAGCTCTAGTTTTTGTACCTGCAGACTGACATGCAGAAGTAATAGAAGTAATCCTGCCGTGAGAGGCATCCAAGTGTGCTGAGAGTGCTGGCTGAAGTCATTATGAGGCTGTTCTCTCTCATCCTTCAAAGGACATGACAACCAGGGGAGATTTCCTGATGACTGGAGGAGAGGCAAATGTCACCCTGCCCTCCAGAAAGACAGGAGAACTAGAGAACTACAAGAGCAGTTGAACCTTACCCTGTATGGGGCAGACACTCCTAGAAGCCACGTCCTGGCTCAGGAAGGGCAAGAGGGTGCTTGGGAACACTAGGCATAGGATGACCTACAGAAAACCATGTGAAGGGCCTGAGTGACCTTTCAGATGGGATGTCTGGCTTTGTGGAGGATAGGAAAGCAGTGGAGTTGAAGTGTTTTGGGGTGGGTTGGTTTGGGTTTTTTTGGGGGGTAGGATGTTGTTTATTTTTGGTTTTGGGGTGAAGTTGGATTTTTTGTTTTCTTTTGGGGTTTTCTGTTTTGTTTAGGTGTAGTTTGGTTTTGTTTACCTTTCATTTGTCTGTGACTTCAGCATAGTTCTTAATGTTCTTAGAGTGGTGAAGTATAGACTGAAATACTGGATAGTGAGAAGGTAAAGGAATTTGTTGGACTGCCAGGTTTCCAGAGTGGCAATCCATAGTATAAGGTCTAGATGGCAGGTACTAAGGGTATTTTGCAGCCAGTATTTCATGTCTTTTGTAACAAGGTGGAATCTGGGAGATGATACTCATATTAGGTGAGTACTTGACTGGCTGGAGGATACAGCTGATATTGCAAGAGACCTCAACTGCCTGGAGAAATGGACTTACTGTAACTTCATGAAGTTTAAAAAAGGCAGGTAAAATGTCCCAAATCTAGGATGAAATAACACCATGCTGCATTATGGATGTGCAGAGCTGACTGTCTGGGAAGCAGCTTTGCAGCCTTTGGAGTTCCTCTGGGAAAGCTGGTGCACATGAGTCAGCAGTGGAACCCCTCTGCATTTGCCAGCTGTGCCCCAGCTGCTGTTGGAGAGTGCAGCCGCAGGCCCCAGGGAGCGACTGGTGCCTTGGATTTGGCAGTTGTGAGACATCATAGAGAGAGTGCTCTGTCCATTTTTGGGCACCTCAGGACAAGGCTGACACACTGCAGCAATTCAGCAGAGGGACCTTGAAATGATCAGGAGGATGGAGCACATAATAGACAGGAAATGGATTTGGGAAAAGAAAGCTAAGAGGAGTTATTGCTGTTTACGACGGCCTAATGGGACAGTATAGAAAGACAGAGCCAGACTGTCTTGAAGTCAGACTTGATGATAGTTAACAAGCTGGACAAGTTGGAACACAGCAAATTGCAATTAGGTGCAAGTAAAAATTTTTTACCTGTAGGGTGAATAGAACAGATTGCCCACAATGGCTGTGGTATTGCTGTCCTTGGAAATATTCAGAACACAACTGCAATTGTAGTAGGTCAGCCCACATTCATGATGTTGTTCAGATCTTGTTCTCCTGTTTGTGGCAAATTAACAAAATCAGAGTGTACAACCATCTTCCATTTCCTTAAGACTGTCCAGGTGGGTAAAAGAAAAGGTCTTTTAAAATGAGGAAATACTTTTGAGCATTAATAAAGACCCTCTAGAAATTCAGGTTGTGAGACAGTTTGTATGCAGTGCATAGCGAGCAGAACTGCAGCACTGCATTTATCTGTATGATACAGTGCTGAACCATAAGCTGACCTGCACTTTAGAAAATACAGGAAAAGCATTGATCCTTTAGGTCATAGCCTGACAGCTTGCCTCTTTCAGCAGTCCTGAACCTAGATATGTCTTTTTTACTTCAGTCTACTTGCATCATCTGCTTGCCTGATATCCTGCATTCTCAAATTGTGACAGTTTGGTGTGAATTACTATCTGAATAACTAGGGTTTGCACAGGATTGTGTCCAGCTCCATCCTTTCTCTCTTCCAGAAGCCCTCTATATATACAGATGAAATAAGAATAAGGGTTTCTTGGTGAACTGGAAATGAATCCTTCCAAATCCCCCTTAGCATCAGTGAGTTGTTCCGTTTGATTTTCTCTTTCAGGGAAGTTCCTGCAGTGGGATGCTTCAGTGCTGATTTATGTGATTGAACTGTCTTAAGAGGACACTTGGATGATGGTGAATCAATGCTTGCAGAGTACTTCAGGATTACAGGAGGAAACTGATTCCTCCAAATCTCAGTTTCTGTTTAAAACTTGAATTATATATCCAGATTGGTACAGTGATCTGCTCTTTGCACAGTTCTTCACAATTTCCCAGTTAAGGCATTGATTCAGCAAAGTAATCTAGCACGTACACTGCATCAGGTATGTAAATGGTTCCTGTAAAATCCATGCTGAATAAATAAGGAGAAACTCAAATAATTGAAGAGAAAATAAAGTAGGCTAAGCTCATTCTGAACAATGAATTTGGTGTTTTCTAAACCTTCATCCTTGGCCATGATTTTTTTGTTTTTAAATAACTCTAAGGTTGTGATCAGGAATGGTCAGATTGATTGTCCTCACATGGACTGTCCTCAAGTCTGCAAGACACAAACATTTATGTAAGGCCTCCCCTTGGCAGATGGTCTTTCAGATTTCTGTGGTGCACTGGGAGAGGTATTTCTGTGGTCTCTGCAGCAGTGCGGACTGCCATAAGAATTCACTGTTGGAGAAGGAATCACAGGGAGGTCAGTCCGTTATTGATAAGCATATGTGGGCTACTGAGAAGGTCAGAGTCAGGGGCCTCCCACTGAAGCAGCCTGCAGAGAATTGTGCTGTTGGAAAAGCCACTCCAGTTCACATTAAAAAATCTGCCAGGAAAGAGAAGAAAAAATCGGGAGGATTTGAGGATTGAATTTCATTTGTACAGTCAGTTATCAAATATGAGAATTTCACTGGGATTGGTGTCCAATATTTTAACATCTTCAGACCTTTTTGTAGATTGAAATAAATTCATTTTTCTGATGGAGTACAGTTCAGTTTAAAGAGTGTTTGGTACTGTCAAAAGCACTGTTTACAATAGTGACATGAAGATAAAGCAAAATGAAAATGCTAGAAGTTTTTTATTAAAGAAATTAATAATTTCAAGTGGTCTCTAAACCAGGGATGCACATATTTTGTAAAAGTGATAGATGTAGGATTTCTTATCTTCTTTATGATAAGGATTACTTACCCCACAGAAATTAAATTAAAACCCATGTCAGATAATCTGCTGAGTATTCTTTATATTGAGACATGTGAGAAGGAATAGGCTCAGAACTTTCTTCATTTGCTTGGAACCTGTTCTTTTTCCAACATTTTTCATTCTCAGTAATCTCCAGTTACAGCAGAGCAGAGATCAGGGGCCAACTGCAAGGTTTCTCTTTTGTGCTGGATAGTGATGGCAGAGTGAGAAATAAACCACGAGCTGTGACCAAAGGCAGACTTGTAATTATTTGGATGTAGCGATAATTTGCCTTAATACTGTAACAAATGCTCTGAGTTTGCACATCTGAAGCCTGCCTTTGAATCAATTTTCTTGTTTACAAAATCAGCTTGCCTTTATGAGCACCAAAATTGCCCAGTAACAGAGTGGTGAATGATCGAATAAGGTTCACTGCAAAAGAAAGGAAAAAAAGTTATGTACGTGCTTAGACAGTGGATTTAAACAGGTTCCTGTGGAGGGTTGGAGTTTGGAGGGGAGCTGGGTGAAGTGAAAACGGGAGGTGTTGCCTGACTTCATTAATACTGTTTGAGAGATCTGTTGTTTTCTCTTCTTACCTGGTGTAAGTTTAGGCTCCTAAACTGGGGATGTGAAGGACTAAAAAAAATGGCCTAAAATCAATTGACACAAAACCTCTGTCACACAGTTATGTACAAAGTAGATTTATCTTAATGTTCCTACTTGTAAATATTTATCACTCACTGTAGCTTTTGGTATTTGAAGATCCATTTTGTCAACCTGAAATTGGGATGTTAACTTTTTCCTAAAATACAGGTGTTCTTCCCCCTCCCTGCCTCCCTGCTGCCCCCCCTAGCACCAGTAATAAGACTACATCCTTGGATCTCTCAGCATGCATTATTCCCATTGCTTGTTGTTCAACACCCTGATCGGAGAGCAGATGAGACAGTTATTCCTGCTGTTGCTGATTTACTATTACAGCTGCTTCCTCTTCTTGTGATTTAATTTGAAGTTTCAGCCCACCAGGGGGCTAATGGTCCCCACCTATGCAGCTTTAAAAGCTCACTGTTGTTTTCCACCAGAATGTTATTTCCATTCCTAGCCAGTGATTTATTTTTTTTTCCTCAGTGTTCATCTGCTAACTGTGAAGCAGTATTCCATTAGCCATTTTCATGAAAAAAAGAAAAAGGAAATCCAACCCAAACCCTGTGCAACTCTTTAGATTGAAAGCTTGCAAATGAGAATTACTCTGCTACAGTAGAAACTCAGCAAATCAATAAATTTTGTAGTGTTGTTGTGGCTATTGGTGACTCATATAAAGAAACCCAAACTAAAAAAACCCAGGACCTTATCAATCATTTAGATTCCTCACATTTCTCTTCTTTTTTAACATACAGCATATAAAATTCACTTCTTTTCATGTGTTTCAGGAAAATGTAGGGCAGGCGGCAAACACAAGACTATGTTTCATGGTGGGTACTGCCTGTGGTGAAATGAATTCCAAAAACATTAGCAAGTGCATTGAAATCCACAGTGTAATTGTGTCCTGCAGGCAGATTCTGCACAGGGAGCTCAGTTTGAGTGTGACTACAAACTTGTGACTGCAAATGGTCGACCAAAGAGCACTTAGTACTTCAGGAATGCTTTACACCAGACTTCTCTCAAGATAGAAATTGTACATCTCCCTCACTAACCTATTCTTGAAGCAAAACTTAAGTAAGAAGTTTTCCAGTAAACCTTAAATTTTTAAGCATTTTTTATTCTAAGTAATAAATTACCTTGAAAACATTTCTGTGCCAACAGGATTAACTTTGATCCTCATCATGGCTTGCTCTCTGCCATTATTGTTACAGTGTGAATTTAAGAGTAGCAGTCTTGAATTTACATTTTGTAACACAATTGGTTTTCTAGGTTTATTGCTTTTTACGTGATTAAAGTCAGTGCATGTGCTTAAGTTTTCCTCATTTCAGTATAAATTTGTAACATAAACATTTTACGTTTTCTGATACATTCTCTGCTGGCCCTGTGTGCTTTGATGAATTATGCACCTTCTAGTTTTGATAATTTCTTTTACCAGTACATGATGGTTTTAGAAGTTTAGCCCTTCACTGAGTTGATGGTATCTTATCTTGCTGTGAATCACAGGTGTTTTCTTCACAGATACCCTGTTTTGATGGCTTATTTCTTGCTTTGGGGTGGTAAGGAAGGGTAGAAGGGTTGCATTGCAAAAAGGATGAAAGCTGGGCAGGCTGGCAGAAGTGGCTGCATGAAACCTCAATGCTTTCAACTCATTAAAGGGTGGTACAATCTTCCTCTCTTTGTGTAGGAGGATATTATTACCAAATATCTGTGTTCAAGGTTGCTATTTACAATATAAATTAAATGCACTACTTCCTAAGGTTCTGATTGATGGAAAATGAAGCATTAACTGCCAGGAAACAGGTTTTCCCGTATTATCACTCGGTCATGCAGTGGTCACTAACCTTTTCAATGCAACATTAATATTGATTTGCTAATTGTATAATTTAAAGAATACAAGATTTTAATAGTTACTTCAGGTGGAATGTTAATCACAGTGCTTTACAGCTGGTTTTGCTCACTGGAAGCTTACCAGTTAATAAGCTAACTACTGTAATAACTATTAGTGCAAACTCTGCTTGGGTGATGTCTCTTGCGGTGTTTAATAAATTAGGCTCAAAAAATAAAACAGAGTATTAAACTTGTCTGACTTGCTGTAGAGGCAGCACAGAATTAGTCATTGGCTGTGAATGTTAATCACTCCACAGCAATGATAATTTACAGCATTGTTGTAGCACTCTTGTGCTCATAAAATGAACTTAATAACCCACTGCTACCCATGGGATAAGCCTTCCTTCTCCTTCCCTCCCCTTTGCAATTGAATACCCAGTCTGGCTGCATAATAGCCATGTGAAATACTGCATTTAAAAGAGTGAGCAGCTGTATGATAAAATAAACAGCTCTAAAACAGATTTGTTAATTATCTCTCTCTTTTATTCACAGAGGGTGTTTGTGAGATATGGCTGACCAGTGAAGACACAGGAGCTTATGGCAGAGACATTGGCACAGACCTCCCCACGCTTCTGTGGAAGCTGGTTGAAGTTATTCCTGAGGGAGCTATGCTGAGGCTTGGCATGACAAACCCTCCCTATATTTTAGAGCATCTGGAGGTAAGGAAGAAAAGGAATCATTTATATGCCAACATGGACATCCATTGAGTGAGTCAGCATGGAACCTTGTGTGAAGTGTCTTTCATTTAAAGCAGTAGCTTAAAAACATAATAGACTTAAAATACGTTTACAACAATAGACTAACAGTGTAAAGCCATTTGCCTGACACAGCAAGTTATTGAGATAATAAGATCCTCAAGTAATTTTGGAATTATAATATTACTGAGATCTCTGACATGTAGGACTTCATTGTAGTGATATTCATTTGTGTGTATATCCAGTGTTTCCAAGAACTAAAGGAAATGTCATTTGCAAGTGATGGACTATGAGATTGAATTTTTCTTCCTGCTGCACCTCAGACAAATGTTTCCAGAAACACTATATGGTGGTCTCACTCAGTGATGCATTCATTATCCTCTTTTTAGTGTGTTTAGAGCTTTCATGTTAAGAAATAGAAATGTAAATATATCTGTTTAAAATAAATTTAACAAAGCAGTTCAATGAAATTAGAAGTATATAACAGTGTGAATTTGAAAGAGAAGCTTATTTATGCAGAGGAGGAAATGAAAGTTTCTTCTGAAATGTAGGTTGATTTTGATGGATTCTGTCACAAAATGAATTTGTTGAAATTCTTGGCAGCGGTCCACAGAATGAACATAACTGTAAAGGAGGGAAAGATGTAGTTGAAGGTAAATTTTGCAGCCATGTGCATGTTTAATACCCAGATAAGTAGCTGGTATCCATGCTACTTTCCCAAACATTAGTAGTTGCATTTGTGTTTTCTTAAGATGTCAAGGACAGTATTTTCTCATCAGAGTGCTATAACTACACCTTTGGCTATTGTTGAAGCATGTGGGCCAGAGGAATCTCATCTTGGTAGGAATAAGCAGGTTTTCACTTCACCAGCTAAAGAATTTGAACTGCAGAAAGTTGCAAGAAACTTCCTGGGTTGATATTTTATTTTTTGGTTTAGCATACACTTCATTAAGAGAGAGTGTTAACTCAGCACACTGAGTTGGAGCCTTTAGGAAGCGGTGTGGTAGTGTTTTTGAGAATTTCCATCATGTCTGAGACTCTCATATCTGCCACAAGCTTTTCTTCTTTTCTTTTTGTGTTTTAACATTTTTCAGCATCTTGTACAAAAGCAAATCAAGCTTTTAGCAATTTTCACAGTTAGTTCCTTTGCTTTCATTTTTAATTCACATTATTAAAAGTGTTTTGGCATAGACTGCTGCTTTTGTCACTGCTGGCCATTGTATGAGTGCTCTCAAAGCTTTAAAAAATAGAAAAATCAGTTGCTGTAAATAACAAACTGCTCTGCTGAGATAAGGGGCACTCTTGATATAATCCAAAAAAACTAGAAAGAATGTTGCTTTCTTTCAATCACAGTGAGTGTGAGCATGTCACAGATCTGTAAGTTTATGATATCTAGTCTTCCTGTTCCTAAATTTTCCAGAAGGTGCTGTAGGTAGGACTTATTTTTTTACCTGACTCATATTTAGGAAAAGTACTCTTATATCTTTGAAAATGGATCTTTAAGTGTCATGCCAAAGGCAGAGGAATTCATGGAAGCCTATTGAAAATGTGTCTTGAATGTTACTGTGCAGAACATGTGTTTGTGTGCACCAGCCTTTTTGTGCACTAGCAACATCTGCTGTTGCTCATCCTCTTCAGTGTTCCATTCAGTTTCCAATTTATATGATTTTTCTAAGTATTATTTAATCACATTTCCGTGTTTCACGTGTGACCAAGAATTTCTGATCTTCAAATTTTGTGACATAATTTTGCTGATTTGTCAAACTAAATTAGCGAAATTTTTTTTTTTACTTTCTGCATTTCTATTTAATCTCCTCTTCTAAGCTTACCAGACTTTTCTCTGAAGGATCGCTGGGGAATGTAAGCAGTCTCCTGTATATGTATTCACCGAACAAAAGAAACTTTTTATGGGCAACCCTTTCCAGTTGAGGAAAGGGTAAAACCATATTTTGTTTAAAAAAACCAAAATTAAGTGAGAAGCTGATTAACCCTCATGTCAGTTGATTAGGATAAAATCCAGATATAGGTCTGTTATCTCCTAAGATATGAAGATGTGTTACTCATTGCAAACATCTTTCATTAACTGTTTTAAAAGGTGCTGCATTTTATTAATTATTTTTTTTTAGAAGTCATCTTTCTAATTTTGATGTTGTTTGGCTTTCCGTGAAAGAAATTTACCTGGGAAGATGTACTATCTTGTGTCACTTTTTGTATGCAATACAATGGACAAAGTCATTCCAATCATATCTTTTTTAAAAAACAGATGTTTCTGGCATACAACTGTACACATGCAACTGCTTGGCAGGGGTTTGTTTCACTTTTGAAATGATATGTGCCATAGAGCAACAGTAGTCTTCTAAATGTAGAAATTAATTTTGAGATCTGGACAGAGCTTCCCTAGAGACTCAGCCTAAAAGCAAAAAATTTTGATTCGTTCACTTTTCTTCCATATTTATTGGCGCTTACCTGCAGGTGAGAGTGTTTCATCTGCCTCAGTGTCTGGGAATCAGTTTCATAGTCTCCACTAAGTGGTAGCCAACAGCTCTCCTGTTCCACTGATGGAGGCCAGCACAAGGAGAGGAGGAGGAGGAGGAAGGCAACTTTCCTTGGGTCAGGAGTGGTGGGATTAGAGCAGAGGAGGAAGCAAAGGAAAGCTGTGAGTGCTTGTAATGGGCATTAAGGGCTGGAAGGCTTGGTAGATTTGGGCCAGCAGTCATTCAAACTCAAGTTTGTTTAAGGTAAAGAATCGGTTTAAGTTTTCATATGATTTAAAATAGCATAACCAGTGCCTTCAGGTACTGCTGTCAGATAAATGCCATTCTGTACTTGAAGATGTTTGTAATTTCAGAGGATACTGGTAATCTCATGAAAATCCTTAGTATGCTTGTTTTGTGCGGTCTGACAATTTAGTACTTCAGTTTTTTATTCAGTAAATGTGGTGGTAATAGTGCCTTGTGTAGCATGAATAGTCTTGGGATGAGAAGCAGACATGTGTTTTCAAATGATAAATTCTGCATTCACTTGGGCCTTCTTGTCTAAAAAGAAAGATATGTTTGGAACTACGCAATGTTTTGTAATCATGCAAAACATTAGATGCTATTTGGCATGCTGGATACTAACCTATGTCATTGCAAAAGGAGCCTTTATCATATTTATTCAGGTTATAATCTAAAGTACTAGATTTTTTATCTGCTGTTTTCTTTAGCCACAGATGATGTCTGTGCTTATGTTACTGCATAGATGAAGTATTAAGAGCAGATGAGGAGAACTCACAATTTGGTAGTTAAGCCACTATATCTACATTTATCTGCATTTTGGATTCTTTACTTCAAAATGAATGTAATTCTCTTTATCAAACTTCCCCACTATCCATGATCTAAAGCTGTTTCAAAGACATACCATTAGTTTGAATCCTGCTGTTTCCACCCATGTGGATGGAGTACATTCAGGGTGAACCTGGAGTATGGCTATTGCTCTGATTTCCTTGGAAGCTAATTTAGTTTGTCTACTACAAAGTTCACCCCAGACTGAATGAACCAATGGCTATGAAGGGAGAATGGGGAGCTGCATTTTAAAATTTCACTGCTGCTTTCAGTGGGCACATCAAAGTGAACACAGCACTGGCAGGACTTCTCCAGTATGAGGTTTGTTGTTATGACAGAGGGGATTATTTGGTGTGTTCAAAGAAACTGAAGGACCAGAGACTTGTTTGTGGTACAAAGATTGAGAAAGAAGTTGGTTTACCTGCAAGAGACATCCTCAGTTTTCCTCTCAGAGAAAACCTGGCCAAGCAATGGAGGTGGTATTGCATTTTCCAAAGTGCTCTCACAGTCTTAGCAGTCTGTTTGAATGGGTGCACCATGAAGCAAATAGCTTGCTTATTTCAAGGTTGGTCTCAAACTGAGATTTTGAGACACGCCCTTGCCTGGTGTCTGTCCTATCTTAAAATGTTGATGCAACATGACATTGAGGAAAACTTGGTATTTTGTCTACAAGGAAGAAAATTTTAATAAATAGACATGGACTATGGCCAGGGAAAAATAATTTGCCCCAGATTTTTTTTTTGTTTTATATAATGTGAAGGAGAAGGTTAGTGTTAGAATCCATTATATAGTCCAAGAAAAATGTGCAAGGAGTATATGTGTGTGTGGTTACCCTGTGTGTTCTTGCCCATATGTCTTTGCACAGAGCTGCTCCTCTAATTACACACACTGCCAGATGTCAAAGATTTTATCACCCCATGGTATCAACATGAGCAAAAGTACATAAGGAATACACCCTGCTTTAGAGGTAACCTCTAGACATTTTTTCCCCTGTCATATTATGAAGCTACTTGCTAGTGCTCTGGTGAGACAGTGTTTAACATTCACTTCCAGTGACTGATGGAGAGGGAGGGTTGGGAAAAATCCATTAAAGCAATGGTAGTAGATAAACGATGAATGGGAAGTAGTCTGGAAAGTAAAAAGTAAGGCAAAATGTATAGCAGCTTGAAATTAATGTTCATGGCATAGTGTTAGATACTGATTTTGCCTTGACTGTATTTCACTTTTCCTTGGGTTTAAGCTTAATTTTCTTTTTAAGTATCCAGGGCTCTGTCCAAATCACAAGGGACTCTAGATCATCCAGACTGTAAAAGGGCAGGACTCACATCTCAGCCTTGGCTTGCCTCCTTTGTGGATTTAACATAATCCCAGAGTTGTCTGGGATTTTAGTACAGCACTTTCTGTGAGTGATGGGATGCTTCCAAATCTGTATAAAGGAGGCAGTTCACACCTGCCATTCCCGTAAGTGCTTAATTTCACATGACTAGATGAGTAGTCGTCTTTGTCACCTGTCAAAATGAGTCTGTCTCAAACCATACTATATGCCATCTGTGGGCTGTATCTCTGTTATTAATTCAGGACATTTGAGTGATACACCAGCCATTGAGATGGAGTCTGCATGGCAGCAGGGCCTTTAAATGCAGAAGGTGTGCCAAGTGTACCACGAGTCGCAGTAGTATTTCTTTGCTCTCTTGCTTTGATTTTTCATGTCAGCTCGGTGTTTATGTTTCTTAACCTCATTGAAGCTGATACCCTACAGATGGCTCCCTCAAACATGCCCTGACACAGCATATAAGAAATTGTTACAGTATTACAGTATAATTACTAATTCACTTCTCTTTTTTCTCTGTTGTCCTTTTTTTCCTGAGTGCACCAAGCATTTTTAAGCGTTGTGCATAAGCTCAAGTTTTGAATAACCTCGAGTGTAAGCTGATTTCAAATGCATTTAAAAAGGGAATAATGTGCACACATTCCTCAATGGCAAATAAAAGGGCAGCATAATTTCAAGAATTAAAAGGACTTTAGGGCATGTATTTGCTTTGTTTCTAGTATTATTTTTTGTCATTTTCATAGACGGCTGCTTTTGAAAGTGCCAATTAAAATCTGTTGATTTGACCAGAAAAAATGAAAACTGCAGCATACATTTAAATAAATGAATAGTTAAGCCCCTGACTTCTTATTACTGTGAGTTTTGTAGTGTTTTGTACTCAGTGGACCATGCAACTTTTTCTTGCTGTAATTACAAAGTTGTCTCTACGCAAACTGTGTCTGTTTTGCTAGCAGTATAATTGAAAGGAACCTCAGATACTAAAGGGAGGTGGATGGGGCAATTGCCTCCGTCCTCCTGAAAAAAATAAAAAGGGAAGTATGAAGGCATGTTTACTATTTCCTTTGGTATTATGCTAAATGCTTGTTTGCCCTATGGAAGCTGTATGTGCATCCTTGCTTACTCTGTGTATTCCTGCTTTTTATTTTTTAGTACTAAAATAGTCTGTCTCTCCTGCTCATCCTCTGAAAGCATTCTTTGTCTTTGGGGTTTTCAAATATAGCACATTTCCTTTAAATTACTCCTTAAGACATAGTGTCACGGGAACATGAGCTCACCCCAGAGTCAATGTGCTTTTTAATATTACGGAGTTGGGAAATGGATGAATCTCTGCTGTGCTTTGGGATACATTTTGTCATGCCATTTTCTCTAGTCTAGAATTTTAACATCTCATACACAGCAGATCCTAACGTCTGTAAATGCTTGGTGACATGTTCGTTTCCAGCTGGTAGAATATGATTTGGCTTAATAAATGTCAAAATAAGAACCCATTTTACTCTTCCTGAAGGTTTTATGCTGTATTTGTGAATATTGGGTTCTCTCAAAAACCTTAGCAAATTGGGAACTTTGAACAATAAAGGTTTCCTTCTAGACAACATGGAAGGGAATATTTGTGTTGTTGGGAATGAAGCTCATGTTCTTTATAACACTAGTAGAAAAAATGCTTTGAGATACATAAAAAACTGGTTTTATTTATGCACAATTCAGTTTTCCATCATGACAGAATATTTTGTGCATGCCTCTAGTGCTCTTCTATGTTTAATAATCTGTGAATAAAATCTGGTATTGCAAAAACGGGTTAACATGAAGTAGCATACTGCTTGACCAGTTAAATTTGTGCATATTAGTTGTACCTTAATTATGATTTGCTTATATGAATGTTGCTCTTGCTTGTTAGACTGCCTGAGAATGAAGAGTATTTAAATGCAGACAGATCCACGCTCAGTCTTGTGCTGAGTGTCAGGCTGTCTGTCAATTACTTACAATACTGTCTCATCCCAGTAGTCCTTTGGAGCTGGAGCTTACTTCTGGTGAATTCCTAGCAGAAAATAAAAATCACCAGTAATTGAGCAATATGTTCAAAGAATGGTAAATGCATATATGGGATAATGCATTTGTGCTAAATAAAAGTAGGATTTTTATCAGTTGCCATGCACTTCAAGGCATTGAGGTAGAAGCTATTGTCAAATGTAGAGCTTGCATAACAAACTGTACCATCTTCTTTTAATATTTCTGCCTTCATTGTTAAACAAATAGCATCTCACTTTCCTAGTTATTTATATTATAATAAGTAAAGTTCTACCAACTACTCTCCATGCTGTTTCAAAAGCTTCTATTTAGTTTAGATGCATAAACCCTTTTGTTTTCTTTGATAGATGAGCTGTCACATTCCCTGTGCTTTGCAGCATCATCTACATAATCTTCAGTAAGACTGCTTGCTTCGTTAGGCTTTGGCATTTGTTTAAAAAAAAAGGTTGATTTTCTTGAGGTGAAGATTTTGTTTAAAAATTAGAAAAAGAAAATACATTGTCTTCCAGAAACTTCAATAAAACTGCACAGTAATATTTGCTTTGTGTTGTTGTACCACTGTTAATTGAGGAAAAGACATAAAATCTCATTCTTTGAATTCAATTGGTTTAGCTCTGTTAAATGTGTAAGGGTTACTGAAGAATGTAAGCTCTATTATATAAATCTCATCATTATGTTTTGGAATATTCTTATTCTGTTTTACTATGAAATTTAGGTCAGCTCACAAAAGAAAGTGATAGTATTTGCCTAAAGGTTTAAGTTTTGATTAAAACCTTCCACTGTTTCCTTCCACTGGAACCTGCTAAATCAGTTGCTATTTTAGATACTATACTTGCTTGTTTGAAATGAAGGGAAACAATAGAGAGGCTCCCTGGCACTGCCCTGTCTTGGTACACATGAACTCTGGAGGGGTGTGCAATTCATTCTATGTCTTTCTTCTGAGCACAAACCATCAATACTTTTCTATCATATGGGATTCTCATTTTTGAGCTGGAGAACAAATTCATAGTGTGGATGAAACTAGCAATTCATTTCACTCATTCAGCTTTCTGAAGACAAAAAGGTAGTGTGACAATCCTACTTGCCTATTGTGTGTGCTTCTCTATGCTTTAATTAATTTTCAAGATTTTATTAGCATAAGGTATGGTTGAGACAGAGAGTTATTTAAAGTAGCAGTGTGCTGTTGCAATAAATCACCTTTTTAGGGACCTTCCCAATAGGTGTTTCTAATACATATTGGAAAAAGAAGTATTTAATTTACCTCTGGAAAAAATATTTCATTTGAGGAGTGCTTAATGATGAGAAATTAGAGAGGGCCATAGAGAAAATTTTTTAAAAAGTTTATTTTCTTGCATGTCAGAATTAATAATTTCATAAGTAATTAGTCTTAGCTCTTTGGTTGGCTGGTTTGAAGTCATTAAACCATCACTCTAACCATTAATAAAATGTACACTTCACCTTAAAGTGAATCAATTTTTGGAACTGGACAAACAGCATTCTGAAGCTCCACAAAGGCTCTTTAGGATTGTAACAATGGCTGCAGCAGCAACATAACAGTTCTCATCTTTGAAAGCACTGAACCATTTTCCTGCATGGTGCACAGAAATTAGTGTGGTATTAATGCTGAAGGTGTCACTGAATCGGCTCAGTTTTGGTGATGTGGAGACTCAAATGTACTTGGGCTTGTCACAGGCTGAGTAATAAGCAATCCACCCAATGGAGGCTGATGCTTAACATTTTACCCAATGTAAAGTCAGTCTGCTTTAATATTGGAAGCAAATTGTGATAGGGATGCCAGCTTGCTTATTGTGAAGAATTTTGGGAACCAAGGTTTAAGATATCTGTACTGGGAGTTACTGGTTTTGTCAGAAAATGTGAATAAATGGTACTGTGCAAGAAATTTCTTTTTATTGTTGGATATAACATGTATAATATTGGAAAGAACCATATCTCCGTGTTAATAGAAAAAGAGAATTATTGATATTTTTGTGTTTGCAAAATATCAGTTGCAAATCAGGTGCGTGGCATATTTGGTGCTGTGTGTTTCTTTTGTGCACTGACTCATGGGAAGAGATGTGACAAACTTCAGCTGAAGCTTTGGACTGTGACATACAGTTATTGTATTGTGATATCTGAATATCACTTCTTGTGCAGGAACTCGAGTTAGCTTGTGTTTTTGTTTAATAAAGGCAGATGTGACAAGCTCTTCAAGGCATATTAGGTGGTTTTGGTATGGCATGGTTTGCCATGGTTTTTTTAAGAGATTAGGCTTGATACATATTAAGCTGTGAGGGAGAGAAAAGTTGCTTAGCTAGCTATGGTTTGTGTGTTTTCTGAGGCTGGAAGCAGTAGAGAGATCCCACACCTAGGAGAACAGCTGGGAGCAGCTAGGGCTGAGCATATGACTCTCACGGCCAGTTTTCCTATCAGCAAATCACAGCTTGCAGTCTGGTTTATATCCACTTCCAAGGGTGGCCTGATCTAATACCAGTTTTCTGTTTGGTAATGTAGAAGGCATTTTTCCCATATGGCAAAACAGATTTTTGCCCTCCATCTGGCAACCCAAAGATTTGATTTTAAGGTTCAAATTACATTGGCTAGAATTGCATGGGCTTCTAACTGCTCCAGTGTGATCTGCCTTTATCCTAATGACCCGATAAAGACCTGAGCATGTCATGTCATGTTACATGGGGGTAGGGGTTGCCACTAAGCTTGCCCGTTGGCTTCAGTGCATCTCCCCCAGTTCATACACAGATGGGGGAGAGGCATTGCCCTCCAACCAGTGTCCTCAGGGACACCCCACATGTTCTCAGTTTTTTAAAGCCCCATTACTCACAGGGGGTGGGAAGTGTGGGGAGAGTTCCCTGTTCATTCGTTTTAACAAAACTGCTCTGGGCTTTCCAGACTGGATCATAACTGTGTCATCATTCCCATGCCTGCATCAGAATATCACATCTGTTCTTGGGCTGCACTGCAGCAGAGGAATTTATAAAATGGGACACAGCCACTTGATTTTCAGACAGACTGTGCTGATGGTGGCACCGCTCAGCTTCTGAAAGGCAGCAGTCAGCAGACACTTCTCATGACACACCCCAAAGTAGTATCTGCCACAAAGAGATGAAGTTTTGAGGGAGTGCCATTTTGTCATGTTTCCATATGGACGAGGATTTCTTTGGGCTTCACTGCTGGCAGAGGACAAAATCCTTTTGCTAGCAAGCAAGCTATTCACATTATCGTGATTTAAATACAAGACAGAATTCAAATACTTGGATGTTTGCCTGCTTTAGGTAAGGGAAAAGAATTGCTGTCTGAACAGCTTGCTGGTGCTGACATTAAGATGCACAGACACTGATGTTTATTGTCTCTGCAATTTTCTGTGGTTGCACATGGTGTCATTGCAAACAGGAGGTGTGATTTTCTGGTTAGGTGGTTAAATTTGTGTATTGTAATTGCTAGGATAAAATACACTGACTAGATAGAAATCTTTCTGATAATGTGCCTTGTGTTCTAATGTACTCCAGCTGCTAAGGACTGGAAAAAATACTTCATATGTGATCAGTATCCTAAAGGATGTTTCACATACATTGTTATTTTCCAAATATAGATGACGCCTATTTTTGTAGAGTCAGGTTAAAACAAATTGTGCTACTTTTTGCCCTTTTAGTTCCTACATGATATTTCATTTTTGTGTAGTGCCTCCCTTCATTCATAGACACATTATCAGATTCCAGGGAATAGCGAGAAAAGGCAACCAGCCGTTTCAGTCGTGATGAAAGACAGAAAGTTTCTTTCACAGTGATACAGTTTCAAAATGTTGTTCATTTATTGTTTCCAGATGGAAATAAAATTCTAGATTGTTTTTTCTTCTAACTGAAATATGTAATTATACCTAGTAATGCAGACCACTTCAGAAAAAAATAAATATCTATATTTATAAAAAAACAACAGGAAACAGATGTTAAGCTTAGAATGTTGAGGCACTGTGAAGTACAAATATGCATTAGCCCATGATGTCCTTCAAATACTCTTTGGGATATTAACTAATAGTTTTATTCAGTGATGAAATCTGGTATTCTATGTGCAATCTGTAGTATGGGAAGATCTGTCAGCATTGACTAAGTATGACTGTTCAGTGCAGAGTAGTTGTAATTTATCAAACCTATGTGGCAAAGAACTTTAGTGGTATTTTAGTGGTAGGGAGGATGAAAGATAAGACTGCAACAGTCTTACCTTAAAGCTACAGGTTAGAGTGTGATATTTCTATCTGAACAATGCAAAGTTTGCAAGATTGATTTATCCAGATTTCTGATGCAATTATGCAAAGCTTTTGTTCAATTCATTATTCTGTTTCCTTCTGAACAGCTCACTCAGAGTTTCTGGTTATAAAAGGTAAATTTGAGACCGCCAGCAGTACTTAAAAGTGAATGACAGTGATACAGTGGGTCACCAAGTGTTTCTGTCTTGTGTTTGGTTTGTGTTAATAATTTGTGTTGTGCTAAATTCACAAAGTTAATCGTTATAATCCTCAAGTACCTGCTGGGAAATCAGTTTATCAGTAGGGCCTTTGGTTCAAAGCACATACAGTACATTTTGTGTAGCTTTAGATACAGAAAGGCAGCAAAGAAAGGAGTTCACAGTATAAAGAGCTGTTTGCAACTTCCTCATCTCTAGGAGGAGCTTTGACTGTCCAGAACATCCCTGAATCCCGTGACCACAGCAGCTAGGCTGTGTTAGTGTTCCCAGACAGACCGTGTGTGTGTTGTATGTGAATTTCTGATACACATGACAAATTATTTACTTTCTAAAGAATGCCAGTTCTTTTGATGTGGAGTATTTTTCTGAGCCAAAATGATGCAGTGGAATAGTCAATAACATTTTTGAGCTTACAGCTATAGCTTTTACTGTATGCAGGGAGCAGTAGTGATAGTTGAAATGTTCAGTTAATTAATGCCAGGCATTTTGCATCCCATTGGTACAGAACCAAGGGTAATTACTTTAAATGACAACAATTGCGTTCTTAATCTTGAAAGTTATCGACAACAGCGATCGCAGAAAACATATGTTTTCTTTCTCTCACATGGGGGATCACTGGAAGAAGCAATTCTGATTAGTCTCGTTTCACACTGGCTGTTGGACACCATTGGTTTAATTCCTCTTATGGGAAGTGGGGTCAAAAGCTCCTTCTTGGCCACGTCGCCCTGAAAGAGATCAACTGTGAGACCAGCAGGGTTCTGCATGTTACTGTCAGATCAGCAGCTAGTGGCTTTGGGGTTGGTTGGGTGCTTTGGTTTTTTTGAATCCTCTGAGTAGGAGAACACTTTAGGGATTTTAGAATTTGGTTTTCATTCTTCATACTTCACCATAAAATTATCATTTTTTAAGGTGAATATGAGAAATAAAACCAACATTTTCATATAACTAGAGAATTTCCACATTAGTGACTTTAAAAATCAAAACTTTGTGGTAAAACAAGGTAGGTTTTTTTAAAATCTAATATTTCTATCACAAACAAACAAACAGATGCAGTGAATCTGTTTGGATTTTTGAGAATCTGATGTTCTATCAGATGATTCTCAGCTTTACAAAAGCTGGAATAAAATAACACTTTTGTATCTAGAAATAGTAATAAATGATTTATTACTTTCAAAAAAAATTCACAAACTGATCTCATATTGAAGTGTCTGTTATTCAGAAGATGCAAAATTTGAGAGAAGTGGTAAAGAATTTTTTTTTCCTATGTCATATGGTGAGTTATTTTTAAGAACTAGGCAGATTTAGAAACTCTTTTGAAACATGACTTTTGTTGGTTCCTTATATCATAAATCTGGTTTTGAAAATTTAATAAAGTACTTGGAACCAAGAGATAAGCAGAATAATAGGCTTGTGGTCCATAGCTTAATTTTCAGCTCATATTTCCCATATTTTAGAAACATACTTGATTACTGATAAATAGAAAAATCACAGATGACTACGAGGATGTAGTCACAATTTTCTAAAGCTTAAAAAAAACAAGGTTTCCCAATTTTAGGTACTTGTCCTGTGCAATTTCATTTTTGAAAATATATTCTAGCTGAACATCTACAATTATTAAGGCAGATAAGTATAGTTCGATTTGAATTGGACACAAAATTTGTGTGGATGCATGGTGGCCTTTTCTTCACTCCTTTTTTTTTTATTAAACCAGCTACCTCCAGCTTCCACTGAGAGCCAGGTTCACTGCACACAGCCTTTCTCTGTATCAAATTGTGTGCAATTCTGTGTATCAAATTGAGTTTACATACCTGAGATGGAGTAGCTGTTGCCTTGAGTAATGTAACCACTTCTCTGAGACATTTATGTAATAGGATCTTAGACAGAAACTTTCAAAACTGCTTCCAGAAGTGATTTGATAGAGTTTCGGGTTTGGTACACATCTGTTTGTCAGATGAAAAGTGAGTATCGAGAGAGCATTTTTTTCTTCTTGTTTTAAAAATCGGTGCTTTTAAAAGCTGAGTTCCTGCAAATGAAAAGGCATGAGGATGTCTGCCTTCTCTTTGAACAATCTAGGCCAGCCTTTTAGAAATACAGAGAGAAAATCTGGATGCGCGACTAACATTGCTGATTAATGGTCTGGAAGAATTTGTAAATAGTTGCATCTTAAAAAGTAAATGTGGCAGCAGTATGTATTGTCAGACAGAATATCTGTGCCATCGGAGAAACAGGAGAAATGGCCTGACTGAACCTCACTGGAGCACACAGAATGCATTGGCAGAAGAGCAGTGCTCAATCCCAGGCCATTTCCTGTATGCCCACAGCTCAGGGAGAATGGGAAAGCCATATCTGAAGACCTGGTTGTTCATGGAATATGGTTCTTTATCCAGGTTCACTTACTGGTTGCAGGACAAAGATTAACAAGCAGTATGGTACCATATTGCATGCAGTCTCAATGCTGGTTGGTTTCAGCTTTAAAAAATACATAAACTTTGTTGCTTGACTGTACGTCCTTAATTGGTTAAAGAATAAAAATGAGAGAAATCAGACCACCATATTCTATTCTCTGTCTCACATTCCTTCACCTTGCCAAGCCTCTTTTGGGGAGGGTTGGTTTGGCTTTCATTGAGAGGTTTGGATTTGCATTTTGCTATTACCTTTACTTTTTTTTTCTCCCCAGACCTTTTGCATTTGTACAAAATCTATCACATCCTGTGTCTCTTTCCAAGCTGTCACTCCAGTTTTAAGCTGACTCCTGATTAATTCTATTCATGTTATAGCCAAGCATTTTTAATTTCACTTCTTTTCTCTGAAGTAACACAGGTAACATTTCAGACCAATATTGGAGCACATTTGCAAGGGATGAGATATACCTTAATTAGCAACTGGCCGACTTTAGGGGTGCTTCAATTATAGACATTCTCATTTTGGTATCTTACATGTTACTTCACTCTAACAAGAAAGTAAGTAACTCTTGGCATCTTCTGAAAACAACCACTGTCTGAAATCACCAATTTTCATAATACTTTGCCTCTAAAATTTTCTTTTAATTGTGTAATCAATACTACATAGGGAATGTGATTCCTATCTCAAAGGAATTCAATTTCATCACTTTCTTTTTATTTTCTCTTTAAAAAAAATTGCTTTCTGGTATTTTCACCTGTCCCTACTGTTTCAAATTGGGCGGGAGAAATTTAGTATTATTTGGGTTGTAGAAGTATTACTACTGTTACTTACCCCATATATTAATTTGAGTTTTCTGTATTATTTTCATAATGCTTTAAAGCTTCTTTTTCTTTTAATAACTCTTAGGAAATGGCCAAGATTCTCAATCATCCAAGAGTGTATGCTTTTCTGCACATACCAGTCCAGTCAGCCTCTGACAGTGTGCTCATGGACATGAAAAGAGAATACTGTGTGGCAGACTTCAAACAAGTAGTGGATTTCCTTAAAGAAAAGTAAGTCTACTAATAATTGAGAAAATGACAGTGTTGGGTTTGTTGCAATGTCAGGAACATGTGGCTGAAAACACAGTTATTTGCAACTTCATAATTAAGGTATGAAAAAATAAGGTTCTTTAAGCTTTCAAAGTCTTTGAGTTTTCTGTAAGCCCCTTGATGTGGTTGGCCCCAATGTTCGAGCTTTTATAAGCATCTTAAATCTCTGCATGACATGTTTTTAATTTGTCAATATATTCCTAATCTTTTTCAAAAAATGCATTCTTAAATTATTTTTTACACATAAACTACTATATATAGATTGCTTGAAGTTGGAGTTACTGAAGTTGTCTTTGATGTGGCTTTTGAGCATTGCACACTTAGTGTACTGGAGATGACCCAGCTCCAGTAAATGTAAATGGCTTGGTTTTGTGTTTGTTTATTCTAATAAGTATTTTGTGCCCTATATTTTATGTAAATTTACATCAGTATAGTAACATTCTAATCTTGCTTAGGGGACTGATGAGTTCTAGATTAATTTCAAAATTATTTCCCTTAACAACAGAGCTAATTGTGAGAAATGAAAGACTGTATTGTTAATGTGTTTTCTTATGCTGACACCAAGATGAAAGTTACGTCTACCTGCAAAGCTTTTGTAACTACAAGTAATAATTTCATATCCTAGGAAGTATTTTCTTAGCTTTTAAAAAGTTATTAGTGACATATTTTGATGTATATTTCTGCACTGATTGTCCAGAAAACATGTGTCTGGACAATCATTTCTGACACCTTGTTTGGCTACTTTCTGCTTCCTTTGTTTGGGTGCTTGTTCAATGACTTAAGGCAGTGACATCGTACCTTTGATTCTTACCTTGCTTTACAATACTGGTACATCAAACCAATCAAATTTTCATAATCATTTTCATAATCAGTTTTTTGGTGATAATTGAGAAGTCTAGCTGTTGTATTGCACTAAATAGTTTATGTAGTTGTTTTGCACTGGGTTTGTATTTTGCACTGAATTGTAACCTTATGGGATTTTTCCCCTCTCCATGGTTTGTTCCACAAACACCTTTTCCCCCCCAAAGCCCCATGGTGTTGGTCTCATCTTAGGTTACTCCTCCCCTTGCCCCATCTCACTTGTATCCCTTTGGCTATGGTCCCCTTCCCCCACCCTCTATTCCTCGGATTTAAAAGTCTCCTACCATCAGGCATGCTCTCTGTTTTCCCCCTGGGACTTTCCAACAAATAAGGAGCCTTCTCCCCCGAGGAGGAGAGCACATTTTGTCTTTTGCTTCTGTTCATGTGGGATTGGGATGGGGGCTCCAGGTCCTGAGCTAGCTGAATTGGACCCCCAAAGCCCCCCAGTTCAGTCCTGCATCTAGCTGTGTAAAACATGTCATCTAATAGCTGCATGGGAATTATAATATGTAAGAAAGAAAGCCAACTGTGACGCAATAGAATCTGTTTTGCAAACCGAATGAGTAATTTATAGGACATTCCTATGCATCTAGGACAACTGATGGAAATGGGGCTGCTTGTCTTCATACAGGTTGATTTGCATTAATTTTCCACCACATCAATGCCCATGAATTCTTGGCACTAAATTTCATGTGACTATGGATCAGTGTTAGTTTTTAATTAACAGATGTATTGTATTCCCACGTATCTTAAGTGGAACTGTGTCACTTTATGTTTTAGTTGACTTGAAGTTGATTCATTATCCTCTTCAGTAGTTTTAGCATTGGAAGCTATTATCATAACAGCAGCTCGATTTTTGATAACCCAGTATAGCTGGCACAGGTTGGGGCATATGAGGATTTATTAAATCATTCAGCTCTTGCACACAGCAAAGACTGAATTACTTAATACCCAAATTAAAAACAGCTGGTCACTGAGCATACAGTAATATATGTCATATGTCTTTTTCCAGGGCTTTTTTGTAGTGAACTTAACAAGGAAGAAAACTGGTTTGACGTCTTGATTTTAAAGAATAATAAAGTTTTTTTATGCTGCTCATTAAGAAAATACCAAATTATCTAGTAGATCCTGTTAGAAAACAGTCTCCAGATATTAAGATGGAAAAATCTTTGTACCATATGGCAGCAGGATAAAGAAGCCATGCAAGGTAGAGAAAATGTTTTGGATGTTTGTACATGTGCTCATCTGTAAAATGCAAGGTTGTTTCTTTGCACTTAAGAGCATATAGTCTTAGTTCGTAGACTTTCCTGTTGTGACAGCAGCCAGCTATTACATTCTCATGTAGATATTCCCATAAAGATCTCAGCACAAAATTTACCAGAACTTAACATGGCTGCAGACAGTCCAGAGCCTAGAGCCAGAATAGCTAAAATTAAATGTGTGTTTAAACTACTTTAATAGCCAAAAGGGATTATTTCTATCTCCCATTTATCAAAAATGTAAAATAAACCAAAAGTAGAACCCCCTATATCTCCTTTCTGTATTGCTGGGCCATAAAATCATCTAGAAACTTCCTACACAAAATATTCAAGGACTTTTCAGTAGATTCCAAATGTCACCTTTGTCTCTAGAATGTGACATCTGCTCTAATAATTACTTCACCAAAAGTTTTATTAAAGCAATAATTATACAGGCTGACCAGGTGAAGAAGTAAAGCAATGCATCAAGGAATGCCGATGGTTATCAGTTAAGTGTTTAATAACTTGCATTCAAACATCTAAACACGTAAAATTAAGTCCAGCAAGTAAAAATGAAAGGAAAAAGGAAAAGAAACAGCCATGTCATAATTTTTGTTTTGGAACCCCAAAGATATACCAACTGATTTCTGAATCATTTTTTCAATCAGGCCAACAAAACGCTCTGGGGCTTTTTTTCTCCAAGAAGAAAAAAATGCTTTCCCTTCCTCTGGAGAGCCATGAGTGACTGCAGAGGTATCTTCTTCAGAGTGGGGATTTATTTATATCCTGCTGAGCACAGAATACCTTATAGAGAGAGTTCTCCAGGAGCACTCCAGACAGAGCACTCTCTATATTGAAACCCACTTTTTTAAAAGAATGGTGCATTCTTGACACTCCGTGTCTGTGAAGTTAGAAATGTCACATTTTTGCTCTTTTTGAGGACTCTCTGCAGGCATAAGCAATAGAAGTGAACTTTAAAAATTAGTATTGATGTTCTAGTGCTGGCTTTTGATATTCAACTCTTTGTATTTCAGAGCCACTCTCCCCAGCCATGTGACAACACTTTTGGTTTATTATGAAGATCAATAGCAAAATACATAGAATTTAAGGCAAGAAAGGCAAATCCATTAGACTGTGAAAAACTGGGATACAGAAGGCTTCTTTTATAATTTTTGTTTTAGAAATTCCTTCTATCATATTTTGCACTTTTCTCCACTGAAATTTCAGTAAGTTTGACTATTCAGGAAAATGCTGTTGAGCAGTTTATATGTTGATCTACATGTATCTGTAAATCTAATATATAGATCTAGATATATAGATAGAGATATATAGATATATTTCTTGAGAATTTATTTTTAAACTGTTCTAGAGAGTGACAGCATAAAGTGAGGATGTATTGATTAATGTGGAGGGTGTACACAGTCTGTAGGGACTAAGTAAGGATTAGTACCATGGTCTATGGTTTCTGGGGACTAATGCAGTAGTCTGCAGGCACTATTCGCAAGACTGATTCCTGCATGAGTCTGCAAGTAAATACAGGACTTCTAGAAATTGCTACTGAGTGAATTTAATCCAGAGACCAATTTAGTCTTTTATCAGCAAGTCTTCTTTTTGGTGTCATTATATCAAAATGTGAGTTGTTTTTCAAGTGATCTCAACTTTCAAAATTCAGCATAGATTATATTTCTGAAAGGTGATGTTTGTAGTTGCAAAAAGAGCAAGACAGCTTTAATTATCTTGAAGTTCTGAAACTTAATCCCCTGAAATTTACTTTTGATGATAAAAGCAAACAATTGGAATATATTTGAGTTAAAGAAACCTGAGATCTGAATGTCATATTTTGTAATTGCTTGAATAATCAGCAATGTGAATATATACCCATTAAAAAGTCCTTAGACTGGTAATGTGTTTTTCAAATTTGCTTTTGTTGCCCAGACTATATTCTCTCACCTTTTTGGTTTGTGAAGTGATTCCAATGTTCATCAAAGTTTATATTTATGTCTCCTATTATTGCTGCTTGATAAGAGACATGTAAACCCAAAATCTAGGCAAACAGAAAAGTAGGGAAATTTAGAGCTAGACTGAAACACTATACCTTTCTGTTTTGGAGAACAGAATAACTCAGAGGAAAGGCTGGGTTTGCCTCCCAGTTTGTTTTTGTTTGTGTTCTGAGATAGGAGCATAACATTAATTGTGGGTGGCTGCTGCTGTTCATTTGAGACTGTCTCATAACTCAGACTGGAAGCATTGGAACTTTCCAATATCATCAGAAAGCCAGCAAACTTGGTCTGCTGGCAAAGAAGCCACAGCTCTGTCAGGCAGAAAGTTCTGGGATTTCTTTTCACTGGTTCTCCCTTTTCCATTAAAATCAGACCTACTTAAAGCCTCTCTGAGCCTCCATTACTTTTAGTTGTAATCAAGCCTTGATTTTTCAGCATAGGTAGATACACAATTGCTGCACTTGGAAAAAGGCAGTAAAGGACCTAAAGTAGTAAATGTGCTCAGTGGAAAATAAATCACAAACTTGGAAGGAAATTATTCACTCAAGTGCAAACTGAAGACCTAATTGCCCAGCAGTTACAGACAACTGCCTGATGTCCCAGGAAACTAGAGATAGTGTCCAAATTGTGAGAAGGTGTTACACAGTCCTTTTGGGACAGCTGGCTTCAGCGAGGCTCCCTACTTCCCTGACATTTACTGTTAGTAGAATCGGAAGGCAATGAAAAGAGTAATTTTAAAATAACCATTTACTATTTTTATATAACTTTTTTCTACTCACTCTCAAAATGCAGGTAATTATGAAGTAGACTGTATCAGCTCCCTCGCTTTTTTATAATGTGAATGTGTTTCATTTTCTTTCTCAAAATGCACTTCTGTTTCTCAGAGAGAGACATTGTTGAGCTCATTTTGCAGACGTGCAAATCGTGTCCCTAACAAACCTTGACAAGGCTTTCAGATTTGGGCTTTTTTTAATGGGTTTTAGCACATCTGTTCTGTCAGTCTGACTACTGCAAATGCAAATGTCATCTGTTTAAAATCCTTATTACATTCACTGCTAAGAAATTGCTGAGTGTATTTGGTACTTATCTGTAATTTTATACCTCAGTCTCTAGACTCCTCTCTCTATTCTGTCTTTTGTCTGCTCTTGGAGTCTGAACTAATCGCTTTACCAAACGTGTCTCTTTTTTTTTTTTTTTTTTTATGTTTTAAATTAATTGAGTGACTTTAAAGGGTATTGAATTAGCACCAAAAGCTAGAACATGGGTGGTTTTTATCACACAGCACAAAGATACATTCAAGTTTGTGTCTAGACTTGACCCTAGTGCTTTATGGTGTAGCTTTTGATGGACAAGCTCATTTTTATCACAGGAGTAGTTGTCTTTATTGTCTAGAAATTTAAATTTGGACTTTGCTAGGTTTATAACCCTTGCTGCCCTGCATTTGATTCACAAGGTCTTGGAAAGAGGTGTAAGTACGTGAGAGGTTTCAAAGGTGCTGAACACTTGCAGATCCATTGATTTCATTAGGTTAATGTGAACATCAGCATTCATCAACCTACATTTCAAAAGTATGTTTTCCTTTAGAACTGACTGTGGAGAGACAAGTATTAGTTATTTCAGGATAGCTTTTTTTTTTTTTTTTTTACCGTAACATGACTTCAACCAAGCTAAATGTTGTTTTAGGAGGGCAGTCTTTCCATTTTGGCCTGTACAGCACTTTGCCCTTTTGTCAGCTAATGCTACCCTTACTTTTTAGCAAGTAGATATACTTTTCCTAGAGAGGGAATGGAGGCAGGAAGGCAATATCCGCACCTTGTTAATCTTTGTCTTCACTGTCCTACAGATTGTAATTCAGGTTTCAGTTCACAGAAAGACCTCTACTGCCATGGTTTACAGGGTTAGATCTTTCGCCACTTTATAAACTACTAGTCACTGTTTGCTAGCCATAGTCTTTCATGCCAAATGCATCAGGAATATTGGAGTTTTCTGGGCTGTTGGCTCTCAGGTATCCTGTTGTTTGTGCATCTTGTCAGTTCATGTGTGAGGATGTACACATACAAATATGGAAGTCCCAAGCAAATCATGTGATGTGATGTGATGTTAGCATAAAATAATTCCAAATTTACAGACTACTTTGAAAATTAGTTGACACTAAATGTAACTTCAACCTCTTTATTTTGGGGAAGATTCTGTATACAAAACTATGATTTCAAAATTTCTATGCTCTCTAATTTTTTATATGAAGTCTCTTTGGGTTCTGGAGCAATTTGGGTCTGCATACTGACCTGTTCAAGCAGGATGTGCATGCTTAAGGGTACTACCATTTTACAGCATTTTCTTCTAAATAATACACTTGTTTTTCTGGAGATAAGAGAACCGTAACGAGAGGGTTAGTTTGGGTTTTTTTTGTTTTTTTTTTTTTTCTCCTGGTTCTCTGTTGTATTGCACTAAATAGTTATTTAGTTGTTTTACACGGGTGTTTGATAGTGTTGCAATGTTTCCATAACCTGTATCATGTGGTCTCCTCCTTTCCCCTCCCTAAGCCTCAGTGGTGGTGCTCTCTTCCTGGTTTACTCCTCCCCTGGCCCCTCCTCACTTGTATCTCATTGGCTATGATCCCCTTCCTCTACTCCCCCTTAAAACCCCCTTGGGAGCAGACCTCTCCCTCTTTCTCACCTGGTCGGTGCCTGAACTAGATTGGTGTCTCCTACCTATGCAATAAAGTAGGACAAGGCATCCTAGGAGGAAGAGCGTCTCTCATCTTTTATTCCTGACTATGCGTGACTGACCCAGGGGCCAGGGGTTGGAGCTAGCCAGTGTTGGACGCCCAGAAACCCCCGGATCTTCACAGCAGTTCTCGGGTTACTATTCGACTCCCATAGTGAGAACTGGAGGAGGAAGCCTGGGAAATAAAGTGCCCAGGATGAGCACAGCTTGCTGAGTGCAGACTTAGTGGGCACACAGGACATTTGCAGTTCAAATCCTTTGAGGTCACAGCGCTGTGATACTCTGCTTTGGCCAAAATTTGGAGGAATCATTTTTTGAATGGTTGCTTGAAAGAGAAGATATGTGCCCTGATGAAATGTAAAAGCAATTTTATCTGATTATTGTACTTGGCTTACAATCTGGCTTACTCTTTGTACTAAATATAAGTAGTGAAGTTGCTTAAGAGTGATACTCTCTATATGCAGTTATGATTAGGCTCTCCTTTTTCTGGGCAGCCTCATCTGCAGCTTTCTTCTGTAAAATCCTAATGTGGGAGTATTGTTAGATGATAGAGTAGAAATTAGCAAAGTACATCCAATTCAGTTTCTTAAGTGTAGCAAGATGGTATCTTTTTTTCATTTTTCCTTTTCCCCCTGAAGGCATGTGAATTTATTCTTTGGAAGTAATGATATAAATCTGTAGTAAGGATATAAGGAAGGAATGAAGTAGTGAAAGTAAGTCTTAAAGCATTTAATATTTATGAGTTTAAACTCTTGTTTGTACTTACTGGGATACTATATTTCTCTAGTGTTTTGTGTTTTAAGGCAAAATAACTAAAATCACATTGTTTTTTTTCCGAATACTAATTTTCATTGTTTCACTTTCTTGAAACACAGAACTTAGAACCTGGGGAGGGGACCCTAATTTGTTTTTAAAACAATAACTTTAATTCTTATCAATTTGCTTTATAGCAGATTGACTTGGCATGTAATTCTCAGTTTTAATTTGCTCCTGAGCTTTTAAGCATATCCAAACATATATTAAGATGTATAAGTATTTGTGATAGCAAATTAGTACAGATATAAATAGAAGATATGTGTACACCCTTTAGTGCGCAGATGTGCCTCAGAAAATTCTGATGATGGTATTGAATTTTCATATTTGATACATTTAAGAAAAGTATTTGTTCATCTCAGTGCATAATTTTTTCAGATTTTTGCCATAGTACTAGGTAATAAATTCACTTTGTAAGCCATGTTATTCTGATCACGTAGGACAATGTGGCACAAAGGAGTTTTAGATGAAAGTGGTAGCTGGCCAGCTGATAAATGCTGATTGAGACTGACCCAGTCAAACTTTCAGGGAAAATAAGTTGAAAAGAATGAAGAAATGAAAAAGGTAATATTTCTATAGCTGTGTGGTATGTTTAGTGATTATTTTTTTAAACACAAACTGCTTAAATGAAGAAAACGAGGGAACAGAAATATGCAGAGCTTTTTAAACGTCTTTAAAAGTTTAGCTATCCAACTAAAACTGTTGCATTCAAGAAGCATGATAATTCTGCTACCCAGAGGTTTTGTCTGTGTATTTATCTGGGGACAGTGGTACAGATTACTTTGGCTAAGATCAATTTTGTGTTCATGTGCATCTTATGTTGGTCTGTATATTGTATTCAGGAGTTGATGATTCACCTCTTTTTTAGTAAGAATGAAATTTATAGTTGTAAACTTAATATTGCATGTCAAAATAATCACAGACCTGAAATCTTAAAGGGTTTGTGCATAAGACAAATATTTGACTATAATAGATTAAAGTTTATTTTCCATAGCTGAACCACTTATCTCATGCACTTATAATTATTTTTGTCTTCCTATTTTGCTCCTCATCATTATGTAGAGCTGTCATTTTGTTTAGTAGGAGTAATTGACAAAGTACAGCTGTTAAATTGCTTCATAACAGGAGGACAGTATTGCAAGCATGGTTATATGTAAAGGCACAAGAGGCAATGAAAATTCTTCTCAATCCACCTACTGGAAAATTATAATTCAGATGCTAGTTCAAGCTGGAAAATGTTAGTATGTCCAAGCACCTTTCCCATAGGAGAAGAGAAAGCTAGAGTGGCTGATTGTAAGCCATTTTCTTGAATCTGGAGAAAATAACTTATTGGCAAAACCCAGAGGCCGTAGAAGTGAATTATCTTATGGTTTGCTGGGTCGGATGCCTCCCTGTTTGGCCTCTGGAGGAGCCGTGGCCCTCAGCAGGAGAAGCAACTGAGATCAGAACACAGCTCCATACAGACTTGCTGTCAGCTCTGGGGTAATACCTTTCTGACATCTCAAACCCCAACAGATTTGAATCAGTCTTCTACAAAAAGCTTTATATTACAGAAAAATACTGATCTCTCTGAGCTGTTTATCTCCCTTGAAGGATTTTTGTTGAGACAAACTTCAACATAAGCCTCCAACTTACTTACACAGATCTGAAAAATGGGTTGTGTGGTTGATCATAGAGCTGCTGCTAAATTTATTTGTGTGTGTGTGTCCGTGTCCCACAGTTAGTGTTTAGCCACTGTGCTTGGTGAAGGGAAGTCTACTGTCCCAGACTCTGCAGAGTGAGGGAGGCAGACAGACAGACTGTAGGGTTCAGGTTTGAACAACAGACTGGCACAACTTTTCCACTGCAGTGAGATGACTGCTCCCACACTGCAGACTTCAGGTTTGGGGAGTACCTGACTCACATACTCAAGCCTAGAAATGGCTAAGGCAGCCAGCTGGAGTCCCAGCTGTGACCAGGGAAGTATTTTTTCCATGTAGCATACTCTACCCTTGCAGGTCCCTCACTGCCACAACCTTGCCACACAAACTAATACAACTTTCTGTGGGAAAAGGGAGTCCCTATTGCCGTTTATTAGAACGTAGGGAACAGAACAGTTAGTGCTTTGCCAGAGTATTTCAGAGTGATGTAAAAAGAATGTCCTGGTTGTCTGGTTTTTGTCTTCAAAAATATTAAAATGTTATATAAAGGATCAGATGTGATTTTGTTAAGATTTATGTTCCTGCTTTGTTTACATCTTATATCTCATATGGAGTTCATGGCAGTAAGTCATAACATGCTTTTCTGCTGCTGGTTACCCTAGATCATTTAGTTATATTTTCTACAGAATGCAAATTTGTGAGGTATTTTGAGAGTTTTCGTCATTACAAGCAAGAATAGAAAAAGCTGAAGTCTGTCTCTTAATGTATGTTTTCACAAAATACAGCTTTTACTTGACAGCATTTAAGTGAAGTACAGTAATTATGACATTAATTGATGAGATAATATTTCTGTGTTTTCATTAATAATGCAAATAAACATATTTTTTTCTTAAGGCAAATGTTCATATAATTCTTAAGAACAAAAAATTGTTTTGTTGATTGAACTAAATGTGCATTCAAACAGTGATTATGTTTGTACAATGAAAGTGGCTGGGGATTTTTGATTCTCTTTTTGTAATGTGGCATCTCTATGGGATGTGTTCCCATCCCATGCATAGAGTTTGCATAGAAATTAATTGTTCTGTCCATTAGACTTCTGGAGTATCCAGAAGTTAACTTTGAGCACCCTCCTTTCACTTTTTAACTCTGTCACAAAAGCTTGTTTCACATCCAGTTTAAATCCTCTTTTAATACTCTTGATGAATTCTTGGTATTAGTTTATCCTTTCATTTTAAACTTCTATCCTGAGGTTTTTCCTCTGATATGCTAGGGTTTTTTCCCCTTGAAACAGGAATGTATTTAATGACTTGGTATAAATGTGACTTTTCCTATTTGCCTGAATGTTTTTTTGGTGTGGTTTTTTTTTTTTTTTTGTTTGTTTGTTTGGGGTTTTGTTTTTTTTTGTTTTGTTTTGGTTTTGTTTTTTTGTTTGTTTTTGTTTTTTGGGTTTGTTTTTGTTTTTTTGGTTTTTGTTTTTAATTTTCTGATGGACTTCCTTCATAAATAAATAAAGTGCCTTTTCTTTATTAGGGGAAAAACACATTGCATCTAAATACCTTATCTTTATGATAATTGAGCCCTGAGCCAGAAACTCTCAATAGCGTCTTCCAGGTATTTATTTCCTAAATTCAGTGTGTTATTTTGTCAAGGAAATCACTCACAGTGCAAGTTCTGTTACTCCAGTAGCACCTGCATTTCCTCCACAGAAAGCCAGGCTCAAAGGCTTGGTGAGGCACAACCACAAGGTGCAAGAGTGTGTGTTCTCCTTGTGCAGCTTTCTGCCAAGTTCTGAAACCTGAAGCATGCCCAAAGAAGTGTTTTTGCTGTGGGAAACGGTGCCTTTGCAAGTTTGATAGATGCTTGTAGCCCAGGGTAATACTGAGATGCCATTCTTGCACCTTGTAGGCTGCCACAGTTAATGCAAAGTTACCTTTATCACAAAACAAGTTTGTTCTGGAACTATTAGCTGTGATTCTGGAGCACAGCATTTTAAAGTCTTGCATCTTTCTATTTACTTTTGCACATATACAATGGATTTTAGGCCTTTCATTATCTTTTGGGAGTTCACTATCATCCTTGTCTGTGAACGTAGCGTGCATTTTAGCTGGAAGAAAAAAAGGGATTTGAGCTCTCATCACTGATTTCCCCTTTGTTCCTGTTTTCCATAAAGGCAAAGTAGCCCGTGTAGTATTTCTGAAGTCCTTTTCCAAGGTGACATCCAACGCTCAGCTATTTTAGGAAAGTCATTGTGTCTTGCTTTTCTCCTTAAACCTCGTGCTTTACTGTACAGATACTTATTTTGTATCCTGCCTGCATTTCACTTCTGTATGTTAGGGAAGAGCCCTAAAGAGCAATCCCTGAAGATCTTGTGGCTGGTGATGAAGAGTTCAGGCAGGTTAACAGATACCTCAAGCTCTCACAGTAGATGAGAGGAATGTTACAAAGTCATGAATAGGGTTCATCTGCTGCTTCTTTAATAGCTCCTTCAGTTAAACCTCACATAACTGCACTCTGCATCATACCTTTGTATTTTTTATATGCGAAGTGGACGTTTGAAACCACTTACATGTTTGCTAAGTGCTACTGTGCCTAGCAAAAAGCTGCATTTGCCATAGCTCTCCTTCAGTCTTGGTTCATTTAGAGACATAATGTGCCTGTCCTCAGATTTTCCATATTCTTGGGTTATTTGCAGTGACTGCAGGAGTCCCTCTGAAGAAGAGAGATTATTTACCTGTCCATAACAGATTCTACTTTGAGATTTGCTGTGTACACATTTAGCCCTTCCATTTAGCTGTGTTTCCTTGGTTAGGTCTAATCAGTGGACTCTGAGGAGATCTGGACTGTTTCTGTTACTACATGAACTACTGGCTGAAAGATGTGGGCCTGAAGGATGTTTCTTTGGATACTGCTGACATAAAACACATCATAGTTCAGTGCTTGCTACACCACCATGTGATTACATGTAGGTGCCTCATCTTCTCTGAAGTGGTCTATAGGTAGATAATTGGTCTTTACCTTCTCCTTAGAATATTTATTCTCTGATATTTTTTGTTAATAGCAAGCCAGATGCCAAAGAAATTTTTTTATTGCTACTATTTTCAGGGTTCAGTTTTTCCCTAAAGGGAGAAATACTAACATTTAAACCTAGTAGGCTGAAAAATGGGGTATATTCTAGAAGAAAAATGGAAGAAAAATACAAGAAAGTGAGAACTGTAAAATGTAATGAATATTTTCAAATGTTTTTTTTCCTGATAAGGTAAAACCCTATAAAAACCTTTAAAGAGATGCTTAACTACTATGTCTTCTACTCAGCTGATAAGAAAACCCAACCTACTGAAATTCCTGGAACTTCAACGCTGGCACTGAAACACAAGGAAAGGAGGTGTTTTGAATTATAAAGACTTGCAATAGATCACAGAGGATGAAATATTTTTCATTAATGGAGTCGAAGTTGAAATCAGTAAATAATTTCTGAAGTTATTCCATGTTTTTCTACCTACTTCAAACATGTCTGAAATTCCCACCCACATGGAACAAGCATTTTCAGAATGCTGTTACCTAGATGGTAGTTTTCTATCAGTTGCTCAATATTCTCTCCATAATAAATGAGTTTAAATTGTTTGAGATACAGCCTGTTTCATCCTTAGTGATCCTAATTTGCCACTTCCTTCAGACTTCCTTTTATACCATGCCTTCTGTTTTTCTCAGGGTTGAAAAGGCAGTTCTGTGTTAGGCCCAACATGTTATACTGAGACATTAGATTTCAGCTTGGGAATTTAGTTTTTGCAGCAGCCTTGTGGATCTTGCTGCCTAAGACTTTTTCATATTTTGTGCTGGTATTGCAGAGCCAAAAGGGCACTGTTGTGCCTGGCAGGCATTTGACAGGTTTTCCAGGTTCTTTAACTGATGCCCGAAGGCTATTGTGGAACATTGTGTGATTTGATAAAATTGGTTTCAGTGATATAGTCTGAATGCATACACTTCTGTTTCCACTGAATTGATTAGATTCCATTTTTGTATTCTACTCCCTCTGTATCATACTTAGGATATTTTATAAAATTATTCATTACATTTAAGTAGAATTTAGCAGAAGGAGTTCATGGTAACTATTACATTCAAACTTGTGTTCAGCTTGCAAAATTGAGTAGTTATAACCACCTTATTCCATTCATTTGAGGCATTTTTTTCAGTTCTCTCTGTATTGATTCGATTTAATTCTGCAGTTTTAGCCTGCTCCAGAAATTTGTTGGCTTTTGGGGAGGTCTTTTCCACTGCAAAATGTAATATGATTTTCTGATTAGAATGTTGGGAACCTCAGGAAAAGCTTTTTTTTTTTTTTTTCATCTCTGTCAGTCTTGCTATCAAGATACTCTTTGTTTCTATACTCATCCCTTTAGTGACAAAAGTTTTTGATTTTTTTCCCTTATCAGAACTATTAGATTTAATATTCCCATCTGAGGACATCACTGATACCCTTTCATAATGATGCTTTTGAAGGTTTTCGGTTCTCTTCCATCTCCTTCTTAAATATTGCTTTTTTAACTTTTATCAACTCTTTGGGGACTTCCTGAAGTTTATAATTTTCTTTGATACAAGACTAATGCTAGTTCCTGAGCAGTTGCCTTGCTCCATCCTGATTCTTATTTAGTTTTTAATAGTAACTGTCCTGCCTGATTTACTAATTGTGGGATCTTCATAGACTCTGTTTGGGTTCTGGGACTTCATGTGCCAGGCCTTTCTGTCTTACCACTTCAAGACAGAAGAAAATCTGTTTCCCTTAGTCTTTAGATATTACTCCTGTGCTTTGAATCACATTGCTAAACCAAATTGGTACTGATCCTGTCTCTTACCTAATTACATATATTCATATGTGAGAAAGAAATTACTCATCTCAGTTACATCTTTATTCATCTTCTACTGCTATTAAATTTACCTGAGACCTTATTCCCTAAATACAATTTTCATACATTACCTATCCAATGTTAATGGTTCAGTGATGCCAAAGAGCTTTAGTTGCCATAATTTGTATGCTGTCATATCTTTGAATTCTTCATAAAACATACTTTTAATTTTATCTTTGATGATTCTTCAGTGGTAACAGCATATTTTAGTTTTGTGCTAATTGTCTTTTAACTTTCAGTCACTGCAGGTCAAATCAGGTAACCGCTCACAACATCAAGTTGCATTAATTATTTCTCCACAGTATGAGTTTGTTAACTTTGAAAGCTTCATTTTCTTCATTACAATGTAGAAACACACTTACATGGTGTGTGCTCCTCAGCATAACAGAGGACATCTAACCACATGCAAGCTCAAAATATTTCAGGTGACCACCTTCCAGGCTTTTCTTTGAATAGTTGGGGTTTCATTATGTTTTCTAAAGTTCTGGATTTTATTTGGGCTTCATTAATAGCTTTGCTATTATTACTTACTAATACCTCTTCTCATATTGACTTGCAGTATTCCTTTTATGTTTTTCTGAATTTTTTTTAAATTTCCCACTTGGTAACCCTACCCTTAGGCAGCAAAGTTACTGCTTGAATGGATTAAGATTTGTGGCTGTGTACAGCCTGTCAAGAGTCCTCAAAAAAAAAAAAAAAAAAGGCACCTGAACTTCTACACATTTAGCAGTCCTTTATTTTATTTAAAGCTTTTGACTGTGACACTATACGCTAATAATGATATGGTAAGCTATCCGAATTGTCAGTATTAAGGTATCTGCAACTTAGTGACACACTGAAAGCGAAGTAGTTCACTGAACTGAACAGAGAGAAATGGATAAGTGCTTCCCTGAGGCAACAGTGTCCATTGATTGTGTATTGTTTTAACTTTGTCATTGGCAAGCTAACAGTCTACATTTAAAATACCATCTTCTCTTTTCCTGATTTTGCTTCTGATGTTCCCTATGTGTAGCTTGATGTGCATGTATGAATCTGAATGTCCTTCAAAACTTTTGAAGGAATGCATGCATCAATTACTTCAGTTGATCCCAGTATTCTAAACTGATTCTGTCTTTTACAAAGAAATGTTCTTAAATTACTGGCAATTCCAGACAAAGGAAACTGCTACCAAAAAAAGTAGTACACACTTCTTACAAACATGAAGTGTGTAAGAACCTGTCTGGTTGAGGTCATTCTTCTGAGAGGTTAACTAGGACATTTTAGAGCTGTTTTCCTAGTGATTTTGCTTTTTCTGCCCAGTGTCCTCAAGCTACATAGCAGACAAAGCCCATTTTTCTCCACTTGGAAGAGAAGACACAATATTTTGCTTTAAATTGTATCTTATTAACAGATACACAAAGTAATATTTTATTTTTATGGACCAATCCAGTATAATCTCTTGTATTCTGAACTCACCTGATGTTTGGGTATACCTGAGAACAAAACAGATAATTCTCACAGCCATTCTGCTACCTTCCAGTTAGCCAGGTGAACTGTTCTTGCTCATAACGATGTATATTATTTATGGTGTGATTTCTTTAAATTCAGATTGTTATCAGAGAATGTCATGAATGGGATAAGACAGTGATCTGCAGATGGTGTTTGTTGTGTACTATCCCTCCAGTGATGCCCATTACCTTAATAGTTATACCCAGTTCTTTCTGAATAGTGTTTCAATTATATTTTTACATGAATGAATGTATGAATAAATTCTTTATACATGCCCTTTGAAATATTTACTTCATAATTTCTTTATTTTTACAAGGTAAATTTTCTGTTTCCCAGTGATCCAAGTTATATTGCATTATGCTGATTGAAGTATGATTATTTTGAAATATAATTAACTTTATCTTATCACACTTTAATTAGTAAAGCACACTGGATTTCTTTGAAGTTAAGCTCATGGGTTTTGGCTTAACAAGGAAATAGCATTGCTTGTGAGTCTGAAGTATTAGCTCTGAAAATATAATTCTGAAGCTATATAGGTGGTGTGTTCTGAGTACAACCCAATCCTTGTGTCACACTGGTCTGAAGTGTTAGACCATATAGTCACATTTGCCAGTGAATCATGATAGAACAATTAAAAACTTTGAAGTTACATGATAGTAGCTTTCATTCTTTGTGGAGTAGAGAGGATGTTATTGGAATTTTGAGCCAAATACTACATCTGAGAAATTTATTATTATTATTATTCAAATCTGCTTTTTGCAGTGCTGATAGGAGTAGTAGTTCTCTGTGCAACCTCTTTCCTGTAAATACTAAGGGGAAAGAAAAAAGTTTTAGAGAGGTGACAGTAAAGGGTTTCAACCTACCAGATCCTTGATACTTGAGAGATAGTAGCTCTAAAAAATTCACATTTAAGAATGTACAGGAATGAACATCAAAAACTGTCTGGTGTAAAACTACAGCACTGTTTAGTAGGAGTACATGAACTGTGATTTAAATGCCTCTAGCTAATATTCAGGAAAACTGCTTATGGCTGCTAAAGCCTTGCCCCAGACGACCTGCCTGCTGCTGTGTTAAACCTGTGACTCTCAGGTTTAATTATAACAACACCTTCTGTAAGTACTGTGTTGATAAGGATGTAGCAAATAAGCGGCTGTGTTTTGGGTGATCAGCTGGTGTGGTAAAAGTTGTGTTTCATTAGGTACTTTGAAAATGGAATCAAGGTTACATTCAATTTAGTGCGCATCATGCCTATGTTTTTAACTGCTGTCTCCTTCAGTGTTGATCCTTTCCATGTTGATGTTGCAACTGGAAAACTTTTTGTGTGATGATTTCTCACAAAGTGGTGAGATAGAAACCAGTCAATTTGTTTGTATAGGTTGTGATGGGAAAGAATTATGTCTCTTTTAAAGCTATCAGCACTTCGGGGGAACTCTTTCAAACTGTGCATGTTTTTTTTCAAAGTCATCTTTGTTTTAATATATGTCTTGCCATTCTCTACTTTTTCTCTGTGCTGCAAAAGTTATTAATATAAATGATCTTGAATCAACACCTTGGAATAAAACATCTGTCACATCGGCAGTTTTATTTCCTCAGGTTTTTTTCTTGATCAGTTCTTGGTTTTGCTTCAGACAGAAATCTTACATTCTCTGTTAAAGTCTTGCAACTTGTCATACTACTACTACTCTTCCTTTGACAACATCTTCAGTTCCCCTTTACCACCACATTGCTGACTTTGTCCTGTCTTTGAAATGTGCTTGGCATTCTTTTTGTTTTCACTTCTAGCTTATTTATTTTCTAAAACTCATTTCTCTCTTGTACCTTGTGTAGGTCCATTACTTTCTGCTATCTTCTTACTAGAAAACAAATTAACCCAAATCTGAAAGAAAAAATATTAAAAGCAGATAATTTATCTAAATTCTATAACTTTTTAAAGAGATTTTTATCTTGTTGTACCTGTATCATTACATGCTGTCAATGCCCCTCTCAAAAAGGAGAGGTTACAATGAGCAATGTTACTGTAAAGACTAACAGAGTTTATCAGAGGTATGGCACATCTTCACACAAAGGAAATTAAGGACTCTTCAGTCTGGAAAATTTGAAGGTTTTCAAGAGCTAATTGAGAGGGACTAGAACAGAGGTCAGTAAAATCATGAAGAGCACCGAGAAGGTGAATGGAATGGAAGGTGAATGTTACTGGTCTCTCCCAGCATAACAATTAGGGGACACCAAATGGAATTAGCAAATGGAAGGCTCACTGGAGATTTTTTTCTTTCAAGTGGTTTTGATATGGAGGGATTTACATTCAAGGAGAGACTTGTTGACAAGTTAATGGAGAAGAAATCCATCAGAAGCTACTGGTTACAGAAATATCTTTCTCACAAAAGTTGGAAGGATGAAGGGATTCTGGGGGGGCTCAACATCCAAAATGCTTCCCTGGGCTACTTATGATGCCTGTTGCTAGGAGTAGATTGCTGGCTTAGATGGACCTCTCTGGACCAGTATGTCTTACCTTCAAGATCCCTGAAACATTGCAGGACTGTTGATTATAGACTGGTGAAAAGACACGTTCAGAAATATTTATTTTTCTTTATTTTTCTTTTTTAAATTTAGCATTTGTTAATGGAGCCCTGCTTGCAATTTTTTAATTTGGTTTCATCATGTCAAAAAAGCATGCTAATCATTTTGTTTTATATGCCTGGCTTTTGTGTCAGAGTGAAGAGCTAAATGACTGTCACTGAAACAGACGTGGATGGGTCCTCAGAGCCCAAGACATTTAGTATTGGTGATAAGCATTGTGTCAGACTGAGAAAAAGTATATCATGCTCTCTGCTAGTCATGGCTGAGATCCTATTATTTCTGACTATGCCTGACAGCTCTAATGTTAAAATGTGAAGGGTCATAGAAAATTAGTATAATTTCAATTGCTGCTTTAGTGCAGCAAACATTAAGTCAGTTCCCAAGAACAGTTCCCTGGTGCAGCCCTTAATAAATTCAAACTTTATTTTTAGGGATGACCTTTAGTAATGCGAGCCGTGATCCATTGAGATGCTGTTCACTTTTGATGCATCTCCAAATCCCTTTTTTATGCATTTTAAATCAACACATGCTTATTCTGAATTTATGTGTGTGGATAGACGGAGAGATGTAATTTAAACACATCTGTTCAAATATGCATTTCAGATCAACTTGGTGCCGGTTCTCATAATACGGCTGAGTTTTTGACGGGTATTATATCCCTAAAGTACACAGCAGATGGTATTTATTAGAGATTGAATGGAAATGAAGTTTAAGGATGTTGAGCTTTTTGTCTTAAGTCACTCATTTTTTAATCATAAAACAATAATGATCTGAAGTTATAAATCTGTAATGAAGTTCTATAAAATGTTTATTGTTTATGGGTAGAGTAGAACACCTTATAGTTGAATTAAGTTGGTCCAAGCCTTGACTGTTTGGTTTGGTTTTTGGTTTGGGTTTTTTTTGGGTTTGTTGGGGTTTTTTGGGTTTTTTTTTTTGTTTTTTTTTTAAGGAAAATTGATAATGGGAAGTATTATAATGCTTCTCTTAAACCATTTGGGCTGCATCTAGTAGGAACTCTGGCAACCTTCATGATAATTGTTTGAAGAGAGTAAAACCATGTGTAATCTTTCATCCTCAGGCAGTGAGCCATGCTAATTATGAGATATACTTTTTATCTAGGTCACTATTCCCTGGTAACAAGGACAGCCCAGTCCCTACTCACACAGAGTCCTCCACACCTATACTTTTCTCAAGCTGAGTTCCAGAAATCAGGTCTGCTTGCTGCCTCCAGGTGTCATTCAGCCCAGTTTCTGAAAGAGCTCTTCTGGGGGCAGGAGGTGGGTTGGGAAAAGAACAGTCATTAAAAAATACCTGTTCTCACTCTCAGTTAAACTCTGAGAGCTGTTGGATTGTGCTTCTTGATCACAGATACAATTCTACAGCCTGTTTAAGGTGACTTACATCAAAACCACAAACTACTCCAAATTCAAACCCAACGTATTAAGTTGCACTTGCAAATCTGTTGGATACTGCTGCAGATCCCAAAGCTCAGGTGTAATGTGTTCCCTATAGAATCACCACCAGGACCAGCCTCAAGTGCTCTGTAAGGTGTGGAATGCAAAAAGCAGTACCTGTAAGGTACAGTACTCTGTACCTGTAAGGCTGGACTTACTATGTAGTTTCTCCTACCTTTGAAATTCAAAGTGTTTCACTATGAACCACCTCCAAATTAATTGGTAGGATTTAATGGCCTTGCCAACTATTCTCCCAGGTGTATATACCTTCCTTCAGGGAAATTTGCAAGAATACTCTGAAAAAATATGCTGAGGTTTTCTCTGTGGTCCTGTCTGGCTTTCATTTGTCTGTTTTATTGTTTTTTTTGTAAAGCAAGCATATAGATATGCCATACAATATGGCATTACAATTTCTTTTTCGGGTTTGTTGTGTCTTGGGCATCAATTTCAGAGAGATATGATCCAAGCTGTGGAAATAAGTTTTAAAAAAAGTATTAAATTTATGCTTTTTGCACACATAAACAAAATAGACTTACTTAAACATCTGATAGTATTCGTTGTCTCAATGGTTGAGTAAAAGGTAAGTGAGTTGGCTTATAAATGAAACCATTAAATACTTTTACGTGCAGTATCAACACAGTTACCTTTTTTGCTTTAATTCAGCCAAACTGAGCTGAAGCAGAACTGATTTGTGAGACAACCTGGAGCTGTCTTACACAGTAATAGAGAACATATTGAAATATTTGAAATAAGATAATTTCTTATATCCTATATAAATTCTCTTAAATATGAATGTTCTTGATATATATAGCTGCATTTTAATAAGGTGTCTTACCAAAGTAGAGTTTATATATGGCCATAAGGCTTAGTATGTTATCATTTAAGAGACTTTACACAGAAGTGTTTACGACGTGCCTATTGTCATTAAACCAAGGTAATTTCCAGTTTTACTCCATGTGTAAATCAGTTCAGCAATTGATATGAAGATTCAAAAGAACTTGTTTTTCTGACACAGAGGTTCTGAACTCACACATCCTGGACTACTTTTAAACACATATGGAAACGATTACTAAGAAAAACATTTTCAGTGGATATCCATTTATCAGATGCCTGTTCATCCATTGTGTAATTTAGGGTAAATCATAAATGGGAAAGGATGGAGAAATTCAGAAATTATGTTCAGGTTTAGTCCCTCAACTCCAACACTTAACTTAGGAGTATATTGTCCTATGATGCATTCATAGTCCGTGGAGAGATAAAGAGAGAGAGAAGTGCTGGAGGATTTCAGAACAGAAACAGACTAAATTCCTTTCTCAAAGTGGGGATTTTTCCATGGCTTAATCCTCCGGTTAATCTCCATATAGCCAAGAGAGAAGCGGGGTGAAGTTTCCTGTTGTTCCTAGGCAATGCTTCCAGCTGAGCAGTCTGTTTCTCTTGTGCTAGCTCCAGTTGGTGTGACTCCTCAGTGAGTGATTTAAGTTGAAGTCAGAAATCCCACAAGACTAGCCCTCATGGAGAAAAAAAAAAGAGGAGGTGAAAAGGGCTTCTGGAAGACTGTGTGTGGTCACTGGGAAGATGCAAACACATCCTTCAGGTCCAACACAAAACGGCACGTTGAGATGCCTGTTAGGCTCTGTAAATACACTTGAAATACCAACTCAGATATCTTCAAGTTATTTCATCCATTAACTCCATTTCATGCTCTCTGAATGGGCTTCTACTGCAGAAGCATTTGAAAATATAAAATAATGTGTGATGCTGAAATAACATTTCAGAGTAGACTGGTTTTATTTTCATAAAAATTCAATATTTTCCCTAACTTTTTTTTCAATGCAAATTCCTAATTTATGAATCAAGAGGTTGTGATGTCATCACATTTTTTGTTTTTACTTTAATTACTATAGATTACACAGGGAGTTCTCATACCCTTCTGTAAGATATATAGTGTTTTCTTTTTATTCTTATTGCTATTTATTCTAATCCAGTATTTTGTTAGACTGTAAGGGGTGGAGGTAGCTGGTCTTGCTTAAGAGCAAGTTGGTTGCTTTAAGTAATTTCTGGATTTAAGTGTTAATTGCTGAAATGGAAGTGAGAAGAATATGTGATCATGCAAAAGAATTTCAAGTAGTCATGTGAGTAGCTGACGGTGATAATTTTAGCTTCTTTACATAATTTCTTCCCTGAACGTGGATTTGGTTTTGTAATGGTTACTGATCAAGGAGATGTTTTCTGTAGCTAAAACCACATGAAATGGTCCATGTAACAAGTAAATCCTAGACATTTTCACAGTTTTGCTGCTGTTTTCCTTAGAAATATTGCTCTGTGAAAGTGGAGGTGGGATGGGGTGGGGGGTGGTCTTACTATTTTATTTTTGGCAACTTTTATCGCTTTTATCTTCCTTCTAAGTCACTTGACCATGACTTGACTTCTAGGAATCAGTCAATTCCTTGGGTCTGACTTTTTTTCTCTGACCCCAGAGTCTGACTTGGTTCCTCTTTAGGCAGAGGGTAAGATGTTACTTTCCTTCTGTATTCTTTAAAACGCATCTTGTTCTTCCTTTCTGTGAGGTTTGGATACCTGTGCTGTCAGCACTTGTTCATGGGTGTGTTGGCCCTTACAGCATCACACTAAAACAGATGTGTCTTCACGGTATAATGAAGTAGTTGCTTCTTTTTGGGTGGTCAGAAATACCCAGGATGGTGGGGTTCACATTGCTGGTATAGTTCAGAATGGCAAAACATCAGTCTGCTTGAGTAGATGGAAGGGATTTATATATGTAGAGGGAAGTAGAGGAGAAAATAAGTATTATTAGGGCTGTTTTATCTTATACATGGCATTAATTATTCCTCTGATTCATCTTGTTCTGAAATTCCACAGTTTTATTGTAAAACATCCCAACTGGGAGTCAACATGCTGTAGAGCTTCTTTCCTACACCCTAAAAACATTTGTGGAAACTGAATAGTTAGGCTAACTCTAAATGAGTTCATGTAATAAATGTTACAGGGGATGTTCAGCAGTTTTTTCTTTGTTTGCTTCAGAATAGATAAGCAGCATTTGGTGTAAATTAATAATAATATTGGCTGATGCACAAGAACTTGTTTTCATGTGATTTTGGATCTTATTTCATAGATGGAGCAATTCTTAAACATCATCTGAATCGAAGTAATAAAGAGTTTTCTACTGCTTTCTTTCAGGCTGTCAGAGAAAAGGTCACTTTAATTTTCAAGTGTGTATGTGTTTTATATTTTTCTATAATTATATCTTTTCCCCCTCTTTTTTTAATTAAGAAATTATGTTTCACATGTGGAACTAATTGTACATAGTTTTGTTCATCACTGCTTTGAAAAGTCTCTAAGAGCTTGATTTTTGTCATTTTGGACTTTGAGTGAAATCTCATGCTTTTCTCCCCTTTTTAAACTGCTTGTTAAACAATATAATCAGCAGTGATATGAAAATGCACTATGCAATGTCATATTTTAGGCAGTTACACTGGATTGAACTGTAATTAATTGCTGTTGCTGAATACACCATGGTCCTTATTCTCTTTTTGTGCCCAGGCTTTTCTTTGTCTGTAATAATTCCATCCAGGAAGAAATCTAATTACTAAGATAATTAACACCTTATCAGCAAATGGAGTTCAGACATTTGTAGAGTTTATGAATTTTTAAAATATGTAATTTCCTTTTAACTGAATGACAACTGGTGTTATGGAGAAAAAGTGCATATTTTATTGTATCTAGCTTGATTGGACCTTATAATTCATGTTGCTATAGAAACAACCAGACCTTTATAAAGGATGGTATTACTACTACCATTGGTAATAAATGCTTTGACTGTTGCCAATAGCATCATTAAAATGGATAAAATAACTTCATTATAATGGTTTTGTCAAATGTAATGAATGTTCTGTTCATGTTCTGAGAAATGGCAGCTGATGTTAGGTGGCATTGGTTTATAAAGTAATGTATTCTTTCTTCCATGAGCTCACTACTGCTGCACAAGATATTTGTGGTATGAACAAAATCATGTTGCAGGGTATGGTGCTGCTCTCTTCACTCAGTCCTTAAAGATAAGGAATTTTATTGTTACTTGATATCAAGCAGAAGTTAATATCTTGATGTTTGTCAATCTTAAGAAAGCAGTGGTAGCTGAGGGTGCTGAGCCCTCAGCTCTGGAGATTTCTGCTCTTCTACACAACATCCAGATTGTGCTTCTCATGTAGGGTTGTTGGATCAAGTCCTTGAAAATATTCAGTTTTATAGTGGTTTTGATTTGTCACTCAAATACCATCTTTTAACCTCAGCTCAGATGATGAAGTCTGAATTTGTGAACTCAAAAAGGAATTGATAGAATTTGGTTTCTTTGGTAAGGATTTTTCATAAGGAAAAGGTGACGGAAGATTCTAATAATGTATGATAAATTGCTGTGCTTCTATCTGTATGTCCAGACACATGCTAAAAGGGGGGGCAAGGCATTAATATAAGCTCATTGCCAATACTTGAAGGAAAAAAAAAATTAGATTTAGGGGAAAAAAATCACAAAATATATTTATAACCATATACAATTTGTCTGAAGGCTGTTGTGGTGAATATAAGCTATGGTCTAATACTGCACTTAATAAAATTAATAAGAACAGTATTCTCTGCTTCCCTTTTTTGGGGTCTTTTGCATACAGGTTTTCCTTTTCCAGTATAACTCATTGTTTTAGGAAGTTTTTCTTTCTGGAAGTTTTTCTTTTAGTTATTCAAAATCAAGTTTCTTCACTCACTATAACCACAGCATTATCTTTTTTCTGTGGTGATGTAGTGTCTAATAAGAAATTATAGTTTTCTTTGAATGTTTTATAAATGTGATTTGGATTACATGCACTGACATTCACAGTTCTACATTGTCTTAACTGGATGAGGGGAAGAGAATCCTTCCATCCATTTCTTTAGGTTAGAGACAGTCTTGGAGACTCCTTCTTAACCTCAAGTGTGAACTTTGCTTGTGACAGTTGTCTTTATGCCATTCACCCCTAAAACAATCTCTCTCAGCTGTTCCCTTGCCTGTGGCTTATATAAAAGCTGTAGTATTATTTAGATTGGAAGGGACCTCTGGAAGACATCTCATCTACTCCCCCTTGAAACGGGGCCAGTTCCCAGTTAGATACCACCGATATTTGTGTAGAGTTCTTACTTTTCTCCAATATTTTCTGCAGTTTATCATTGTTATCAGCAGTGTGGGGTGAGCTCTGAATTATGGAAACAGTCTCATCTGTGTCAAGAGGGAGCACTGAGCACTATGTGTTTCTGCCTCTCTCCAGAGGATGCCTTTCATTATTCCCACTCTACACAAAGCTCAGTTTGGGCGCAGGCTTTGACAGCTGCTCCAGTATCTACTGGGGAAGGTGTTCACGGCATGTTCCCACCGTGTACAAGACAGCGATGGTGGCGCAATTTCAACTGAAGGCCCTTAACTTCACCCTCTTCTGTGCATCCTTCTGGTTCTGTGGGCTGTCTCTGTCAGCTGAGCTGCCTTCACCTGATGTGTGTGAGGGTTCTGCATATTCAGTCCAAGGGGAACAGTTAGGAAATGTTGACCTTGCTTAAATAACAAGAGAACTCACTGCCTGTGCATTTGTGAACTTAAGTATTTTGTTTTCATTTTAAAGCAAGGCATAGGCTGATTTTTATAATATTGAGTTAAAAATTAACTTGTGACTAAAGATGTATTTTTGGCTCCTAAGCCAATTTTGTTGAAATTTGCTAGGTGATATGACATGCAGTCCCCTCTTTCAGATACCCTATTCTACTTCAATAGCAGCCTTATAAAACATTAAATAGTAGACATTTTATAGTGACTGAGTCTCAAAAGATTTATGTTTTACGGATTAAGCAATCAGAATTCAAGAAATAACAAGGTGTGCTGATTACATCTAATTTATGTTGAAGGAAGAGTTGATCCAGATGTTTTCATCTTCTGTCACAATCCTAATCCAGTATTTGCTGCAGTATCTTCTATTACTTGTGCTCTCAGCTGAGCACCAGATGCATTTCTCATTACCAAGCAATGGTGTTAAAATCTTTTTTCCCCCAAGATCCTTGTAGGTCTAATTTCTCTAGATAAAGTTGAAGGTTATATGTCTATGTACACTTTTAAGGGAGCAAGACTTCTACATGTCCTCAGTTAAGTGTTTCTTTCTACTTCCTTTACAGAGTGCCTGGAATAACAATTGCTACAGACATCATCTGTGGATTTCCAGGAGAGACAGATGAAGATTTTCAAGAAACTATGAAACTTGTAGAACTGTACAGGTTTCCAAGCTTGTTTATTAATCAATTCTACCCACGTCCAGGAACCCCAGCTGCAAAAATGCCTCAAGTTCCAGCTGCAGTGGTAAGATCCATTTTCAGATGCCTTTAATACATAAAGCATGTACATGAAAATGTACATTTTCTGCAGAACTGTGCCACATTGAAATGAAGGATTTTTTCAGTCTGGTAAGGGATATGATGCCAGGCTTGACCACTGAATGTGTTTTCATATAGAAATGACTGTTCAGATTGCGAGGAACGGTAATACAGTGGTTATACTGAAGATCTTGTCTGCTTTCTATCAAAAGATTGGAGTGAATGTCTACCAAGAGCAGTAGCTGATTGTTTACACATAGTAATTTTTTTCCATTTTAAGACTTCTGTGACTCCACCATTCTCAAGCTTATTGTGAATAATTACGCAAAGTATTAATAACAGTGATAGTCTCTGATTTATTTGTCAAATATTAAAGTCACAGGCCAGTTCTTCTTGAGACTCTCTTTATGCATTGCTCATATACTTCCTTCAGCCTGCAGGTTAAAGGCCATTAATAAAATTGCATCTAACCAACCAACCCCTTTTCCTTTTCCTTTTCCTTTTCCTTTTCCTTTTCCTTTTCCTTTTCCTTTTCCTTTTCCTTTTCCTTTTCCTTTTCCTTTTCCTTTTCCTTTTCCTTTTCCTTTTCCTTTTCCTTTTCCTTTTCCTTTTCCTTTTCCTTTTCCTTTTCCTTTTCCTTTTCCTTTTCCTTTTCCTTTTCCTTTTCCTTTTCCTTTTCCTTTTCCTTTTCCTTTTCCTTTTCCTTTTCCTTTTCCTTTTCCTTTTCCTTTTCCTTTTCCTTTTCCTTTTCCTTTTCCTTTTCCTTTTCCTTTTCCTTTTCCTTTTCCTTTTCCTTTTCCTTTTCCTTTTCCTTTTCCTTTTCCTTTTCCTTTTCCTTTTCCTTTTCCTTTTCCTTTTCCTTTTCCTTTTCCTTTTCCTTTTCCTTTTCCTTTTCCTTTTCCTTTTCCTTTTCCTNCCCCCTTCCTTCCTTCCTTCACCACTTCCTTCCTCCCTTCCTTCCTTCCCTCTGTCCCTCCCTTTCCCTTCCTTCCTTTCCCTTCTCTCACTCAGTGCTTTCTAACTTCCAACATTTCCATCTTAAATTCCAAACTGTTTTTATAAAGAAGGTGCACGGCTATTGATTGTATTTTGCTAGATATAAATCGCTATTTATAAGCAATAATGATAGCAATCATATCAGAAGGCATGGTTTGATTTATTTTAAAAAAATTGAGCTTGTTATTTTTGTAATCTGAATCTCACAACAGGAAAGTATACCAGATTGATGCCTGTAGTAATTCAACTCATTACTGTATCATTTTTATCAGCATAAATAACATTTATATTTCCTTTCAATGTGTCAGCCAGCAATATAAATCAATTTAAATGAAAAACCCATTTATTTCAATTTATGTATCCTGGTACACCAGCACAAAGTCAAAACAATATATTGGAACTTGTATTCCTTTGCTTATGTGTCTGAAAGCTAAACAAAGTATCTGTTTACTCTCAGCATACACTGTGAATTCCATAGGATGTGTCAGCTGCTGGAGATATAAAATGAGATTATATCTGGCTTCTTCAATTTACTGTTTAGTGTAGTGCAGCTTGAAAAATTTATTCATTTATTATAGACTATCTCATAGTGGGAAATTGTAAGTTTTCAAATATAAATGCCTGCTGTTGAAGTAGTCTCCTTAGTGTAACCAACTCACATGGTTGCATTATTTGTCTTAATCTTGAATGCTTTTTAGATATTTTGATACATGAAAAAAAGTTCAGAAATGTGTTTTTTGGATTGTAGGAAAAAATCAAAACACTAAAAAATCGAAACACTAGTTTGTGTTTCAGGTTTGTATTCCTGAGCACAAGTTCTTAAGCATGCTATTTTCACAGGAGGTGCAGAGAGTTTAAGCTAATTTGCCCACTTGTGTTTAACTGGATGCTTATGGGACGACAATCTGTGAAGCGATAAATTATTAAAAGAACATTAGCTGTTCTGTAGTTAGAAGTATTACTTGGAAAATGGTAATTGTCAATTTAACCCAGTTTTACATTCTTTCTTCTTATTTGGAGCACTAGTACTTATTGCTTTCAGTGAAATAGAACCTTCAAAGAAGATGGGGCCTCTAATCCAGGGCTGATGAAAATCTGTAATTAATAGATTTTTTTCTCTTTTTTTTTTTTTTTTTTCCCCTCTAGTCCTTCAAAAATCCTGTGTTATGAGATCCTTTGTTCTTTTTTCTCTTAGTAGAAATGGAGAGCAACTAGTCAAACAGAGCAGGAAGAGCTTGTGCTAATCTCCTAGGTTTTATATTCACATCACTTCTTAACAGCAGCTGATGGTCTTTCCTGCATTACCAGAAATGGACAGGCATTTTATTTGTTATTCCTTGCTTAGAGTAATTTATGTTTCTCTGCTAGGAAAAGGAAGTAGCCCACAACCATCCACGTTATGCACTCTGACCCTTTCATCTTTTAGTGAAATATTATCCATGTTAATGAATGCATTTTATTGCATTTGCATTGGGTAAGAAATAGCACATGCAGTGCTGTACAGCTGGGCTGTGCAAGTGTCTCTGTGTGCATTGGATCACCAGTCTGAACTTGTGACCTTGGTGCTTCCATGAGATGTTCATAACAGTATCCTCTGCACTGCATCTGTTGGTAGCATTTCTTTATGGGAAAAGAATTTAATCTGTACTGTTTAAAAGCAGATGTTGAATCAGTGAGCAAGTTATTTGACAGCTCTTATTCTTCTTTTCTTCTTTGGTTTTTTTTTTTTTTTTTTTTTTTTT
>VZRH01005588.1:78541-231555 GCA_013397555.1 Urocynchramus pylzowi | reverse complement strand
GGGAGATGGGTGGAGAGAAAGGAGGATTGACAATGTGGAGGGGGGAGGTAACCTGGGGTAAACCGTTCAGAGGGAAAAGGAGGGGTACAAAACAGAACCATAACAAACTTGGAAACAGGGGTAACAAACACAATGCAACACTTTGGAGCTGCTGAAAAATCAGCTCATAGCTGAATCTGGGAAATTAGTTAAATTGCATGGTAACAGCTGGACAGTGTAGAGTCAGACCTCTGAGAAAGGACAAAAGTATTTTTACTCTAGCCTGGAGCTGTGGCTCTTTAATCTTACAGTGGTGTAGAATAGAAGTCTCGTGCTTTCAAGGAGCACAACTGTGTTGCTTGAGAAAACAAGTCAAAATTCAAAGCTAGATTGGAAATACACTTAGGAAACCAGCTTAGTTGGTGTTCTCCTTTTTTTTTTTTTTTTTTCCCCCCACAGAAATTGGTTGGAATGAAAATTACCAGCAGCTTCCTCATAAACTTTATACAAATCCAAGTTGAAAATTAGAGCATCTTAAAGTAAAGCACAACTATGGGTTCAATCTAGGCCATGTTGTTAAAAAAATAATTGGAAAATAAAATATGGAGAATATAGATATGGAGAAAGAGGTAGAGTTCTTCCTAAACTTCATTGTCAGGCCAGAAGTTACAGAATTTGCAAGAATAATGAAACTGCTGTTAACATCATGTAACCTTGTGGACTGATGCTTGCAGCCATGTGCAGAGCATGTGTTGTATAAAAAAATAGCTTTGGAAAGTGCAGTCCTCCAAGACTGGTAGTGGCCATGAGCATTCATTACCCATCCTCCTTCCCCTGTGAGTCTGTCTGTAAACCCTGATGGAATTGTGAGATTTTTAGTTGCAAGGAAGCTGAAATAGCATCAGGAGTTTTGAACACCACATACTCCTGTGCTGAATAGAAGGAAAGGAAGATACTCTCAGAGATAAGGTAGAATAGCCTTTGATTTTAAGAGAGAAAAGTTTTATCTCCAATATACTCTTTATTCTTCTGTCCTGTTCATTGGCTCATAATGAGGTGGAAGAACCATGGAAGAAGTCTTAACTGTGCCTTTTTGTAATTTTTGTAATTTTTTCTTGAATTACATTAGGTAACTTAGGCAAAACTGAAACAAAATGCTATTTTTCAATTTGGAATTTTAATTCACTTTATGATCCAGACTGCTCAGAACTAAAAACAGTGCCAGCTGCTATAGTAATTACTAATAACTTATTTCCTGAAACTGGGTATAGGCATCAGAACAGAAAATTTTCAAAATTCCAGACTTCTTCAAATGAAAATGTGGTTTAGGTGTAATTTTTGTGACTTAACACAGACAGCAAATTAATTTGTATCATGGAGGCAACTAGGCTTGTCCATCATTTGCAAACAATGTAACGTTTATGATGGCCTATACAACATGCTTTGGAATGAAAGGACACTGAAATATCCTGAGGTGGGTTCTTGGTGACCCTTTCTTAAACTCCATCTGTCTTTGATAATCCAAGTGCACTCCCTCAAAGCCATCACAGTCAATCAGGACAGTGAGTGCTCTGGAACTTGCATCTTCCACTGTTTTCATTGCTGCACCTGCACCTCTGGTCGCTGGGCTAAAACTCTTGGAATCTGGAATTCTGAAAACCTGTAAGTAGAGTGGAGGACTGAATAACAGGTGAAGATAAAACAGTGCGAGCAATTTTTGTGTGTCTAGTGAGTTTGTGTTGTAGTACACGTGTGGTCTCTCTCACACAGCAACCACTTGAGCACTGCTCTTCATAGTTTGTACCACACTGTACCCTCTTCAGCACTTCTCTTTCTGTTCTTCTTGGAAGGCTGGAAAACTTGGTGCTTTCAAGGTTGCTTGTGTGTGGTACAGCAGACAGATAACATTGCCAGATCATAAAAAGGAAAAGAGTGCCCTGCAGACAGGTCTGTCCTGGGCTTGTGTATGTCCTGGGCTTAACATATCTGTAGATGCAGATACATAGATATTTTAAAATTATGTTACATTATTAAGATGTAGTTTGCAGTTCATTCTGGTTTATATTGTTGTGTAACTGACTGCAATAACTATACATATTCAAAAATAGTCTATCCCTTGTGACCAATCACTTTATTTCTGGTTTAGTGTCAATCTGATTTGAAATATGGCTGGTACCCCAGGCCAAGATTCAGCTAGATATTTTGTTCAACAAATTGTTTTGACCTGAGCAGTCTTCCTAATCATTTATAGTGGCATCCTTAGGAAATACCCACCTCATATAGACTGTGAAATTTCTATATGAATTTCAGATATAAAAATCTATCAGAAATGAGAACAGAGCATTTTACAAACTATACCAAATTTGTGGACCCTCAAAATGAACAAGTGCTGAAGACTTTTTCTGAAATTAATAACTGCTTTGTAAAAGTCTTCAGAATGAATTTTACACATTTATAGAGTCATAGAATTGTAGAATATCCTGACTTGGAAGGTTATTGAGTCCAACTCCTGGCCCTGTGCAGGACGTGGCAAGGACCACATCCACTGCCTGAGAGCATTGTCCAAATGCATCTTGAACTCTGTCAGACTTGGTGCTGTGACCACTTCCCTGGGGAGTCTGTTCCAGTGCCCAGACACCCTCTGGGTGAAGAACCTTTTCCTAATATCCAACCTAAACCTCCACTGACCCTGTGTCATTTCCTTAAGTCCTATCTTTGGTCACCACAGAGAGAGATCAGTGCCTGTCTCCCTCTTCCCCTCACGAGGAAGTTGTAACTGCAATGAGGTCTCCCCTCAGTCTCCTCCAGGCTGAACAGACCAAGTGCCCTCAGCTGCTCCTCACACAGCTTCCCCTCAAGGCCCTTCACCATCCTCTTGGCTCTCCTTTGGACCCTCTCTAACAGTTTAATATCCTTTTTACACTGTGGCACCCAGAACTGCCCCCAGAGCTTGAGGTGAGGCCTCCCCAGCCCAGAGCAGGGCAGGACAATCCCCTCCCTTGCCCAGCTGGCCATGCTGTGGCCATGCTGTGGCCCCAGGACACCGGTGGCCCTCCTGGCTGCCAGGACACTGCTGACCCAGATTCACCTTGCCATCGACCAGGACCCCAGGTCCCTTTGGACAGCACTGCCTTCCAGCATCTCCTTCCCCAGTCTCTATGTACAGCCAGGGTTGTCCCATCCCAGGTGCAGAACCCAGCACTTTGCCCTTGTTAAATTTCATAGGATTGGTGATTGCCTATCTCTGTAATAAAAAGTGACAGGAATAACAAGTGTTAATCATAAGATAAATTAAAATGTCTCAAATTTACCAGAAGGAATAAAATTCAACAACATTTGTGAAATATATGGGTTTAAAGTGTCTGTATTACATAGCTAATATATGGGAGGTGAGAAGGAGGAAATTGCAATGCACATTATTTAATTGAAAATGTATCCTTCAACAAATTATTTTCAGATAGGTTGACAGATGTTCTTATGAAGATCCTATCTGTTTTTTGAAAATGTCTGTAATTTTCCATAAATCAGAATCTCTACATAAAATGTAAAATAGACTAAACTATAATAATTTGTTTTGCTATAATCCTGAAGACAGTATTCCTTTAAAATTTGCAATAATTTTCTAGTATTAATGATCAGTAAAGCTGTGTGATGTTTTATATATTTTGCTCATTTAGGTAATAAACACATTGCATGGAGTCATCGAACCATGCTCTATTTTTTAAAAGAATCATTGTGTAAAAAATTAAAAAATTATACAAAATATGAATTATCAATCTGTAGTTCTGTTCTTAATTAGAGCTGTGAAAAAAGTCCACTATCCTGTAACATTGAACTGCTGAATAACACACTATTCACTAAATGACATTTTCTATGCATGGATCAAAAATTATTAGAAAGTTATTTCTTAAAACAAGCTGAATACATGTGTGGGTCAGTAGCTGAAGTAGAACAGTGAGTCTATTTTAACATAGTAATTCAGGTAGGTTGGGTCAGAAAGACTAGCTACTCCCCAAATTATTTTGTATGCTTTATTATGGATGGGATCAGAAAGACAGGAATAATGTCAGTAGGGGTGAGTTAGTGATAGGAAGCAGAGAACTCGTCAGGCCTATACTGTCACCTCTGTTCTTTCAGAGCTTGCAGGGCATGGATGCAAGGGCAGAATGAACACCAGGTATGATTTTATCAAGAAATCTGGCTGGGGCACAATGTTTTTTTTCAAGATCATTTCTAAGAGGGTGATGCATTGAATAACAGAGGTCAAAGAGAATGGTTCAGTGGTTTCTGATCACTTTTTTAAAAGCTGTTTTGCAGACCAAAAAGCAATCTGCAAACTTTGATAACATGGTGGTTCCAGTGGCTTGTCTCATATCTCTGTTGTGGTTATAGGTACACAGATTTAATACTTTATGGATTGAAACTCCAAGAAAGGCTTTTAAACGTACCTTGGTTGGAGTAGTTGCTATCTCCCTCTCTGGTGTTTTGCCAAGTAATTCTGTGGAGATTAAAGTTAGTCCAGGGGGTGTCTTTGGGTAGGGTGCTACCTGTTTCATTCTAATTTATTAGAGTTCTGAGTTTGGAACTACCCCAGCCCTTTGTAGTTTTGAGATCACAGATGTAACATAAGGGAAAAGAAAGACACAGCTTTTTTACTGATGAGAAAATGGATGTTACTGAAGTCAAAGAATGCCATAATACAAAACGTGTTAGAAAGTGCTATTTCAGAAAAGAAAGATCCACTCTCATGGTTTTGTGTCTGTTTTTCTGGAGCCTCTGTGCTTTCAGTTATACTGGGGAGGGAAACTGTGAAAATATTTGCAAAGCTGCTTCATTTTTCTCCCAAAGTGTATCAAAATTGTAGTTACATTTTTTCTTGATTCGCTAATTAATATGACTTTAAATGAAGTAATTCATTAGATACTACAGAAGAAGGTAAAGTGGTTTTCCAGACTTGTTTGAAAGAAAAACTCAATATTGCTAGTGGTTGTTAGCCTGCTCAAGGACAGGGGTGGGATGCTTTAACTCTAAATTAAATAAGGTTCCTGTGGCAAAATAAAATTGTTTTTTAATTCTGTTCAGCAGTATGTAAAAGAGAAATGGGGATATGATTGGTAAGTGAGGGAACAGAACTGAAATAAAGACATTAATCTGATTGCCTTGACACATGTTATTATTCACTGTACTCATGAAGGAAAAGAAGAATATTTGAACAGAAACAGATACATGTTCTTGTTAATGAAGGCAGCCCTGTATCTTGGAATCATTTTAAATCATGTGAGTGAGAAAACAAAGACAAGAGAACTTTGCTGGCAATGTATTGATGCTGAGACTTTCAGTGGAACTGCTGGAATCTGCACATCTGTCACAGTATTAGGCTGGAATTACTAAGAACTTTGAAGGTGAAAATAGGCTTTATAAAACTGAAAGTCGAGTCTAAAGGAAAGCAGTTGTAAGTCAACCTTCATATGGGGAGTAATTTTGTCCTTTTTATTCCTAGATGAAAATCTGAGAATATTCCATTTAAGTTGCTTCTAAGTGATCTATAATATAAATACCTCAGTGGTATTGTAGTCCTCCTTCACAATAAACATTGGAGACCTACGACACCATGCTCAAAAAGAAAACAAACGAGTTTTGGGCTACATTAAAATCATCTGAAAGGCAGGTAATTATCACCTGAATATGAAAGGATCACGAGATAAGTGCAATATACATGTGTGAGCCTACAATGTTTACCATTTGTTATAACTATTCCATTTATAAAATTATTTTTCTCAAGTATGTTCTGGTTATAAAAAATTACTACTGGGATACCCCTATTTTTACCCTATTTTCACACCATTATTTGCAAAAAAAAAAAAAAAATTCTAAGGTAATCAGCACAAAATTCTTTGCTGGTTTATTTGTGCAGAAAATATTTTAAATGGTTTTAGATTCCTTCTGTAGTAGAGGGTTTGTTGGGTTTTTTTGTTGGTTGGTTGACTTTTTTACATTCTGTTGTTCTTTAAGTGTTATTTAATGATGAAAAGTAGAATAATAATCCTCAGTATAGTCCATGTAAAGCATTAGAAAAAGCTTTATTATTGCTAAAAATCAATGCACGAGAAAAAGAGTAAAAAACCACCAAGGTCACTAACTTAGCTTTGTTAGTGTATAGTCCCAGGCTGTTGTCAAAGGAACCTTTATTGTTACTATACCTTAAACATATAATATGCATACTGGATTACCAGTATCCCTTTTATAAATCCCAGTAGTCAAAAATCTGAGACCCAGCAAAATGAGAGAGAAAGGAAATAAATAGAGCAAAATATGTGTTACTTGCATTGCATATCTGCTTGCAGGATGGGGGAAATAATGAAATTCTGTTGTTTCCTCTCTACTAATATTGTCTGTGTGTTCAGAAAGAAATGAAGAAATGTCATTAGTTGATGTTGGTTTCTGGTTCCTATATTTATAAATATCTTGGACACTACCTGTCTTTTCAGAAGAAGTTAATTACTTAGGTGTATTTTAGTAACAAGCTTGAAATAACTCACTTAGAAAAAATATTGATTTATTTAAGGAAAACCTTCCATCCTGGCGTACTTATGTGTACAAGCATATATGGTTTTACAGTATTTAACTCAGTCCTGCAGCAGCATTTTTATTCATTCTTCATCAGATGTTCGCCTAATTTTCCTGATAAAAATATAAAAAGTGTCTCCTTTTTATCTCCTATATAATGTGGTATTTTAACAGCTTTTTAAAACAGAAAACGGAAAATTTGTTTTTACAGTCATATGCATGTATTTTTTTAGCGGCTTACATCAGTATAGGATTGGAGTATCAATCTATCTCATCTCCCTGAACTTGTTTCTTTAAGTACTGCAAACTAAGGACTATCTATCACTGTGTGGCAAGCCTGAGAGAAGTACAGGAATAAGCTATGAGTCCGATGTTGCGATCTGACTCCTGGAAGGTCTTTTCATACTAATTCGGAAACAAAATACAATTTTTTCAGAAATAATTAGAATATATCCTCTGTAGGTCTCTGAGCGTGTTTGAAAACAATACTGCTGCTGCATGTGGAGCAATATGGTAAGATAGTACAGTTGCCTAAGTTCAGACAGGGTTTTTGAGTGGCTTTTACAATGTGATTTTGGCAACATTATTGGTACAGAACAAAGGACTGGAGAATCAGAACACTGAAGAAAAAGAGTGGGGAAAGAGAAGTTTTTGTATTGGTCAAAGGGTACTTGAAAGGGATGTTAGACTAAGCTGAGGAAACATAAATAGGGGTATGAAACTATGTTAAGGGAAGAAATTCTGATTAGTTGTGTGTAATAGGTAGTTTAGGGATTGAAATAGGTAGTTTAGGGACTGAAATAGTACACTGGAGGGGATAAAGGCAAAGGAGCTTTTGGACTCCTTGTTTTCCACTGTAATCGGTAGACATGGAAAGGCCTTCTTTACCTTCTGCTCTGTACTGCACAGAGGTGAGCTGTGAGCCATGCTGCTTCTTTATTTCAAAAACTTATTATTCATACCATGTGACTCATGCCAGCTGTAGGAGTTGAAGGGATTACCATTGGAGCAGCATGAATTCCTTGTCCTGTTTTGAAATACTGCATGTTTTTGGGTTTTAGAGATCTGAGTTAAAGTGCACTTTTTGTTGTAGAAAGACAGAAGTTATCACTAAGCAGTCTTAACTCTGTGCTTATGACATTTTTATCTCTGTATATTCAGATTCCATACAAAACAGTCAAATGCTATTTAGAGTTAGCTCAGCTAAGCATATGGGGCATCCTGGGAATTTTGGGGCATTTCTTCATCTGCATCTTGAGAAGTTTCATTTCACATTTTTCTTTGTTAGGAATTTCCAGCATTTCCCCAGTCAGGAGAGTTTTGATTTTGTAGAAAAAAAATGAAACTTTTGTGGAAAAGTAGGAAACAAAGGATAATTTTCTATAATAACAAAAAGTTGAAGACTGTCAGTGTGTTCTGTAAGGGAAGCCATCTTCACTCTTCATCTAGTGAATGTGTAACCAGCATTTTGGTGGGAGTCTGAGGCTGAAAGATGGCTGGTTTTCTGTCATACCATTTTACTGAGTGTTATTAAAGTAATTGCAATCAAAATGAATATGAGAGAAATTGTCTTCAGTAACAATGAGCAAGACTTGGACTTTTTCTGGATTTTGTAGGGTTTTCTTCCTAAAGAAAGAAAGATTAGTGGGGTTTCCCTAATCCAAACTCAAGTGCTTTTGTTTTCTTCTTGCATAATGCTACATTAAATTAGGTTTTTTTCAAGCAATCTTTTTAGTAATCATTTTTGTATCTCTTTTCAATTTATTATCACATTTCTCCAAATAATTTTTATAGTATTTTAAGTACTTTGACTGTCTACAGCTGTACTACCAGAAAAGAAGTCATTGTAAGTTGCTGAACGTTTCAATGAAAATAAAAACTATGTAAAGAAAGAAAATACATAGTTCATGTTGCATGATCAAAAATTACTACATTGCCCTATAGTTTCCAGAAGTTAAAATAAATTCTGCAGTCATGCAGCTGTCTGTTTAGTTCCCAACATGCTGGAAACATAAATAGATCTTTCCAGCTTAGCTGGAAAACTACTTTCACAGAAACAATGGCTAAATAAGACACTGGTACAGGCTACAAGCAAGGAGTTCTTGCAGTTGTCTCCCCTTTACACATTTTCCAGCATGCAGTGCTTTGCCTTCCCCAGCTATGAGATAAGTAAACACCAATTTGGGCATAATAAAACTTGGAACTGATTTGTGACTCATCTCGGCATTAAAGACAAAGAGTGTTTTTCTCCTCTCCCTGCCCACCCTCCATAGGATACAGCTGAGAAATTCTATTTAACATCAGCTGAAATCACTGAAAGCTCTTTGGCTAAATTCTGTAGGAGCTGGATCAAGCAGGTTTTGTCTTTGAACTATGCTCTGAACAGAAGAAATGTTTTTTTCCTTTGCCTTGGCATTAAATGAGATATCGCCTATTAATTTTCCACAATCAAAGCAATGAGAGTATTAGCATCAAAAGAAATCGACAAATAATAAGTGATTCTTCTTCAAACTGACTTCCTTTACACCTAATCTTCTATAAGGCAATACTGCATGTACATGCTAGAATAGTAGACAAGTCTTTGCAAGATTGTAGCCTGATCTCTCAGTTTTGTTATCTGTATTCTAAAATATTATTTATGAGATATTGTGCAAAAATTAAACCTAATCTGAATTGTTTCCACATTCCACTGATGTTGCACAGATTAGTGTTTATTATTTATTAAGGATATTTTCCTTAATATTGTTAATATATATGTTAATTATTTCCTGTAATATTTCATATCCTTAATCTGCATACGCTGGTCTTCATACCTACAGTTTCATTAACAAAGTAGGGAGAGAATGTGTTTGTACCTGCATACAGCTTTTTAATCAGTAGCTTCTCTTTCTCTCCTTTAACTTTTCTAATATGGCTTATTTATTAATAATTCTTTACAGAAAAAACAGAGAACGAAGGACCTGTCCCAGCTGTTTCATTCATACAATCCATATGATCATAAGGTAAGAAAAATATATACTATCTGTGTTTATTGTTAAGTAAAATTCCAAGCATTTGTTATAACTATATTTCTTGTTTAATGCAAAATTGAGAAGAAATTATAAAATTGAAAGCACTGAGCATGTTACTTAAATTCTGCTGTCACAAAAATGTTTCTTTGCTTCTTTAAGACAAGCTTGAAAAGGTGCATTTTCTGATTTGTGAAACCAATGACTCGCATTAACCTCATAGAAGTGTAATTTATAGACTGGCATTAAATCCTGCAAAGTGACCACATGTGGTATTGGATTCCCCTCTTTTTTTCCTCTGTGTTTAGGAACAGTGTTACCCTAGAGTATGTTGCATAGCCTGTTGTGTCAATTAGGCCCTGAGATACATGATACTGATGAATTATCTGTTGATCACAAAAGCACCGTTCTAAGGGGCTGCTGTGTGAAGAGCCTGGTGGTTGTCAGGGGGAAAGAAGTAGAAATACATCCTTATGACATGTTTGTAACATCTGGGGAAAAATAAGAAGGTCCTTTCTCATTGCAGTGTGAAATAAAAAAAAAATAAAGTTGTTACAAGAAGATTTTGGAGAACCAGGAGACAGAGATCACAGTATTTTTGCTCTATAGCTATGTCACGGGGTTCTTCTAGATGTTATTCAGAAGAGAGCATTAAGCAGCAGATTGAAGGAGTGTCAAGTAGGTTTTTAAATATTTTCATGGAGTTCCTCCTATCTTTGATGCCTCTGTGGGCATATTCTCTTAACGAGTGCACAAAACCTTTTAAAAATTTGTCAGCAGTATGAGATGTCTGTTTTACCTGCTTCTGTTTAGAGAAGTGTGAGTGATTTTGCAAGTATCCATTAAAACAAAGAAAGATTTGAAACATTTCTGTTGTTATTGTTGTTTAGACATTGCAAAGGAAAGTTCTGAACTCTATCTCTTCTTTTTCTAGCCATGTACCAAATACATTGGAAAAAACAGCTAGATTTATGTTTGGGAGAAGAAGGTGGCAGAAGTGCACCTATCTCTTTGTATGAACACATGCACATGTATGCAATATATACATATACACATAAATGAGAAATACAGTGTGTAAATTAATGGATTAAATTTTTCAGGCAGGTTGTTGCTGTTAGAGTTCTGTAGTTACCAGCCACTTGTAAATTTATTTTAAAAAAAACATTGTAAAACAGCAGTTATATTCTATAGCTTTAATAATAGTATCTAATTTCACGTTAAGTTCATCTCTGCTTAGTACTTCTTTTATAAATAGTCTTGCATTGTTTACAAAGATTGGTAAAGTTGATATTAATGGCCTGTGAAAATGGCCTTAATGGAGAAATAATGAAGACTAAAGAAAACTGGTGTAAGATTTTGAGTGGAATTGTTGCTCCTTTGAATTGAAGCATTTTAATGTAAATGTAATAATAAGTCAATTAAGATCTAATAAGGAGATGCAACTGATGAACAAGAAACTTTGATATTCCTCTCCATGTCTTAATTTTCCTGTAAAAAATACTTTTTATTCATAGTACAAGGAAATTCCATTATTCTTTTATTAGCACTTTTAATGGAACTTGGCCATTTGTAACTCCTGCTGTCTTCCTGCTCATATCCTTTGTGGCATTATATCAAAGTATTCTCAAATGATTTTGGCTGCAGTTGTGAGGACTTCTGCACTCTTTACAAATTAGTCATCACACAAAGTGGAATGGAATATAAATGCTTAAATATATTTGCTTTTGATCTTTGTTTTAGGACCTTTAAAATATTATTAAAGGAACTTTACTATATTATTAAAAGTAGCACAATTGTTTGATGGGTGATTCTTGTACCTTCACTCTTTTGTTGCTTCCAAGCACATTCTGTGTATATTCCTGAAACAACAAGTGCAGGGAAAAGGGACAAGTGAAAGTTTGTAAAGTTATATGTCCTTTCCTTATTTTCCACTTGACAGTAAAGGTTTTCCTTTTCCTAACTACTTCCTATTTGTAGGCTGCAGCAAGCTCACTGCAGATTTCTTGCTCTGTGCTTTTAATTTCCACCTCAGCTTCCAATTTTACAAATGTTGCAGTCTAGGGAAGGGCTTTTAATTTTTGTCTTAAATCTAACATTAGTTGGGAATTCATTTATTTCTACTGGAGGTGTGTATTAGCTTTTCTCTAGTTCTGTTTGGTTTGATTTACATGGGCAAAGGATTGGAGGGCAGGGCAGGGCACATGTTGTTTGCTATTTTGTAGATTATTTTCAGGAAAGTGTAAAAAGGAGATTTCACAATGACTTTGTGAAAGCATTGGTGATGCAGAAGAATCATGGCATGAGTGATTGGAATTAATCATTCATGGATTGGAAATAATCCTGGCTTCCAGGATTATTACTTTGTTGATTAAAAGATTTTTCTCTGAGAACCTTTCTAAAATAGATAAAAGAAAAACTTAAGGGTAAGTTGGTGCTTAGTAGTAGTAGTTAAAACAGATGTGAAAATGTCATGAACTACAGTGGCTGAAACAGGACTTGCTACAAAGATTTGACAGGACTTCATGTTTTTAGGATGGGATATCTCATAGCAAGGAGAAAAATCAATCAGAAAATCCGAAAGTGTTCATTCTTCCATGCTGGCGTTTCACTCACTAAACCAGAAAGTAATGTTTTGATGAAGTAGGTATACTAACCTTACTAACCTTGTTACTATTTATGCATGGTCAGGAAGCCAATAGCTCTTGGAAACAGTAACTGTTCCCCTGAAAATGTTACCTCAGTATGTATTTGCCCATCTAGTTGGAGCATCCTGAAAGTCATCTAAATGCTTGTGGTTCTTCATTCCCAGATGAAATCCCAGTGCTTTTATAGAGGTGGAAACAAGCATTTACTTTCCCTTCCACTTCAAAGTTTTGAGTCTTATCTTTTATCCACTGAGGCCTTAATTCAGCAGCAGAGGAGGCAGAGCTTTTATATTCCTCCTGCAGAAGGGATGGAAAAGCAGGAGATACTCTGCTGATATCAGGGGAGAATTAGCTGAGCTCCTGTATTCTTTAATTCCTAAACAAGTGTAAGTTACAATCTAGTTGCCCTTCTCATTGTTCAGATGAAACCATTCAGCAGCAAATCTCAAAAATTGTCCGTTGGTTATATACTTCTCCTATCCAGGCAGATATCATGCTGCTCTCTTTAACCTAGTGTTACTACAGAGCTTTACAGAGCCTCTGACTACAGAACCTGTGGGTCTTTCAGATACTATGCCACAGACAAAGCTTATTTTAGCATCAGTCTTGAATGCCTAGCAAATATATTGAATTCTTGATGTCAGACGCATATAAAGAACTCCCTTTTCTCAGTTTTTTCTTTTGTTGTTCTTAAAATAAGTATCTTCTAAAATTGATTGTTTTCAGAACTAAATAATTACATAGGAAATGCTGAGCAATATCTTATTCCAGGTGTGTAATTGCCATTTGTTCAAACTTATTTCAGTTTGCATGTGTAAAAATACACAGTACTCAGTTTGTAGGTGAAGCCATTCCTTGTTCTGAAATATTTGCTTTTTCATGTTTATGTAGGGTCTGGCTTTCTTGAGAGTCAAGTTCTGATTGCTGTGTAATTTTTCTCTAGTTAGCCATAGAATAGCACTTCCAGTTCTATATACAGTTAATCTTTTTCTAGGACTATCAGAAAAATATTGTAAAATTGTCATCCTCATAAAGCTGTACCAACAACAGCTTTAGTGTTTTTTAAAATGTCAAAGAAGATAATTGAGGAGTTATATTCTGGCCAGTTTTCTGCAAGCCCATTTAATAAAAGATTATGTTTTCACACAAGTAATTTCTGCTGAATGTTTTTTGTGTGTACACTGTGAGGTTTCACTTTTCACACAGTGAGAATTTTATTCTGTCTGAAGTAGCTCAGAAATAATGGAATTGTAGCTCTCTCTGAAATGACCCTTGCTCTTTAAAATTTGCGACCCAGATTTTTTAAAAGCTGGTAAAGTAGTTGTTATAATAGTTTACCTGGTCAAAACAACAGGTTTTATAAGCTTAATAGGAGTTTCAGGATCCAGTATGCACCTAATGGCCAAATTCAGAAGTGCAGAACCCTTGTTCCTTTCTTTTTGTCAGATGAGTTGAGTTCAGTCTAGCCCTGGAGTGGTTGTTTAAAACTATAATCCTCAATTTTTGCTCTGCAGAAGAATTTTTTTACATATTGTAAGTACAGTATATCAGAACTACTACACATTTTGCTGCTTTGCTTTCTTGGGAGGATACCCAGGGATACCTTCAGGCTTGTCCATACATGCCTCTGGCAGCACGGGGCTGTTACAGTGAGAAATCCTCTGAGAGCTGGGCTTAAAACTCAGCTCCTTATTTGTTTCTGCCTTTTGCAGCCTGAATCTCTTGCTGTACAATAGGGCATGATCTATGAAAAAAATAAGGCCTTGTCTTATAGCTTTAGAGATTTATTTTAGCATATACTGTGTCCAGCTCAGTAAGAAATATAGTCAACACTCATGTGATTCGAAGAGTTTTTTGAGAGATTTTCTCCCAAACGGAAGGTGTCTCAGGATTAAAAAAGTAGTTGCTATTTCAAAATGTCCTATAATTGATGCAATTCTGCTAAAATAATTGTAAAATCCCTAAGCCTCATGCTTCTAATGTTCTTTATTAATGTGTTCTGGAAATGTTAAAACACTCAAAAGAGCAAAACCCCCTAGACAATACGTGTGTTTGGCAAGTTATATGGACCATTGTATTGTGATACACAATTAAGTGACAAAAATTATTTTCTTGGTTTTCTGTTTTTTTGGGGTTTTTTTGTCAGCTCTCGGCCTCATAAGGAATTTTGGGAAGCAGGGAGTTATGTCCTGTTGTCTTTGATAAGGGTAGATACGTGCCTAACTCACTCAAAGAACATAAATAACAAGATCAGGTAAGGCTAATGTTAAGGTGCTAATGGCTGCTGCCATTTAGAGACCTATGATGTTTTCAAGCAATTATTTCAATAGTACACAGACACTATGTTTAATGGAAAATAAATAATCTAGTGTCAGTTTCCTTAAACTGAGGTTTGGTCTGCTGAATTCTTCACTGTCCTGGACAATTGACACTTTGCATCAGAAATTTTTCAAAAATTAAGCTACCACACATTAAAAGAGGCTGTAAGTAATGAGGGAGTGAAAGTATTTTCACAGTGAAACAGGCAGGGGCCTCTATGAAACAAGCGGGATGTCTTTTGGCACTGCCTTAGGAGGCGTATCTGTATGCTCCAAGTGGTTTCCATTGACAATAACACAACATATTAATCATAGCAATGCCCAAGGCTGTGGCATTGTCTAGGAATCATCATGGGCACCTGTTTGAAACATAAAATACTGGAAAGCGAGTATAAAGTGCCAGGTGAAGGGTGAGTGTTTGGAGTCAGCTGGCTTCTGATAACAAAAAAACCCTGTTAATTCCTGCATTCCTTCCACCTCTTCTGTTCTGGTGGCCTCTGGGAACAGTAGGTTGTGGCAAGGGAATGGAGGGTGTGGTGGTGGTACTGAGAACCAGCAAAGCTGTCTTCACCAAGATGAGGACTCTTTAGCTCAACAGCAGAAACAGGGGGAGATGGGAAGTCAATCACTTAAGTTGGGACCAGTTTTCCTACTGATAAGCTACTTTCTTTCATTTTTCTCCCATGTACAGGGACTTCTTCACAAATAAGCCAATTTGAACAAAAGAAATTCTGATGTCTATTGAGTGAAACCACTCTAACTAAAATGCCTGATGTTGGCTAGCTTTCTAATGGCAGGCATCGCCACACTACTCTTGTTAATTAGGTCCTAAAACTATTTTTTGAAGATGTGTCTGCACTGTGGGACAATGTGTTTCATAAGAGGACATGTAAATTGACGTGTTGGACAGACACCTGTAGAGTTGGAAATGTTGCTATGAGAGTAGCTGATGTAGCACTAAAATGTAGTTGCAACACTAAGCATGTGGCAGGTGAGATTAACATCCTTCTGTGTTCATAGTCCCAGATCCCTCAGACTTGGACATCTTATGTGTTTGCTGCTGTCATCTTTAAAAGCTACTGGCATTAGGAAGTGGTTTGTTTTACATGTGAGGCATGGCAGCTAGCATGTTTACATAAACAAAATTTGGATGATTTTTGGAGGCTAGAAATGGGAAATTACAGAACTGCTGAAAACCACAAGCAATTCTTATTGTTTTTCATAAGGGCAGTAATGTTTCTCAGTTATTAACTGTGTTTTGTAAGATGTGTGGGGGAAGTACTGTGAATATGTAGGTTTTACTTTTGAGCCAGAAAAAAAGAAAGCAGTTTTGTGCTACTCTGTCAGCCTTCAGATTTTTTTTGGTAATTACTTGGGTATATGATGCTGGAAAATAACAAAGATCCTTTTAACCTGCTTTCCATTTATTCCAGGAACAGCATTGTACTAAATTGTAAGGCAACTGTGAGGTTGCAATGCCTGTGATATAAGCCATGATCTGAATTTTCTAAAGGAGGTGCTCTGAATTGTTGTTTTGTAAGATGAAAAGGTTTTTTGGGTTATTGCTGAAAAGGGCCAGAGCCTTTTGCTATCTCCTGCCTTGAAATAGATTTTGGGTTTAATTTAAAATCTCAGATGTCAGATATGACTGCTTTTTATGGAAATACTCTTATTGTAACCTACATCCATTCTTCTCTGTTCTCATCTCTCATGTTCAGAGCTGCTTTTTGGAGGAGGTTACATAAAGCTGTTTTGTGCTCTTGATATGATGTGAGGCTTCAAAGAAGACTACTGAAAGAGAAAAGCAATTTCTTTTTGGAAGAGCCATGCCATGCCTCGTGCTAATGGCACACTTGAACATTACTCAATGATAGTGAAGAAAATCTAATTGCCTCAAAAGATCCTGCTTATTCTTGACTTAACTCTAAGCTACATTGAAGTTTGTGCCATCTGTAGCACAGAGTGAGCTAATACAGAGATAGTTTAGAAAGGGCTGCTCATATACCAGGAATTGTTTCCAGGTTTGTAGAGAATGTAGGCAAAGAAACAAGGCAAGCACTGCAACAAAAGGGCTTACTTCTCCATTGTATATACTGTAGATAAATATGTATTTGCTCTGTCTTAATTCTGGAGCTGAAGTGTTGTGTTAAAGAATTTCAGTCTTATTTGAAGTGCATATTGCATCCAGAAAATGAAGAAACAAAGAACCCAATCCCTGAATTTGTTGCTCTAAAACCAATGCTTTATTGGTTGATTTTGTTTTAAGACAAAACCTAGAATATGTACAGGCAAGTATATATATTATTAGTAGATATAATTAATATTTTGGTTAAAACCATATTTAATGCTAGTAAATTTTGCTGTAGTTGGACATTTAAAGAATCTAACCTTTTCTGATGCTAACTGAATTGTTTGGGATTGTTACCTCTATTCTAAAACAGAGATTTTTCCTGTTTTAGGATAGAGAGGTGTTTTTTCTATCTTTTTTAAATGGCCTTTCAAAAATTGTTTAACAATAGTCTGTTAAATCATGTTTGCATCTATACACAAAGTTGTATGTGTGCTATATGTTGATGTATGTGCTTAGGTGTTGAACAAGGTTTCACAGGTACCAATGTATTACTGAAATTTCTTCATTAGTGATCTTGAGAACAGTTTTAATAAATGAACTAATGAAATCCACATATATCCCTCAGCCCATGTAAAAACATGTATACACTTTTCCAGTTCAACAATTGCAAAAACAGTGGTTATTTACTTCACAGTTTTTCTCCTTGGTACAGCATGCAAATGCTACCTGGTATAGTAGATTGCCTGAAATAAGGATATTCTACCTCCAAAAAAAATATTGAAATGTAAAATGAGAGACAACTTTTACAGTGACATTAAATACATGCTATATCAGCTCAAGGGAAACAAATTCTTTGATGCATGCTAATCCTCTTGTTATTTTCTGGAGAAAGACATTACCTTTTGCTGCAAGTCTTGTATCATTTATGTACCTTGTCCATCATTGATTGATCTGATACTGAGACAAAAAATACAAAAAAGAAAGGTTTTAGGGTTTTTCAAATTAGTTGGTGGAAAACCTTGGCATCACAAAAATTAAACAGGCTTAACCCTGTTGCAGTTTTTTAAAGCTCCCTTCAATCTTGTGTTGGCATCAAAATGTGATGGAGTGCATAACTAGCATGGGCATTTCAAGTTCAGGTATCTTTCCTTCTCTATTCCTTAAGACCACATTTGACCTTTAACTCTCTGGTAGTTTTGCAGTTTGTAGTGGGTTGGATTTCCTAGTTATCTCCCACCTTTTCCCATTTCCAACCCCTCCCTCTTTCTTTATTCTATTGCCTTTTCTCCCCTCACAAATTAAAAGGGTTTTTCCTTTATGTAGTCTACCTTCTTTCTTTCGGTTTCTTTCTATCTAACTATTATTTTTTTAATGTCTTCTTCAGGTACTAACATTGCATTCTCACTCTATTTTGTTCACCTGCCCTCCTGTTTTCTTGATTATTTTCCTCTTTATGGAGCCACTTAGCTGTACTTTGCCATGGCATTAAAGTGGCTGTGGGAGGGGTAGCATCAGTGCATCAAGTGTAGCAGTGCATGAGCACAGTGTTGTGGAAACCTATCCACAGAGGTGGTATAAAGATCCCCATTATTCAAACTTTGCTATTGATGTAAGTATTCATATGACCAGCCTCTTGGACTTGCCTGCTTTTATCTAAGCACTTACCAAGAGACCAAAATTCTGGGAACTTCACTAGTAGATTGGATGACTTTCTTTATGTTCTGATCCCTGTCTTCTCACTGGAAAACAGTGTACTGTGATTAATTTGACATAGTATTTAAAATTTTAGGTGTTAATCAAGTAGGCATCAGTACTTCTATTACTGGAATATTTTGAGTTGTCGTCTGGTACCTGTAATCTTGGGTAAGATTTTTACTTTCTTCCATGAAAGTGAGGATATTCCATTTCTTTTTCTTCTTCATTATTCCAGTTTAAAATCGTGTTTTATTGGCCCTTTGATATAAAGTTGTTGAAGGAGTTGTGGATTTTTGGGCTTTTTATCTGATAATAAGGTATAATCTTCTGCACACACTTCCATATATGCACATACAAACGTGCACAAAACCCCACAATTAACAAAACCTTTGATTTGAGATTGATTCCAAGTATAATCCAGAAATAATCTGGTGTATTTTGCGTAAGTCATACAAGGATATGATCACATTTTTCCCCATTTGGAATAAGTCAGTGCTGGCAACTTATTCCATCTTCTGCTGTCATTTAAACTCTTGGAACTAGGAACGCTCCATTAGTTTTTATTTTGTTATAATTTCCTCTCGGCACTATATTCCACTTAAAAGCATGGAGAGAAGTCAGTTACACAGTTGAAAAGAGAAGTCTCAGTAAAGTGGCCATGTGAAACAATAGATACAATTTGGGCATTAGATTGCTCTACACAGGAAACTAATTCTCCTGCTGTCTCTCCATGCAGTGCAGTTTGGCCACTGTCAGCATGAGCTCAAGAGCTCAGCTTTGAAGGGCAGCTGGAGGAGGAGTCTCAGAATCTGCCAGCAAACCACGTGGATTTTCCGTGCATAATCTAGGTGATTGTCCTAGCTGTGTGTGAAATTCAGGGTTCTCTCAAACATGCTGTCAGTGGTTTTGCACTCAATGTGCCTGTGTTGGAGGGAAACTCTCATGGTCTGAGGGGATAGAGTGGTTGTTTTTAGACATAATTAGACAAGCATCCTGTGGCTTCTTACAATTGCTCATCTAATGGTTTACTCTTCGAGCCAGATCTTATGAGCTCTCAGAGGAACCCATTACACCTGAGACAGCTCTGCTGCGCAGAATGGCATAAAATTAGTAGGATGGCTTTTGAGGTTGTGTTGGAAACAGAAAAAGGTTTAAAAGGCAAAATAATAAAGCTTTTACAGAAAAAAGCTTGAGCTAGGGGTAAGAGGTTTTTGCTCTTGTTAAAACAATCTACAAAAGCGATTATTTCCTTTGTTCTCTTCTTTTTCTTAGTGGATTACTTAGGCAGGACTTCTTGGCTTCTGTCTAATAGGGCAGCCTTAGGTCTGCGATGAAATCCCAAAGATGTTATGAGGTGTCTTTTTACTAAATTGAGGCGAGAAACTTCTGGGCTTTTTGCCTTTTTAAGCAGACAAAGAATAATTTGGTCACTCTGTCAACAGAGGGCACATTCCCATACTCATCCTTTCTGAGAATCATGGGGTGAGTACTGGATGATGTCAGTTTTCTGATGACACTGTATACATGTTTACAGCAAAATTTGCAACATTAAGTTAAATGTCCCAGATACTAACATTTACTACTTGTGTGAATTATGGTAGGGTTGAAAGACTTTCAAACCTTGGGAAAGGGTGGAGACTCTGAGTCAGTAGAGGTTGAGTTCAGCCTGCAATGTGGATGTGCCATGGAGGTTTGGGTTCCAGTTTGGAGTGAAAGAAGCATCTTAAACGCACAATTCATTTTCAGCTGTACTTGAGCTTTTGTGCATCAGGAGGAAGGAGTGGTGCTGTCAGAAGGAAGAGAGGTGCAAACCTGGATTTTATTATAAGTGTACCTTAACAAAGCCTTTTTCTTTCTTTTAACACGGCATCTTAATTTTCTTCATATAATTTTTTTCCTCTGGTATTTTAAAAACATAGGAGACTTTTCATCCAAAAAACTGTACCCATCCAAAGAGGTATAAAAGAAACTATACATCCTTCCATGCATTTTTTGAGGGGAAAGGCTTCAGTATGAGAGGCTTGTATGGTGCCATCTTCTCTAGAATTTTCTTATAAGTTCAAATTTTTATGAGATTCCAGCATCCAAAAAAACCATCTTTCCAAGACTCTGTAGATTCTTCGTGTGATTCTAGAAACTACCTCTCTTTGATTTGCATTATGTGAAGAATAAGCTGGTTGTGGGGCTAATGATGAATTTAAGGTTTGATATCTCGTGATCATCAGAATAAAAATGGGGGGATGGAGGGTATATCTCCTTAAAGGAACAAAGGCATTACAGTTTCTTCATGATATATGTGGAATTTTGTACTACTACTGAAAGCAAATTAGAAGTTAATATTGAATGATGGCATTTAGTTTTTATAAATGCTGCTCTAGGTCATGTTTAATTTTTCTTCTGCCCGTTTCTCATGCAATCTTGACAGTCATACCTAGTCTCCAAGCCTTATAGAAAAAGAGATGGATATGCAGGTAGTTTATGCAGGTCTTTAAAACAGAATGTGATATTTATTTTTTTTTACAAAATTTATTTCTGTAAAATTTGATATATTCTCTTACGTAACACACGAGAGAAGTATTGTGATAAAACACTTCATGCTGCAAATACAAGCAGTCATGCTAACAAATCCTTTATTTCATAGTGTCTTACTAGTTCCAGGTAAAAACACCTATGTATTATTACTGCTGCTGATTTTTGCATCTCCTTTAATACTGATAGCATCATTTATGAAGTATATGTAGGGTATGGTGAATTATGCTTCTCCATGCCTTTTATTTTTTACAGTCTGATTTTTTAAGTACTAGGCCTGCTTGGTACAAAACCTTACAAGATGTAAGACATCACTGTTTTCTATTGCAAACCCCAACCTTGTTTTCTGTATAACATTTGCAGAAAATGTGTAATATAAAGCTAAAAACATGAACCATTTGTAAGTCCTGTGTGGGAACAGATATTAAATACCAGTTCACGTGTCAGACAGACAGTGGCAGCTGCTTTGTTTATGTATGGCACGATCCCATATTAAATCAAATGGCAAGTGCACAGTTTGACAGGTACTGTCATCAGTGCAAACATTAAACTCATTAAAGGCATTGCTTTTAATTTTTTATTTAAAGTACATATATTTGACTTGCAGAGTCTTTCCCAGTCAGAGTCTACAGCAGCAAGTACTAATTCTGCATATTTTTTTGCCTAACAAAGCCTGCTGTGTTTATGGCTGTTCCTTAGGGGCAGTGCCATGATGTTTATGGCACTGCACATCGTGCGTTAGGATATGTGACCAGAAATTCCATTTGAGAGCACATCGCTCGGGATAGCACACAGTGGTCTTTTCATTTTGATTGATGGCTCTGGTTTTGCACCATCTGGCTTCTGATAGGCTGCATTAATCATATTCCGAACGATGAAAATTTAGACAGGATTTTTTTAATGATATATGTTGAAAAGTGCATGATTGTATGTGTTTGTGTATTTAATTCCTATAAGTTCCAGTCTTTCAAAAGAGTGCAACAAGCCTCTCATGCAGATTGAGTTACATAGGTCTCTAAATAAATCTCTACTTATGAATGCCCATATTTTGATTTTACTCCTAGTTTTAACTTTATTTCATTTTGCTTTCTATCATCTGTTTATAGTCACTGAGTCACTGCCTTATTGGGGGGGTTTTGCTATTAGGTTTGGTTAAGAACAATGGACTTGTCTAAAGTGTTTGAATTGCATCTCAGGTGTTTTAAGTAAATCTTGACATTTTTTTCTGCTGCTTTTTTTATGCACTGCAGTTCCTTGTTTCTTTATAAACATAGCATGAGCTCAAAGAATCACAGAATATTCTGAGTTGGAAGGGACCCACAAGGACCATAGAGTCCAACTCTTAAGTGAATGTCCTGTAGGGGGATTAAACCTGCACCCTTGGTGTTATTAGCACCATTGCTCTGGAGCAGAGTATCATCAGGTTTTAAATTCTATATGTGTAGAACATCTTAAAATGGTCATATTTAAATTCACATCCTAAGGGAAAAAACAGTAACCTGAATTATAGATGCAATATATAAAAGTCAGTAATTTGCCATATTTGAAAGCTTCTGAGAGAGTTTGACAATAGTGTATTTAGGGTATTGTGTTGGTGGATTAGCAAAATTAAATCTCCCAATATGTAACTAAACAGCCAGCATGCAGTTGTTCAGTGTTCCAGATTTTATTTGGTTTTCTAATTTACAAGTAAAGCAATTATCTATGCACCTTCTCATTAGGTTGCTTTCATTCTGTCGTAGCTTACAATTTAACTTAATGGGAAGATTTGGCCTGTGTTATATAATATGTGACATTGAAGCAATGAGCTAGTTGTTAGCTTTCAGAATCTGCTTAATCTTCACCATTTAAAGTTTCAAAGACCACAGGATGAGAACCTGCCCTGAATTCCCTTGCATCTATGGATCTAACACTCCATGAAATGGTGGATGAACAACAGTGCTTTATACTCTAGATAAAAAATCAAGCGAGCTCAGTTGCTCTGTCCCTAAATCCAACATTTGCTGGTCCCACTGGGGTGGCTTTCTGAGGTGTGCCTCTCTTCCTCTCCAGTCAAATGCTGTGGAAGTATCACAGCCCCAAATTTTTCATTCACAGCTATGAATTGAATTATTGTGGGGTTTTTTGTTTCATGTTTTAATTTTTTAGTCTAATTTTCTCTCACTTTTCCTCTTGTAGTCTCATTCGCAGAGCTTGCAGGTACTCTGGTATCTTATCTATATATAGACACACACACTTTCCCCTTTGCTTCCCATGTGAAAATAATACCTTAAGGTATGGAAGAATTCCATACATAACTTAGCCGGAAGGTGGAACAACATTCATCCGTAGCACCAATTAAAACAGAATTTCTTGTTCTAATTTTATTTCTGTCAGGCTTGATGATGTGACTCTGTAGAGCAGATGAGGTTTCTTTTGAGTTATCTGCAAGAGTTCTTTTAGTTTAAAACTGTTCTTAGGGTTCAAGCTAATGGCATGTTAGAATGTGGAACAGTTTCTGAGGAAGATTTTAGAAAATTCAGTCACTGTATTTAATAAAGCTCTAAAGCTTTCTAAGGTCTGGCACTATGCAGATGCTGAGAGCATCCTGTTGCACATTTGCTCATTTCCATTTTTCTGCAAAACTCTACTTTTTCTGTTGTCTCCCTCTAAAGCGTTCATGTATTTGTGTACATTTATTTTAAAAACAAGTCCTGTCTGGTTTTTTACAGTCTTACAGCTTTTTAGAATACACATATGGGGCTGAGAGAACCACAATTCACCATTAATCTGTGTTAAATTAAGTATTGATGCTGCAAAATTAGGATAAAGAAAACCTGATTAATCATTATTACAAAAGCACCATCTTCATTTACTTGGCAAGGTGTATGTTAAAAATCTTCATGGCCACACTTCTGACCAAACTGTGCCCAATGTTGAATTACAGTTCTCTAATAGATCAGCAAGTGATCTTGAGAAATTTTGCTGTGGCCTCACAGATACAGAACTCCCACCTTATTTTGCCTGAATCATTGTAATTAAAGTTCACCTCAGAGACATTATGGAAGTAAAAAGTTGAAGCCTTGCCAACAGGCATAGTCAATATCTTCTCCTAAGCTGTTCATAAAAGCCTGGATCCCCAAGCTCAGAAGAGGCCTTCACTAAGTATACTGCTCCCTGTTCTCATTACCCATCTTCCAGCTTGGAATAGCAGCATCACTGTACATATACAGCACACATACACATAGCACATAACCATACACACACAGCACAGCAGCAGACCATACTTGTGGAAGCTGGAGCCACCCAACACACTCTTGATAACAAAGGTCTGCAAAAGGACCTTTTCAGAATGCTCATAGCAGCATTCTGAAAAGGATCCTCTGAGCTTTGTCAGATATGAGCAAGATATTCTGTGTTACAGAATATGAGATGTTCTCCATTATACTTCAAAACATGGAGGGAAAGGTAAAATATAAATGGCAGTGCCTTCCTGAATGGAAAAAACATTGATATTGTCGTTCAAACATTGGGATGTAGTGTCAAAGGGTGAGATCAGGGCCTGTGGGATGGTTGTTAGAAATCCCTAACAAATGAAACATTTTTATGGTAGATCTCCTTTCATCTCCTTCCAAGTTTGTATATGCCACCTTAGGAAAGCAGCCCACAACAACTTGTCATACAGATTACTGGTGTTTTCAGCTTTCAGTAAGCAGCTCAATATGCAGAAACATTGTATTACCATATTTTCTGAAATGCAAGGCCTGCCTTTTCAGCTGAACAGCTCTAGTCAATCTTATCTTAGTCCATGCAGGTTTAATGAATTTGCTTCCTGAAGTCAGTGCAGTCAATTAATTCTGTAGAAATAGCCCTTGTGTTGCTGTAGTGATGCTGCCTGTGCTCTTATGGCCACTGTGGTTTTTGTTTCAGTTCCAATAGGGAGGATGGAGAAATTTTAATTTTGGGTTGTATTTTTGGGTTGAATTTTTGCTATGTTCTTTCTTAGTTTTATTGTCACTCTCTATGTTGAAAGAAATGTAAAGAATAAATAAATTCTTTAAGATCTGTTAAGTTTTACCTGCTTCTATATTCCATTCTTTATAAAGCTTTCCAGTAACAAATCAGTAAATGGGATGACTTTTAATGAGCTTCTTTCCAGGAATATTTAATATACTGATATCTGGTTTTGCTCTTGCATTGGTCATTAACAATTTTGTATCAGAAGCTAATGCAAATTTATTTTAGGATATTTGGATTTGGAAAACAGATACCATTGGTACTTATTTTTAATATTTTTGTATGTTTGTATTTAAAAATCCACAGCATTTCAATGAATCCAATATAATAATCTGGGAAAGTATACATACTAAGATTTTCTCATTTATTACAAAGGATTCTCTCTTCCTTGAAACCACATACAGGCTTTTGGTGCTTTTAAACCAACTCCTTTATAAATACTGTCTTTGAGTACTTCCTTTTCTTGGGATGTGTGTAGTTTTAAGGAGGGGGAAGCTCTGTATGGATTGGATTCTGAGGGTCTGTAGCATAGGAGGAATGGTCAGCAGCTGTGCACGCAGTGCAAGCTCAGTGTGTCTGGTAAGAACTTGGGTCTGTACGTCAGAGCACTTTGGGGAAGTACGGAAAGCAAAACTACTTACTGTAAAACCTTTGTAATGCCTCATATCTAAATCAAAGTAATGCAGTTATTCATATTGAAATAGGATAATGTAATTGCCAAGAAAGCTATTTTGTCTTTAGTGGTAGATAATATGCCACTGTATCACATATATATGTGTCATTTCTGTAGAGAATGCTCTCCATACTATCTTTAGAAAGAGCTCTGCTGGGCCTTGGTTTTTGTATTTTTTCCTTTACCTGATTCTGAGAACATAATTTCACAAAAAGAATAACACAGAGCCAATGAGAGGAGAAAGGTAATTGCCAGTGTCTGTGTGTGTATTATCATGGCAGTTGTGATTTTTGAGGAACACAAAAATCCTCTTTCACAATCTTTCAAAATCCCAGTTCCACTGATATACTTGAAATGACGTATCAGCATATTTTATTCTGGAAAGTAAGATAGCTTTTGATTCTAAGCTAAGGCCTATAAATAATCTAGAATCAAAAATTGCTAGCAGCTTATTTGTGGGGGCAAAAGGAATTTGTATCTCATAAGAAAAATAGCAGGCATGTGAGGATGTATGAGTGCATGGAGAAGACTTGGCTGGCATGTATTTGTGTGTCTAAGTCAAATACCAGTCCAAAGTTATTGTTCTGCTGTATTTCCTCAGCAATGAACAACAAAGTGACAACTGCTGTAGTACTCAGGCACCATCTGTCTTGTGATCCCTGCCATTCTGTTCTTGCCTGAATATGATAAATTTTACCTTATTTTCCCAAGAAAATAAAAATAGTATTTAATCTACAGTTCAAAAGCTGGATCAATTCCAAGTGAGGCCCTGTTAGGAGTGATACCCCTTGTCTCTGGGGGTGTAAATTTGGGCTTACACCTAACTGTGTGTATATAAATATTGCAGATTTATTGCTGCTTGTGCTGTGCTATGCCACAAATGCAAGTCTGTATACAAACATGCTATATAAAAACAAATCTTTTTAACAATCACAATAATTTCCACAATCAAGTAATTATTTTACATCTGAAGACTTTAAAGGTATTCTAATGGTCAGGGAACAGGAGGAGAAATTAAGGTGGAATTCTGTTTGAATTTGTATTTTAAACACTTTGCTGGTGGTATGTTGTAAGCCGTGTCTTTTAGGTATTTTTTAAATTTTAATTTCAGCACGGTGAGTTTTGAAATTACTGGATAATTTTTCAAATGCAACCTTCCCATTTTCTACCATACAAACAAGNGTGTTTAGGTGACTGTCTTACTGCTGCTTTTTCCACTGTCAAACATTTTCATCATCTTCAGTTGTGCTAAGGTGTAACTGTACTTGTGGTCTCAGCCTGTGAATTATTATGCTGCGCCACTTGCACAGTTAAATTGGACAGCAGCAGAAGTACCTGAAAGCCAGCTGGCTCCATGCACGGCTTTGTCCTACAAGGGGCCTAATGAATAGGCACTTAAAAATTGTAGCCACAAATCTGCACATGTCTCTGCAGAAACTTGAAGCACCTGCTTCATTTTTAAATTTAAGCATTTTTATAAAGTCTGCATAATCATAATCTTTCAGAGATATGGGATCTCCAGCATTAATTAAAAATTACACTGTGCCTTGAGAAAAGGTGACCTCATGTAAAAGACTAAATTATTTTCAAACACTCTATTTTAAGAAAGTGATATCCACACTGCAAGCATTTGCAGTGAGCACGCATAATGAGAGCAGTGTGTGAAGCCATGAATCCCAGTTGCTTAGATTTATGTACCAAATGACAGCAAACTGTATCTTAAAACCTGAACATAAGCTATCTTATGAAATTAGAAGATGCAACATAATTATCTACATGACTTTTATCAGTTACTTAGAATTTTTTTTCTGGAAATTTTGTGAGTATTTTCATCCTGAAAATGTCTGTTTGGTGTCGTTTTTCTTACACAAGTGAAAGAAATCTTTTATTTTTTCTGTAAATATAAAAATATTGTAAGAATTTTATACAGGAAATGGTGAGGGAGCAGATTGTTTTGAAGGATACGAAGATGTCTTCTCAGATGTGATTTTCTTGCTCTGCATGCTCAGTTGTCTATCTACAATAGGTAATGTTCCCATTGGAGCAGGGAGGATGAGAGAGAGGTGGAGATGGTGCAGGGCTCTTTCTGGATATCCATAAGAAGGTCTGACAGTGATCAGCTGGGGAAAATAGCTACTTTTATAAAATAGAATTAAAAGAGGGATAGAGATAATGAGTAAATCTTTCGTCCCTTCAGATGATGTGACCCCCCACATTTATGCACCAAGGGGCAGAGCTCAGCTGTTTTTTCACAGCATGCTGCACACATCCTGACTATGGAAAAGTTGCCCTCTGGGGTCCAGGAAAAAATGCTCCTTGAATACATTTGAATCTCCTGTTCTAAAAAAATGCAAAAGGGTATTACTTTCTATTACTTTAAAGTTTTTCCTTTAAAGTATTCTACAGAGTAGAACTTGTGCTTATATATGTTATATGCTCTCTCTGCTCTCACTGAAATATTCCAGGCACAGGAAACCTAGAAAAAAGTGCTAATGATGAAAGGAGTAACGTTGCAAATGCAGTCAGTTAAACATTAAAAAAAAAAAAAAGTAGTCAATGGCACCTCTCCTCAATAAGTGATGGGAATGAAGGAATGCCCTTGTAAATGGTGTGCCTCATATAAACACTGTCTATGAATATCAAGGTGAATGTGCCTTCAGATATACCTCAAGAGACTTATATATGAGAAAAACAGCAAGTGAAGAAACAAATGCTTAAGGAAAGAAAAAACAGTCCTACCAGACTCACTGTCTGCTTCACTTGGAGGAAAGACATAAATATTGTTTACCATATAACAGTGAAAAATGTGTGATGAATGTAGCAACTGTAAAGCCTTCATTGTTCCCTCAGCTAAAACAAACAGAATGTGTAATTAGTTGGCTGCATCTGACTAATCCTAAATCCCAAGAAGGTTTGAATCATTGTCTACCTGTTTTTTACAGTCATATTTCAGTTGTTTCAAACCATTTGGTGCATGTTTGCATGCACCAAACCTCTCATAGCAGAAGAGAACCGTTAACACTGCCCCTGACAATGTTGCTCTTAAAGGGGAGCTTCCTGCTTGTATTTCATCGAACTAAAACCATACCAGTGACTTTCAAATGTGTATAGTAATTTTTTCCCAGCCTTCAACTTTGTACATGTGGTTTTAAAGATGAACTTCAGTACTTATTTTGTTTAGTGTTTTTTTTTATTATTATTATTATTTATTCTTGCTTGATGAGGCAGTTAATCTGTTTAAATTTGTGTCTTCTGAAGTACAATTCACTTCCAGTTAGCTGTAGTGCACAAGGTTAAAATGTTTTGGTTTTATATTTGCAAGGTCAAATTGAATATAAAGCTGTTTTGTGGATGCACAATAAATTACTCATTTTATTTCTGTGTCAGAATGAGAGAAAGTTTGGATTGGGATTAATATAAACTAAAATCTTGCTTTAACCAGAAGGATTCTTGAATGAGATAGTACCTTTACAGATATTGCTTGGGGTTTTTGTTTTTTTGGATAAAACTTCATGAAAGTCTATTTTCCTCTTCTGTACCTTCTTGTCCAAGTTTAACTGTTGTATGTTTTAATGAGTAGTTGGATATCTGCTGCCTCAGAAAAGCCCAAGATAGTTCACTGGCCTTTCATAAACCTCATGCAGAGAATATTCGATCACATTGTTTTCCCAAATGCAGTGTCATGGAAGAGGAAGTTCATTGAAGTCATCTCTCAAATGTCAAATTTGCAGGTCAAAGCAATAGTTCTGAGTTTGGTCACAGTTGTCTGAAAACCTCAGCTAAATGCCACTGTGGAGTTGGAGGTCACTGTAGAAAACATGTGCAGTAGTTCCACAATTTCCCTTCATTTCTACAGGAGCAGAATCTTGGATGCAGAATAGGGGAAAGTCAATCAAAGCCAGTGAAGTTCATGTCTGTAGCAATGGTGTCAAGCGTCATCCTGGGCAGGCCATATGCCTTGTGCCATTTTGAAAGACTCTCTGGGTAAAGATGACTTCAGAGTTTGTAGAGACAGTCTGTATGCAGAGATAATATCCTTTATTAGACAAATTGCTACTGTTAAAAAATTCTCAGGCTGTTGGAAGCTCTTCTGTTTCTCCCAATTGTATCAGCTGATATTAGTTAATTTTTAAAAAGATAGTTCACCATATTAAGTTTGCTGATTTTGTATCCTCAGATCATTAAGGCTATACCACCACTATTTTAAAATCAACAAAAGGATAGATTATTCCCACCCTTTTTTTCTCTAACTTTATTTTCTGAGTCATCTTAGATTTCCTGAGCTACCTTATAGCTTAAGATGATGGAACTGAATTTTCAGGGAACAGGGAGGGTTGTCTTCCTATATTGCTACCTCCTTATGAAGTACCAAATTACAACAAACACAATCAACTTCAGAATGTTTTGTAGCTTTTTCTTTTTCTTTCCATTGCTTTTTGTGGTAGTGCAAGGAAGAACTACTGCACTTGTGCCCAACAAGGTGGAACAGAGCAGTACAGAACTTGTGCAAGGCTGAGGTTAGGCAGTGGGTCAGGCAGTTCAGAAGGTGGCGTAACCAGAGGGAAACATTTAGAAGCAATTGGAAACTGAAGCATTAACCAAAGGAAGCATGTTAATTTGGTATTTTCTCAAAGGGATATTTGGATTATGTTTGTTTGATTAGTACTGTGATTTATAGATGTAACTGGCACTTTTTTCCTGACTGGAAGCGACTCTATCTCTTGTCATACACAGCATCTCCTATAATCAAGTACAATTAAGCTGGGCTCAGATTTGCATATTTGAAGTTGTATGTGCTTATTCAAGCCAACAAAAAGAGGTCTGTCTTGCTAGGCTAGACCATTATTTGAGCTAATCTGCCTGCTTGTGTACAGTAATGTTTTGCATACGGCTCTAAGAGATATGTGCAGCTGGGTGGCATAGTTCTGAATTATTGGAATGATTCATGGCACTGGTTTCTGTGCAGTCACCTTTTTCCTTTTTTAAGAAATGAATACAGCCTCAACTCAGTAGAAATCCAGGCTTTCTTTGCACTGCAGCAGAAGTTTTGTTTGTTCTTTATAGCAAAGATCAAAGGATTTTTTTCTTTTGTAAATAGCTGCAGGAACCACAGATCATAATTCATTGAAATTGCTTCCCCCCCTTTTTAATCTTAGAACTATATTGTTGTAGAGTATTTATTGGTTTACTATGGAATCTAGATGTCACTGGCTGCAGTTGTGTTGATTTAGTATGGCCTTTTGTATATGTTTTTTCTGAGCTACAAATGATTGCATTTAATTAAAACACACACATTAGACCAGATGCACCTTTAAATGGAAAAAACCTCACAATATGGGCAAGGAAGCCTCCCCATGTTTCTGTCCAGGGAGCCTTCCTCCCAGGAAGATGCTTGGAATGGGAAGGGGTGGTATAAATACACAGGTGTTATTCTAAAATCTAAGAGGTACTAAAAATGCTTCCTTTGATTATAGCAGCCTCCTTCCAGACTTCTGTAAAAATGTCTGCTTCCCCCACGGAGTGGGGTCTGTCTGTGCCAAGGAAGAATTGCAACACTGTTGCGCTGATAGCAGCCTTGTCATGGTGTCTGTTGAAGTAACAGATGCAGGTAGTAAGAATATAATGTAAATAATCCTTATTTGTCATTCCTGGACGCCTCCTCAGCCAGACATTTCTCTCCCCTTCACCACGCGCATACAGCAAGTGTTCTGTAAATCCTTGTGGGCCTTCTAATTTCTCTGTTGCAGGTAAGGAAGTAAAAAACTAACTTTTCCTTAGGATAAACTTCTTTCTTTGAATTTAGTTTCCAAGTAATCTCTTTTCAACTCCTCTCATATTATTTCTCATCTAACCTCTTTATCTTCTGCCTTTTTGTGCTAAAACAGACATTTCTTCTGTCCAAAGTCCCCCTATTTTATTTGCAGAAGTTATGCTTAAGGAAGGAATAAGAGAAATGCTTTTCCTCCCTCAGGTTATTCCCATGCTTTAGTGCCAATAATACCCTCCCACGCTCCCGTTTTGTGTGAAATTATCATGTTGGCATTGGGTCAAGGAAGAAAGAAACTTTCAAATGGGGGATGGATGGTAGTGGATGGATGCAGTTTTTAAATAGTCTTCCCCCAGTTTGGAAATGGCACTAGCATGTGCATTGGAGGGTATGTACTATGTACCGGCCTAGAAAACAGGTCAGTTATTTAGATCATATTGAAAAATATGGAAACAGCTTGGCTTGATTTATCTTTTCTCTTTCTTTGGACTGGAAACCACATGTTTTATCTTAGGTGTTTTCTTTAACACATGCCAGCTTCTGAAGCTGTAAAGGTGAATGTTTAGGGTGATTATTTAGGACAATCAGTACTTTACTCGGGTTTCAAAAGAGACTTTTTAGCAGATCACATGCAAAACATTTAAAAGGGGTTGGAGGAAGGACCTGTCCTTGAATATATATTGCAGATATATCCTGCAGATGCTTACCCCCTTGTTTCCACAAATAATACACAGAAGTGTGATAATGGTAACATAGCTCAATCTTTTGGTGGCCTGCACTGCTTGCAGGAGAGCAGTGAGAGTGAGAATCCCACAATTCTGTCTGCTGGAGGCTTGCCTTACGATTCCCATCTCTTTCATCTACCTCATCCTGAAAACTTCCTCTTACCCTGCTGGAGTAGAGGATAAGAGAGAAGAGGAAGAACGAAGTGAGGCAATGGAAACAAAATTCTGCACCAGAAGATTGCTTTCAAAAATGTACTGCTGGGCTTCAAGGAGCCTGCAACCTCACTAGTGTCTCTCCAGCACTGGTCTCTCTAAAAAGACTTGACTTGAGTGAATTTATTGCTATCCTTGCTGCTTTGCTTCCTGTATGAACAGTCTATATTTGTTGTTGTCTGCATCCATCTAAAAAAGAAAGGAAGCTTACTTTTTTTATCCATCCAGTTCTTGCAAGGCCCAAGAACAAAGCAAATTCATCAGCTATTCTTCCCTGTTAACTTGGTCAGGGTTTTTTCTGCTAACAGTAAAACAATGAGGTGAATTCTGTAGAACTATTGGGACTTTGGTCCAGGTATATCTAGGGCATTGTGTGTTTGTTTAAAATGATAGCAGTAATACCCTACATAGTGGGATTTTGAATGAAGGTGGTTATTGATGGTGTGGTGGTGGGATGGTATTAATGTCCTTCCAATCATGTTTCTTAGAAGTTATATTTGCTTAGAGTTCAGACAGTCATTGATTACTTAGTGCTGTTCTGCTGTCCAAGATGACTTGAACCATGAGAGCCGAGTCAGATTTACTTGTTCTTTATCTTAAGGTCTTGCCCTGACTGCAAAAAGTTATCATCCTAAGGTCTGAACTCAGTTCTTCCATGTTCTTTGTCAACAGATGTCAACGTGCAGAACACTACAGTGGTAGATATGTCAAGTGCAAGGGACTGAAACAATCATGTCATAAAAGTAATTTTTCTACATAAAAAGGATTGTTTGAATTGGTAAGAGAGCTGGTGCTGGAAGAGTCAAAGTCAGGCTTCTGCACTGCACTTAGGTTCACGAAAAGTGAATTTATTAGGATAGTCACATCTCATTTTTATTATATACTTTCAGGAATTATTTTGATAGTCAGCAGTACTGAACTGCTGTAAAACAAGCCAAGGAACTATTGAAGCTCTTCTTTTGTAATCTTTTGGCAAATACTGTATAACTTTTATGCCTGGCACAGCTGCATTTGCTGATTCATGAAATCATGATTTTTTCTGAGGTGAAGAATGCTATTGTTTTTTTACTTGCAACATCTATAGGGGCAGTTGTTTAATAGGTGAAATTTGCAAGTCAGAATAACATACCTTTTTACCATTGTTGTCTTTTGATTGTTATTACTGTTGCCTGTGTAATATGGGGCTGACAGTACAGACAGCAGGAATTCTCAATTAGCCTTGAGGTCAGACATCTAGGTTAAAAATCTTGACAAATTCCTGTATTGTTTCACCCCAGTCTTAAAAGGGTGTTCCTTTCTCATCTGTGTTTAGTATCTTGTTTCTTCTAGGGGACATGTAAAGATAATTTTATTTTACAGCACTATCAAATGTGGTTCATGATGTCCCTAGAAGACTTCTTCCTTTGGGGTGCAAAGTATCATTTTATTAAGCTGTGTGCTTGGAAGTTAATTTTGTTGCTGTATTAAACCAGTGAGAACTAGCTTTTCTACTGCTGTATGAAGTCACCCCAGGACAAAGCTTCAATCTGAGAAGATTTTAAAATGGTAGAGGTGGCTAATGGACATCTGAAGTTTATTTTACTAAATACATGTAAAATTTTTTCTCACATCTCCACTCTGATATGTCTCAGTAAGTTTGAATCTCCTGAGGTAGGGTTCTGCATCTAAGATTCTGCTTGCCCACCTGCTGGGTAAAGTAGCTTTGGATTTTGTTTAGGATGTCCATGCTTTTTTTTTTCCCCATTACCACCATACTCATAGCATAAGTGGGAATATGATTCTATGTTTATGACAGTGTATTTTCATTGTTTTTGGCAAACCTAGAACATAACAACACTATGTGAGTTTGTTTGGTTTTGTGGGGGTTTTTTTTTGGTTTTTTTTTTTTTTTAAGATCTGAAAAATTATGACCTCTTTCTTTAAAAAAAGATGGATTTCTTTTTTTAACCTGGATACTAAGGTTTAAACAGGGCATTTCAGCTGCTAGTTGAGTGAATTAATTGTTGGGTGAATGAAGACTGCAGAGCAGATTACTGTTGTGGTTTGTCTGCACTTTGAAAAAGAAGTGTTTCTAGAATGCATCAGAAAGCAGCAGGTATCTGTGAGCATCACTGTACAGCTTTGTAGCTCTCTCTAGTTCATTACTGCCATATTCACACGTGGAGAAAGTGCAGCACAGAACTTGAAATTACTTTCTGAAGGAGAAAACACTAAAGGAATTGCTCTGACACATGAAGACTTTTCTTGGACAAACCCCCCCGCGTTCCAACACAGGATTCCAGCCAAATTTAAAGGAACTACACTGAGGAGATGAGTCCTTGTTTTGTATGTAGAAATGTGTTCTAATCACATCTTCCAGAGGTTTTTTCCCCATTATTCTAATTATTTGCAATGTAGTGTTAGTGACTGAAATACTACGTGATTTACCAGTGTGTGCTTTCTCACTTGTTGGCACTTTTTTGATTTTTTTTTTTGGTTGGTTGGTTTTTTTGGTGGTTTTTTTGGTGGTTTTTTTTCTTTTTTGTTTTTTTTTTTTGTTGTTGTTGTTGTTGTTTTGTGGGTTTTTTGTTTTGGTTTGGTTTGGGGTTTTTTTGGTTGGTTTTTTTTTGGTTTTTTGGTGGTTTTTTTTTTTTTGGTGTTTTTGGTTTTGGCTTTGTTGTTGTTTTTTTGGGGTGGTTTTTTTTTTGGTTTTTTGGGTTTTTTGTGTGTTTTTATTTGTTTGTTTGTTTATTTGTAAAGGGTAAAAAGTATTAATCTACTCTCAGGAAATACCTGAATAACCAGTGTTCCAAAATGCTTCTTTTATGAGAGTTACAGGAGGAATTTAAGATGTCATTTATGGGATTGATTTGATGTGATTCAAAGTCTAGAAGGATCAGAACATTGCTAGTACCATTTTCATAAAGCGATTCTCATATTTTTAAGAAAATCTGTTCAATTAATTTATTCTTCTTGTGTAAGGTCATCTAGACAGGTCTGTTAAATTTAATAGCTGTTTCATGATTAAGGGAGAGTAGGAAGTTCTTAATTGAGGAACAGATAAAAAGCAAACTAATTAACTCCAAATGCATTTCTTCAGCAGTATCCAAACAGCCATTTCCAAGATGAACTTGGGTTACTCATCTTTTGAGCTTTTAATCATATTTTTAGATTGCATTTTTACACCATCTCTACTACAAAAATGACTGTAATTTCTGTCACAGTTGGAAGCATCAGTTAATAAATGTTTTTTATTTTGATCTAGGGAGGTGTTTAAATTGAGGGGGAAAATATTCTTAAACTGATTGGGTTAATTTGCAGCAGATTGAGGGAGAGTGCAGTAGAAATAGTTTACTACTATTTCTACCTGTTTTTTTTCCAACTATGAGCTTGTTCTTTTTTATTTAAATACTGTCCAAAATGAAGCCCTTGCCCTAGCCCTCTGATCTTCTGTAAATTGCCTCACGTATTGGGAAACCGCTGGTAGTGGATCCATGCTCTCTCACTCTATTTGCAAAATACTTAGCAGCTTGAACCATAGAATCACAGAATGGTTTGGCTTTCTGGGCTGCAAGTGCTCATTGCTGAATCACATGGAGCTTCTCATCCAGCAGCCCCCCCAAATCATTCTCAGCAGGGCTGCTCTGGATATCTTCATCCCCCAACTTGTGCTGATACCAGAGGCTGTGCTAACTCAGGTGCATTGCACTTGATTGTCTTAAACCTCCTGAGAATCTCATGGGCCCATTTCTCAAGCTTGTCCAGGTCCTAGTGGTTTTTATAGTAGATCCAGGGTTTGTAGAAAAAAGGGAAAAGAGAAGAAAACATCTTCATAAGTTGTTTGCAATGGTCAATTTTAATCCTAGGGCTTGTTTTTATGTTGCTGGTCAAAGGACTCTTTCATGTAACAGTAATTATTGTAAAATATGGATAATTTGGAAGGTTATCAGGTATACCTACTAAATTCTTAATGTGTATGTGTATATATTTTACTCTTGTTTGAATGACAAACTGCTGTTCTTTATAGTTGCATCAATAAAGTTTGATTAATGAAGAAAAAACAGCCAAAGTCATCTGCTGAAGCCTATTTTTTGTGTTCATAAATAAAGTAATTTGGTGACCATTGTGTAACTCAGCTACTGTGAAGCCACTGAAATACATTTCACAATGATAATTTTAGTCATTCGTGTTTCTCAGAACAGTATTTCTCTTTTCTTTTTTAATCCTGCAGAACATTTAAGTGTCATCTGAAACCTGTGTGAAACAGTGTATAAAGCCCATTCCAAGAGTCAGACCTTAAGGAAAAAATATTTTTTCGTACTTGGACCTCCTTTGTACTGCATGCAGAGAGACTTGATTCTTAAATACTTCTGTTCACATGGCTGCTAAGTGATGCCTTGCAGGTCCTTGGTAGTCCATAGGCACCGCTTGGAAATGTTGAATTAAACTGAAAATAAAGGAGGAAAATTCTAACATCTGTAACATCTGTAACATGTATTTTAAGACCCTGAAAAGTATTTTCATTCATTCATCCTTGCTGATCTGTGGCGAAGATGAGGCTTTTAAGAAGCAGTTAAGCATGTAAAGGTCCTTTGGTATAAGTTCTGAGTCTGTGTTTTGATGTTCCTAAAGCTTTAGTTGAGGAGGATGTTGAGATTTGATGAATGAAAGATACATACTAATATCCAGCTTCTGCAGCAGCTCTTCATTTTTGAGGCTGCTTCTTGGTTCTTTAAGTAACTGTGTAGGTGACCTTTCTTTAGCTGGCAAGGTGAGTTCCCTGGCTCTGTCTGAAGAAGCAGCTGGCTCCAGGAATGCAGTATCTTTTGTGACTACATCTACAGCCTCATAGGATCACAGTTTCCAAGTTTCCATATACTGAGTTTACCATTAAAGTTGTTTTGCTTCAATGGCAGTGGCATATTTTGTTGCCTCAGCCATAAGCCTGCTTTTTATGGCCTGTTTCCTCTTGTTCTGCAGTAAAATTGTGTCATGTCAGAGCACTGAGGTGGAATTTAGAGTATTTGTCAGTGTTTTCCAGGATGGCCAGCATGGCTGCTGTGCTGCAGAAGAGTCTACTGGCTTAATAGTATTGGTTTTAATGGCATAAATGTGAGAGATGTTAATTAATGCAGTGTTAATAATGAGAAATCAAGTCTGCAAAAGAAGACATTACAGAAGTACAGATTTTCTTGCCATAAAAAGGAGACTATATTGTGTATATTCTAATAATGTACAAGATGTAAATCACATAAGCAAGAATTTAGAAAGATTTGAAGTTAAAAACAACTGTGTTAATTTTTCCTGTAATATGTGTGTGTACATACCCTGGGAACATCAGAGCTTCATAGAGAACAGTGACCATAGGAATATTTTTTGCAGATTTATACGCTGGACAAAATAGGATCATCATTCCAGTTATGTCTCTGAAGCTTCTCAGTGTTCTCAAATGATGATTTGCATTCTTTTCAGTCTTTTATTTTTTGCTTCACTTGTGTACATTACTAAAGTGAGTCTCAGTTGTGTGAGGTTAGTTGGAAAAACTGGTCCATACATTGAGGTGCTTTTACATTCATTAACATGTTTAATTTGTAAAATAAACCAGCAACCAAAATTTGTACAATGCCAGTCAGTGTTAAACTATGACTGTGTGATGGGGCAGAGAGGTAACTTTTGGTTCATGAGTTATTCCCTTTCCAGTAGGTGCACGATTCCTCAAACCTACTTAAAGGTGAGCATGTTTCTCTAATGAAAATATGAAGTAGGTTATACTGGCCAGTTAGTGCTTTCAGGAATTCTTAATTAATCTTGCAAGTTCTCTCTTTATGTGTCACCAGATGTATGTCTTTTGGAGAGATACAAGTTAATCTTTTAGGGGCCATATTCAACAGTAAATCTGCAAGTTTGGAATAAGTATGATGAGTTAAATCTTTTCAGGAATATCACAGATATTAAATAGGGACATTAATCAGAAGCCTACAGATTAGTCACAGCAGTATACAAACTTGTTAACTCCACTTTCCTGAAGATTTAAAAAAACCCCAAAAACCCAAACCAAACCCAGCACTTTAAAACTCTGCTGTTGACAGCATAAATTTCCATTGAAGTAATGCACTGACATTTGTTAGTGTCACATACTCCATCCATCATAGTCCTAAAAAAAAAGAGCTGTATCCCCATATCCACACATCTGGGTTATTGATTTGTCAGTGACGCAATGAGCACAGTGATGTCTTGTCACCTTTACTCCCCTCCATTTTGTAAATGGCTATTTTAAAAATTATTTTTTAAATAGTATTGAATGCCTTGCAAGTATGGATTAAGGGAAAAGTTTCTAAATTTTACTGGTAATGGCTTTGTGTTTGTTTTTGAGTGGATTTTTTTCTCCAAGCTTGTTTCAGGCCAGTGCTTCCGTCGCTTAAAGAATGAGCATGTGACTGACAGGATACTATTTGGGAAGTGATGTGCAGTCTCAGAGTAATATGACATTTTATGAGCAGCTTGACTGTTTTCATTACCTGGATTTATACTTTTATTTCTGTGCACTAAGGAATAAGTGAGCAAGGCAGCTGTGGGAAATAGAAAAGCTGTCAGGATGAAGTTGATAGGACAGCCTTGAAATGATGCCATTGTGTCTAATAGGACATTATGGTTGTTATCTTTAATCCTTTAAGTATAAAAACCTGATCAAGCAGTTTGATCATTAGATTGGTATTAGGTGGCTACAACTTTGAAAACCTTATGTGGTTTCAACAAGGAGGTAAGTGGTGATATAAATTAAATTAAACACATGCATAAGCAATTAAAACATAGTAAGTAGTTCATGGTGATTTATTTTACTGTTAATGGGGTAAAACACACTACTGCATTAACATAGCATTAAAGAGCTAGGACAAGAAAAGCTGCTTGTGGAAGAAATACAATGTTTGAGACACCAAGTACTTGTTTGGTGGGTTTTTTAAATTAGAAATTACTATAACATCGGTATAAATTGCTATGCCTCATCAGCAGCAAGTATCTTCTGACAAGTAAAAACTAAATTTAAAATAAATATTATCATTTCAATTGCAGCAAGGCCAGTCAGTGGTCACAGGATCCTTATTAACACAGAGAGTATAAAAATCTCCTCCGGTGCTTGGAAAACCGTGATACCATTTTTGATTAAAGTATGCACAAACAGATGTTTTAGTGGAATATTAATGGAAGTTAAAAATAAAAAGGAAAGCCTTGTGCTTAGCAAAAAGCAGCATTTTCTGTACTTTTAATTCTAAAACCAAACAAAACCAACTAAAATACAGTATTCTGTGGTGGAAGTGAACATTATTTGTTTACAACTTATGGAGAAAGGCATCTTATGAAGAAAATTGTTTCCATCTCCCTATGCTATTTTGGCAAAAAAAAAAAAAAAAAACAGGTGCAGAAAACAGGGTAAGCAGGCATAAAGGTTTTTGCGTAATGGTGCTGAAAGGAGATCTGCCTCTAGCAGGTAACTATGCGAGGAAATTTTTTGTTTGCTTTGCTATGCTTAACTCTCCCATCTTATCATACAGCTGTACCAGGTGTTTATAGTACAGAAATTGGGTGAATACTCCCTCTGAGTGAAAATGAAATAAAATTAAATTTTAATTGCTCATGAGCTGTTTTTATCATAGGGTTACAGCCATTACAGATTTATTCGGAGACATCAAAGAGCAGTGCAAACCTCTGAGCAAGATATGTCTTCCATTCTCATTTAAGTCTATTGTGGAACACTTCAGGTGCCAGCATAGCTAATGTCTCACTGGATGTGGGAAAAAAAGCATCATGATCCTAGGAAAAATGATTTATGTAAAGCTGGCAGGTTAATCAAAGGAGAGCAGCAAGTTTTTACAAAAACAGTTACAAATTACAAAACAAGCAATTACAATAACTAGCAATCAATCTAGTGAAAAAGGAATGGTTAAAGTAAGGGTCTTGCCAGTGTGTGTATGATATTGATAGGGGTCATAGCTGGGCAAGCATTCATATCCTGTAGGTGTGATGTGATGACATTTCTCTGCTCAGATGTTTGTATGTCACAAAAAAATTTTGAATGTGGTATCTGATAATTTTAAGGGATTCCTTATGCTTTGGAGGACAGAACGTTGTTATTTCAGTCAGCATTGGTAGGGAAAAGTTAGAACATATTGAAGTACTGATACCTAATTAGCAGATAAACATCTCACCTCTGTAGCTGCCTGTAGAGGAAAGACCTGATTGATAGCAGTTATTAACACCTTCATGACTTGAAGATGAGTGCTTGGAGGAAAGCTTGTGTTTTTCCCTGATGTGTCATTTGGTCCACTTTCACCCAGATTGTGCCTTGTTTACAGCTTCTAGTAGAGCAACTCCCACACTCAGTTCTGTTCATTACTTCAGTATTTTTTTTAAATTATGGTTGCCTAGAAGAGAAGAAACAAAACAATGATTTTGGGAGAAAGAAGAAAACAGATAATAGGTTTTTGGAGTGGCACAGCTTTAAACAGAGAATGGATGCAAAAATATCAGCAAGTGAACGTAAAAGCAGATTACATGTAATTTTTAGTAAGAAATAGTAATACAAATAATATTCTTAAATGGATGTCTGGAATTGCACAAGGAGAGCTTGTAGGAAAAAAATGCCAACTACAAGTAATTTCTCTTATGTACAATGAATTTGGCCAAGAGAAACATGCCTTTTCTCTTTTGCTTCCCCAGTACATCTGTATAGACATCATATATAAATACAAACATACATTTCTTACTGAAACTATGTCACATGTGTCGTCATGCATTAAATTACTTGCTCAGAAACACTCAGGTTGCACAACTTTGTGGCTGCTTCTTATTAAAACTTGTTTCTTCAGGGCTGATCAAACTTTTAATCTAACAAGCACATGGACATTGTAAAGTCTCCAAATGCCAGATTCTTTATGTAAGTAGTATACAAGCCCAGGCAAAGTAATAAATGGCTGTCTCTATTTCACAGCTTCATTTCCTCTATCACTCTTGGGTGAAGAATCACATTATTGAACTCAAAGTTTCTTCCCCTATGTATTCATTGCTCTTCCTGTCATGGTGTATGCTCTTGTCTTGTCTAATTTTTACCTGTTGATTTTATCTGTGTTTCATCTGATCCTACAGATATGCCTTTGCCAAGAAAGTATGACCCATTCTTCCTCTTCCTTGCATAAACCTCATTTGTTTCTTTTAGATCACGTGCATTCTTTTTAAGTCTTTTGGATGCCTTGAGGTAGAAGATCCAGCTGTAGCACGTAGGCTTTTTTCTCCTTTTAAGTGTAGTCCAATACCCCAGACTTCTTCCTCTTCAGGCAAGCTTGGCTGGCCAGTTTTTCCAACTTCCCACTGTTTCACTAAGCTTCCACTTGAATGAGTAGCCTTCAAGGTTTAGTGAATCTTCATTTTATGGGAGATGTGTAAAAAGAGCCCTGACACCACACGCCTGACTCTGGTGTTCACTGGTGCAGCAAGTTCATTGCCTCTACTGGGTTTTGTACATTGTACAAGGTCTGATTTCCTGAATCAGCAAGACCAAGTTCATGGTTGTCTGACAGGTTTTGCTCCTACTCCCTTGTACATTTGAATTACATGATCTCATGTTATCATATGTGCTGCAAAGCATGCACAGTACTCACTGAACAATGAATTATTTCCATTAAGTTTTTATCATACTCCTTCTGCATGTGGCCTCCTACCTATTTCTAATTGGCATCAGCCATGTCTGCATTCACAAGTTTTTCACAAGTACTTGTGAAGTACTGAAAAAGCACTGCTGTAACATCAGGAATCTGAAGTACAGGGAAATGATAACCAAAACTTATAGAAGTGCCTTAGCTCACTGCCTCAGAGCAGAAACCTCTCTTATAGGTGTCTAAAGCCTGTTTTTTGGAGAATTTATTTGCATATGTATGAAGTAGTATTTTATAAATTAAAGAGAATGTAAAATTCAGTCACAAATGAGTTCTTTAAAAGTAAGTTCATGAATGGTTTTTATTTCCTTACAAAAATAAAAGTGAGTCACAAGGGCATTTGACAGGGAATCAGTCATTCAGAAGGAAGAAAACATTTGACTGCTGAGTTGGCAGGGAATGAGATGGTGTTTTTATTCATCTGTGAAACTTCAGTGATATCTAAATAAGGTCTTTAATACTTAACAAATATAAATTTTAATAGCACTCAGCACCATTTATCTCTGCTGCTGTTTTGACCTAGGGAAGAGAAAATCCTCAGCAGAAAATCCTAAATGACTGTCATTCTAATTCAACCCTGAAGTACTATTCATGGTGTAAATTAAGTAACTTTTGAATATTTGATTTGGCTTCCTAGTACAATTAAGCAGGTAACCAAGCAGTCTCTGAGACCCATGTGTTTTATAAAGTGGTAAAAGTAACATTTCCTTCGATCTGTTTATAGCGAGCTGTTCTTTGTATTAGGAAAAAAAAAAAAAAAAAGAGGCTGTTTAAGAATATTTGTCACTTAAGAAAGCTCTAAAATATTTCTCAATTCCTAAGTTTGAATATACTATATAAATTTTGAAGGTTGGCATTGGACCACTCAAGTAAAATATTAGGTCTCTGAGGGGGGTGCTGTAGCCATGATTCTTATCTCTTTATCTATTTTTTATATATACTGCCTGTAGTATATATGAATGTTTTTGTTTATTTTTCAACTATTTATAAAAAGTACAGGGAAAGCATGAAAAAAATTTAAATGATTGACCATTTTGCAGAATCACACCAAAACTTTATTTGCAAGCAGTTACTGAAAGGGATATGTGGGATTGTATACGTTCCATATAGAAAGCAGACCCTGTTCTTCTCCTTCAGTGATAAGCAGGAAGGGACATAGCCTTAGCTAGAATATTAATCTTATGAGTAATTTCTCCATCCCTGGAAATTTGGAACTAAGGTGATGAAAGAAACATCTCTACAAAATTATTCTTCTTGTGGTGACAACACCTCAAGATGTTCCTGACAAATGAAGTGTAAAATTTATTTTCAAATACCATTTTTCTCAGAGTGCTCTGAAATATTTTATTTCCCTTAGGATACTGGCTTTGACCTTAAAGCAAGTGCTGAAATTTGAAAATTCTGGCAAGCTTCTTTGGCAAAGAGCGAATTACAAGGGGGTCTTTCTTCAGGCAGAACTGGGACTAGGAGTTGTGGGTTATTAGTAATTATAAATATATTTTGGAAAACTTATTGCCAGTTAATTTATTATATTGTCCTGTCAATTAAGTTTAATGTTTACTGCCAAATATTTAATAATCACAAAGGTAGGAGTCTGTATATTCAAGATGCAGTGGTGAATTTTGATTTTACCAATTTCCAAGTTTCTAAACATATGCAAGTGTTTAGCTAGTATGACCTCTAATGAAAGCCAATATTCTAATGAAAATGTTCTGCAGACAGAGCTGTTTCTTGTGACTGTACTGCTAGGTGTTTATAATGTGGAAAAGAGATTTAAATTGTCATTTGCCTGGTCCTGCAAAACTTCCTGCAAGGAATTTTATATGTTCCAAGTCTGGCCACTTAGGCAACTGCTGGTGTCAGTTGTATTTTACTGAATTCATTAAAGTTACTGTGGTTTGTCTTGCTTTATGACAATATAAGTTTAAATGTTCTATATGCTTCTTTAGAGGATAGGTGTGATAACATTGGTTTGCCCTGTGTGATTTTCATTTTCTCTTAGAATATATGAAGAGTCTTTGAGATTAATTGCACACTATGGTATAAGCAGTATTATTAAAATCAGTATGTTAAACGAGAAGGAAATTATCTTTAACTTTCTGTATTACAGGAGAAAATTCAAACATCAGTAAACATTCTAGATATCAAGCACAGTACACAAAGGCCAGTCCAAATATTCAATAGATGATCCTTGCCTATTGGGTATTTATTTGCAGAAGCATCTACAATCCCATTAGACTTGCAAAAAAAAATATCTTTTTTCAGCTCTAAAATTACCCGTGGTGCTCATTATTTTTTCAAGCGTGATGTAAATCTGGGGCTTACAATTCTTCTGTCATTTGGATTGCAGAGAGACAGTTTCCGTGCATGTTTACCCACAGCTCCCCTGCATGTGGAATATCATTAAATAACTGCTTAGAAAGGATGGACTGAACCCAACAGGCATAGGTTAACAACTTGTTATTTATGGAAAGTACTCCAGCAGCGTGGTTTTCTTGCGAGTCTGCCTATGTGCCAATAATAGGGGCCAATTTCCAGAGAAACACAACACTGCTCATATATTCTTTCGTGAGCACAGAGATGCTGAACTGCCACAATGATGTATGAAACTGGGGCTTTACACAGATTTAAAAACATATGCAGCAGTTAGAAAGCTACTTTTGTAAATCTGATTGCTGGAGGATGGAGGACAAAAAGACGTTTTTGTGTGGGCTTGCTGGTTTTACTTGGGCTCTAATTTTTTGTTTTGTTTTGCAGTGGCAATGCAACAATGGTAAAATAAAATCACTAAAAATCGATTAGAAACATTGATTCTTTCAGTCTGCAGAGTATATGACCTGCACATGAATACTCTTAAAAGCTGATTGCTGGAAAAAGGGCTTAAAAAAATAAAATAAAAGAGAGCATGTGGATAATTTCTTCTGCATTCACGGAAAGGTTCCTTTTTCTTGGTTTCACAAAACCACACTCTATTCAGTGAAGTAATTGCTGTCCTCTTATCTCACATCCCAAGCTAAGTTCAGGGTCTGGAAAAGCTTAAGAACTCAATGCATCAAATTATCCTGCTCAAACTGTTGTTTATTGCAGGCCATTTTATCCTGTCATCTCCATGACAGAATGTCAAAGCTTTTCTTTCTGTTGCCTTCAGCTCCCAGCATCTGCAGTGATCCGATATGCTACCCCTGCATCACATGGGAGCAGGGGGGACCATCCAACAGGCGTCATTCAGCCAGCAAAGCCAGGGAGCTGCAAGCCTGGGAACCTCTGGGGCTGCCTGGCAGCAGTGCCTTCCCTTCTCAGGCACTCACACACTGACTGGGTTTCTCAAACCTTCTGACTTCTCACATGATGGGTGGTTCTTGCCCATCTTTTCTCGTTTACTAAAATTTTCCAAAGTGTAATGGCATGAAACTTTATGGCATTGCTAGGTGTGGGTCATTATTATTTCCTCTCTCTCCACAGGTTTGCATAGTGGTTTTCCCTAGATGATAAAAACTTTTTTGCACATAGGCACAAAGCTACAGAGAACCTTGGCAAATGTGTGTGAGATGTGGAGGTAGGGAATCCAGTCACAGGATTCTCAGTTCTAAAGTGTTCAGTTTTACTCTATTGTCTATTCTACCTGTTTTATTTTTTCTGGTGATATTAACTGTAGTGTCTGTGTTGTCATACAGTCCTACTTCAAGCTGAGACTCAGCAGTGGGAATCCAGTGCTGCAGTCTTGTACTGTTGTAGCTTTAATGTGATGAAAAATACTTCGGGTATATACTTTCTTAAAAAAACTGTAACTTATGTTTGTACAGAATTTGTCTGTATGCACATGCCCAGTTTTAACAGTGTAATCCTCTCAGTTTTAAGGTCTTCTACTATAAAAATGTCCTGAAACATAAAGACAGAAAAGCATTCAAGCATCTTCTAAGATCATAAGTTTGTGACTAAACCATCTTCTTCAGCATTTTGACTCATTCAGACTCTGACTTATCCTCCTTCCACTGGCCCTTTAAGAAGCTTGCATCCTGAGTGCTGGCTCTTCACAGCACTGCTGTGCCTCAGTAAGTGTTAAACTGCTTTGCATCCCCCCACCACCACCATGTCTGTGTTTTTTGCACGTGCACTACTGTGATATGTTGAGTCTCAGATAGTCCATAACAGGTGACTTGTTGCAGTGGATGGATCTTGCCCACTCCCAGTCCCTTGATGTGGAGGGAATGTGGAGAGACAACGCTGATGCTGTGCCAGTGTTGTATTTGTGGGTGTCCTTAGGTTAGGGAGGAATGATGACTCTGACTCTATGTTTTAAATTAACCTCAGAAGGTTAATTTATTATTTGATACTACTATATTATATTAAAGAATACTATATTAAACTAAAGAATACAGAAAAGATATTTACTGAAATGCTAAAAGAGACTAATGAAAAACTCTTGACTCTTTTCAGAGTCCTGACACAGATTGGTACTAATTGGCCAATGAGTCAAAACAACTTACACCAGAATCTAATCAGGTAATTACCTTCAGGTAAACAATCTTCCATGATGCATTCCACTTGTGTACAAACACAGGAAAAGTAAATGAGATAAAAATTATTTTCCTATTTTTCTGAGGCTTCTTACTGTCTTTTCAGCTTCCCAGGATAAAACTCCTGGGGAAAGAATCATGCCCAGAGAATATAGATACCACATGCCAGCCCTGCCCAGAACATGGGAGTGTTATCAGCACCTTTCCAGCTTCCAGGGCAAAGCACAACACTGTGAGGGCTGCTGAGGCAAAATGAACTCCAGCTCAGCCAGACTCAATACACTTCTCTAGATTTCAATAACCTGTGGCTTCAGGGATTTACCAAGATATTCTTGGGTTTGCAAACAGGGACAGCATGGCTGATTTTGAAGTTTCAAAATATACTGCTCAGACTATTACAACCATGTTGTTTGTTGATCAGTGTTTTGTGATTTTTGTCATAATTTTTTTGTCATAAAATTTTTGTCCTAAAAAGAACTGAGCTGAATGAGTTTGTTCTTCAGCATAGATTGATTTAGAAATGTGTAGTGTTGATCTTACTGACAGTGATAAATGGAGTCTTCCTAAGAGTGTTATCTGTAACATGCCCTGCTGTACGATAGTTATCTGCTTAGTATAGGAAAGTAACATTTTATTTAGAAAGTAGAATCAAAAGAATTACCTTAAAATTTGTCTGACAGTATACAGTATGACTGTAGAGTCTGATTTTATGTGTTCAGCAAAGAAAAACAAAATTTATGTTTCAATTTGCCTCTTCATTTTCTGCATGATGAAGTTGGACTTCAAGTTGTAAATCTAAGTTCAGAGTTTAACATCAGAGGTTCTCTTATACAATCTGACTGGATATTCCATTAGTACAGAAGTTTCAGAGCTGCCAAAGATTTGTTCCCTTCTGTTTTCTATTTGTGCCACTTAGACATCATCAGTTTGGGAAGTGCATTATAGAAAATAATTCAACAAATGCAATGTTTTGTTTATTAATTCTAGGACTCTGTAACCTTAAATAAATGGAGATAAGAACACTGAGGAAAAGTGCATTTCACAGTTAATGTGTATCACTCTAAAAAGTAGCTAAGTAAATTTGACATGTACTAATAATTCCTTTTTTCTACATTCATTAAAATTAAACTTTGCACTCTTATACTGAAAGTGAAAATTTGAAGAGTATCAAATAACACCAGACCAAAAAAAAGTACAAGTAGTAACTTTTGATATTCAGAATTATCTGATATTCTGAGTGAGGATTTCATTGTTTGTGTCTGAGCAGAGAATCCAGAGCTCTAAATTGTTTGCTGCCAAGATTTGCTTTTGCTGCTTTTTTTATCTAAAGGATCCTTCGTAAGGAAGCCAATTTAAAAAGTTAGTCAAAGCATAGCTTGCTAGCAGCACAAAAAATAAATCATCAATAAACCAAGAAGAAATAAACAATATAATTCCTGAGACATCATGTAAAGAATACCAGGACCTGGTGTCCCACAGCATATGCTCTATTTCTTTAACTGAAAAAGTTAAATTTCTACCTAAATCCACTTTATCACTGATTGTTGCCTGAACAGCGCAGCCAACACATCAGGCACTGTGTTTATGAATGATTGGTGTTTTTGCAGATGTTCGATTTCCTGGCTCTAACTTCTTAGTTGTGTTTGTTGCATGGAGGAGAAATATCTGGGGGACAAGAAGTCCACTGACGTGTGTGTACAGGCTTTTTGGAAAAACCTTCTGAGTTGCAAGAAGGAACTTGTGTTTCACACTCCCTGTTGAGTCTGATGTAGCAGCTCCATTCTTGTGTTAAGGTGACTGAATTTGCACAGGATGCAGGAGGGGGAGAAGGACCCTTTTGTGAGTAAAGCTCACACAAATCCTGATGCAGTTGTTCTCCTTTCTTGCAGCTTTTGATCCTTAAAGGATAATGTGCTTTTACTGCCTTTTTGTTTGTTTTCTTAGGGTGTTGGTTTTGGTTTTTTTCTATCACTGGAGATTGCAAATGGTATGTGAATTATCTTGCAGAGAGATTGGTCTTCCAGGACTATATGATAAATAAATGGTGATGATGGAACAATGACACATTCGGGGTGGGATTTAGAGTGCATGCCTGTGTGTGCATTTTTTTTGGTGTGTGTGTATATATATATATATATATACACACATGCATACATATATATTTATGGCAGAGCAAATTCAAATTATGAATAATCAGTGGTACACACACATATGTGTCAATTTGGAGAACAATGTAGCTGAAAAGAAAAATATTTTGCATTTGTAAAAATGGCTATTTATAGATCTGGCATTTGAAAAATACAAATCTGACACTTCTTTCTATGTATCATAATTAGGTTGTGTAATATATCACCGAGGACCTCAGTAAATCTATAAGAACTGCATTTGTTGTCATGATACAGCAAAAGGTGGAGGGAAGGAGAAAATTTCTAAACTTTAGGGTTAAAGGAAAGTATCTTTTAATTTAAAAGCAAAAACAAGTATAAAACACCTTCTTTGCTAGTTGAAGACACAAATGCAGATCTACCCTGATTTCAAAGCATCCAATAGGAAAAATGGGAATTTGCAGAGATAGATTTGTTTTTTTTTCTTGAAATACTTTTGATGGGGTCTTGCTTAACTCTTTATTTCATCAGACTTCTTCAGGTCCTGGCCAGTCATGCTTTTTGGTTAGGTAGGTTGCAATCAAAACAGGTAGTAGGTGTCTCCTATAGGATGATGAAGGGCAACCTAATGATGATTAATAAAACTCTGTGGTATATTGAGCACTGCTGAAAGGTAGCATGATAAATAGAATCTGGCTGACAAGAGAAACCCCAAATTATTGCGTGTGGTTTATGCCAGTATGTCAGTTTTCCACATACTGCATGGTAGTTTGGAGAGGGAAAAGAGGGAAAATTCACAAATATATGTAAAATCTGAATCTAATCCAGGATATCCCATTATTCTGCACAACCACATGCTCTGTATGTTAACTATTAGTAGTGAGCAATTTCCATCGATATTACCTCTGAGGAATCCAGTTGCCTTGCAAACTCTAGCAAATTAATTTGTTGTGAGGATGCCTATACAGCTTTGTTGAAAGTATCTATTTGATATAATTGAAAATACCTACTCCAGCAGTGTGAATATGCTTGGCGTGGTTCTCTAATAAACAATTTCTCTCCAATTCAGTTGCTGTATTTCTGAAATCTGAGATTGAGGAGGTACATACATTCTTCACAGATCTTAATTCTTTGGGAGAATGACAGGGTTTCATCAAACTTTGATCTCAAAGGTTTCAAGCAGTTTGAAACCAGCTGCTGCTGAGTTCTATTAAAGGCGGAGGGGTTGGATCAATCCAACAAAATACATGTTGACTTGAAAGAAAGGTTATCAGCTCTGCTTAGATTTAAGGTTAAAGATGAGGGTGAACTGTGAACATAAACTGACAGGGACATGTCTTGTTTAGACACAAATTGTACTGAAATATGAGGATATTAATAAAGAAATATAAAAGATTTCTTTTGGGTTTATTGCTGAGGCTAAATAATCTTTGCTTTCAGATAGACTCCCTGAAGTTATATGTTGGTTTGATCACTCAGAAATGTAATTAAGAGAGAAATCAAGCACTGCTAAGATTTGGGGATATTTTTGTTACCATGTCTCTTTCTACTTCAAAGTGGGATTTTTTTTCAATGCCTTCAAAGCAAGTGGATTTTTTAGTACAATTTACATAGTCTAAAAATATTTCTAGTCACTGTAGTTTGAGATTAAATAGTCTAAAAGGACTATTTTAAAAGGCAGAAAATAACTTCATTCTTCATCTCTAAAAAGGCTTGTTGGTACACAGGTTTTGGGTAGTGAGATACAGAAATTGTTCAATATTTCAGGATGGCAAGCTACTGTACAATTCTGTTGAGCACATTCACTACAGAGCAAGTGTCCTTGGATGCAGAGATTGCCTGTGCTTATCACACCTATGGTGTCAAAAGCCTGGGAAACTGTATCTGGGCTTTCTTAAATTTTAGATATTTATTCTCAGCTTAGTCACAGCCTCTCCATCTGTAAAATAAGATGAATGGCAGTGTAGTATTGGTGCTAATGCTAATGCTTTTTAGATATTTGAATTGCAGGCCAGGCACAAGTTCCAAAATACTCCTTTATTTATTTGTCATCTGGGCTAGAGGACAGTTTGTGAGTGCCGACTTGGCAAGAATAAACATAGGCAATTGTAGCTTAAGTAGCTTTCCAAGAGTGGCTGCAGTCTTTTGCCAACTGAAGATTACTGTTAGTTACTCCCTAAAGTATACAGATGTATGTCTCAGTGATACAGCTGGGTTGTCGTTTGGGACAGAATATTTGTGCCGAAGGTGATTCTTGCAAATATTTTCAATAAGGTTTCAGTGAATCCAAACTGAATTCTAGCTGCTAGACAGTTTAAACCTCTTGTTGTCTGAGAGCTGGCTGATGTCAGAGAGGAAAATAATATTAGACTGGATCTTCACTTTGCCCCCAAAATCTAGAAAGTTGATTCTTGCATCTGCCAATGAGCAAATTAGCATTAGAAATACCAGAGTATATACTTCCTTCATTACTTCTCATTATGATCTGAGCAGCTGAATGAATATATGATCTAAAAGTTGGATTAGTTTGGTTGATTGACATCTTATAAAACTCCTGTCATCCAACAGAACGTTCATAACACATCAGAGAATATGAACTGCCTGAAAAACTGCATGTGTAATTCAAACACAGAGCTGGCCTCATTTGTGATGGTTTCTGTGAAGGATACAGTTAAAAGAGAAGCACTGGTGTTAAAGGGTTGGTCAGTAAAGATGAGAACATGCTGACTTCCTATCTCATTGCTGCTTTATCCTTGCCAAAGTTCTTTCTGTATTTAAGTGAAAAAGATATTGCTTATTATTTTTACATAATTAGCATGGGGGGGTTTTGACAGATCCCACTCCACATAAATTGTGAACTTGATCAAGGGAGGTCAAAATGTGTTGGGGTTAAGCATCCATTTCTCACCTAAGTGAGAAATCCTCACCTAAGGATTTCTGAGAAAGGTACTCAGTTTATTTGATTCTTTTTATCATAAATTCTTGAAGTCAAGTTAAGGGGATAAAAATTAGTGTTAGGTAAAACAGTCTTGGGCAGTTTTCTTACGGACAGAATTCTGAGGCCTTTTCCTGATCACTTGTACTTAAGTGGTGCTATAGAGATTAGATAACAAATGGCAAAATTCACTCCATTATTACACAAACCCAAATGGGGGTGAAACAACTCCATCTAGGATTCCTTAATTGGGAAAAAGTTACTTTGATTTAAAAAAAAAAAAAAGAAAACAAGACAAGCAAACTACTAATGCAAGTGGAAATAATGGTAGACAGGCTTCAGCTACTGAGCAACATTTGAAGTTGATGGGATGCAGGAGAGAAAATAAACAGATTTTCCTTTAAAATATGGCAATCCAATTTCAAGGTAAAACTCTATATTTTTTCTGAAGGACATTGATGCTACCTGACATTCAAAGGCAATACATGTTGCAGCAGGAACATACTTCAAAGGATAACCAAAGCAGTAAAAATTTTAAGAAAAAATTTCGAATGCGTGCTGAGAAATACTTATGTTTTTAAAATGTCATTCATATTCAAACTAAAAAAGACTAAAAAAATCTACATATTGAAAAGAATTCTATTTATATTATGTACCATGCAATAATAAAGGTTCACATGGCACAGGACTTTTTTCCTAATATTTTGATTGGTGTGGTTTGAACTGATCTATACACTGAGGTTCCTTGTGAAGTGGTTTTGTCCGACCATATCTTCCAGACATGCTGCACAGCCTCGTTGCTTCTTGTTACTCTTTTCTCCTTGTCTTTGACACCTCACTTTGAGGTGCTCTCACCTCTTTACTTGCCAGCTCCAGATTTCCAATGTCATTTTTTTTCCTCAGAATTCCTAAATCTTTCTGTAATTTAACTTCTGGAAGGGAAAGCCTTAGCCCAGGTCCAGTGGTCACAAAGCAGAACATTGCTCACATCTGACTGGCCATTTGTCTGTGCATTTTGCTCTCTTCAATATTGGCAAAACCAGCCTTAGAAAATTTCATTGATTTCTAGTTTAGTATAGGTTTAATTTAGTAAAACTTTCAAAAACTAAGGAAGGGGAATGAGATAGTACTTATGGTTTTCAGAGTAAAAAAATACAGCTCTTTATTTCCAAGGCCCTGAAGGAATGATTAGGCCCAATGGCTTAGTGCCACACTCATTATATAAATACTATGTGTATTTATTCTAATATAATGTAGGTCTGTGTTGTTTTCCACTATTGTGTCATTTTGCAAATTCATGACCAGTGTTCTGTCCTCCCAATAATCTTTTTCAGCATTGTTGCTTTCCAAGTTTCCCAGAGAGCATCTGTGTTTCAGATCATGTATTTCCAAATAGATCAGTTGACATTTTCAGAATGGAAATCTTGTTTTTCTATACATAGTTCAATTTGTTTTCTCTTACCAGTGTTTCCATATCCTCTCCATTTTAATCTCCTCAATGGATTTCAAGTCTGTATTACTTACTCTGTTTCGCAGATCATGTATGAATATATTAAATAAAGATGGATATGTAACTGATAGCTAAAGTTTTCCATGTGATGCTTCCAACAAATTGAGATATTGCAGCTTGTCTCTTAGAAACAATTCCCATTTCATTACCAGGATGTGACAATATTTTTGTCCCTAATATATATATGCAAAATCTTATTCAATGGTAATTTATGCTATACTGTATAAAGTGCTTTATCAAGGAGTATGTATTGTACTTATGACTTCTCTCTTGTCCCCTAAATTTTGACAGATGTTTAAAAAAAAAGCAAAAGCAAAATAGCAACAAATAAATCCACCATACCCCTCCTTCCAAATCCCAGTCTTTAATCAAAAGAAAACAATTGGCTGTTAAGCTCTTTTTTTGAATTGAGCATGGTCATTTTTGTAAGGCATGAGTTCTGATAGTCTGAATTCCACCAGGTCAGTGTTATCTCTTAAGTAGCTGCTTACTATGATCAACACCCATCTGAAGGTTCACCAAGGCATAGACAATCCCTTGAGGACTGCTGAACTGGATTTTCAATGACCTTTGGGTTTTTTTAAGATGCTATATGCTAAGCACTCCATGGTTGTGACTGGATATTTACATTTTGTAATTTTTCTTAGTTTTAAAAAGGCTAGCTGAGGAGGCATTAAAGACATCACCTCGGCACTGAGATGCTAAGAAAATATTGATCTGGTTTTGATCCCAATACTCCAGAGGCAATATCTTGTAACAGCAAGCAATGGACAAAATACTTACAATGAATTTATTTTGCTATTCTTTAGACAGAGGAGAACTTGCACAGAAATGTCTTCTAAATTCCTTCTTGTCTCACCCTATCACTTTCTACTAGAAGAGTTTTTTCATTTTTTTCCCCCAGCAGTTTATATCCTCTTTGAATGTGCAGTGCAGGTTGGCCAAGGAAAGTGCATTATGTTGCATTATCTGTGGAGACTAATCTCTCTGTAGGCTCAGTGGTCTTGTGACTTTGGAGCACATCCTTCAAGACAACTTCCTGTTCTAATGCTGGCCAGGTCTTGTGTGCAGCTGTGAAGGGTATCTGGAACAGCATGTATTCTGTTTTCAATTGTATGAATTTCATCTACCTAGGACTTTTCTAAGCACTGCTACAAGGATTTAAATAGCAAACATCAGATTGAAGCAGTCAGTGAGGGATTCCCTGTTGTCAGTCTCTCCAGGCAAATCCAGAGATAATTCCTGAGTTCTGAACTGAGCCCTTGGCCAATGACTCATTTTTGTTCTATTACTCTGAAGAGTCAAATTTACAACCCAAATGAGTACACCTACAGATATTATTATCTTTAAAAATCTGTAGCAGGCTTGCTGACTACAGCTTAAGTCTCTTCAGAGTGAATAATTATGCATAATATTTTTAAATTACCAAAATTATTAATTACTTTGAAAGATTTCTTCTAGCAAAAAGTAGATAGCTTCTATGCCTTATGACTGTACTTGCAATAATCAGCTCCCACAGGTCAATTAAATGCTTCAGGCTTTAGTCAGCAAGCAGGCACCCATCATTGCTGCATGTACTTAGATGGAATGGAAGTTATTGCTTAATTACTCCATTTAAGACTGGATGGAAAAGGGGTCATTACGGGTTTAAAGCTTTACTTTCGATTTATATGGCTTAGAATTATACTTACAAAGACAAGAGCTTTTCTCTTTGCATAAATTAATTCAAAATCATAGACTTTTGAGTGCTCTTCAGAAAGTAAATGGGATTCTGATTAATTTTAGTTCTGCAATTGCAGGACTTAGTAATGAACTAAATGTAGACTGAAATCATGAGGAAGTTGAAGAGATTTTCTAAAATAAGTGTGAAAATGTCAGATGGATCTGCTGTACATGTGCGTCTTTTATATGATGCCACCAAATGTTTAGGTTTCCAGCCTATATAGTGAACTCTGTGAAGTGCCTCCCTCAGCCTTCTGTGGCATGTGTTCACAGAGTGAAACCCATTACTCTAAAAGCTTAAAGTTGTCATTGGAATTCTAGGAAAGCAGGGAAATATGTGGTATTACATTTTGTAAAGAAGCAGTCTGTCTACTTTCAAGAGTTACATTTTTGTGTCTGATTTATTGCATTGCATCCATATGTACGTCTTATGAACAGCTCCAGTACACTTGTACTGAGGAATCCCCACATTCTTCAAATAATTAAATAATTGTATACAATGTCCTTCTGTTTTTAAATGGATTCCTTTTGATTAAACTGATGAGTATTTTTTACATTATCCAAATATCAGGTGTATGCAATGCAAAGTATTGATAGACACAACAGTCTTCCTACTTTAATTTTAGTATTTCCTAGTGAGAATTTTGTCCTCACTATCCATTTTCTCTTGTGTGCTATACATCTTTATAACAATTATGGTCTTTAAAGAAAAGAATTCTCAGAAAGGCTACATCAGTCTGTCATAAAATTAAAAATTATTTAAATTATGGTGTTTTGCTGTGCATTCACTGAAATTCTCTTGGGAATACACTGAAGTTTTGAATATAGTTCACCTTTCTATCTGTTTTTCTTTTCAAATTGTTTGTTTAAACTGATCATTTATTTTTAACTGACTCAAGCAAATGCACAAGAAATAGAAATCAGTTTCAAACCATGAGTGCAGTGGAAACAAGTAGATGCTGCTTTGATCTTGATTCAGACTGGTTTTGTGAAAACATTGACTGTTGTTATTTGAGATATCTTATCCCATCTTAACCTAAACGACAAAAATGTTATTCAAACTTAAGGCTAATGTAAAATCAGTTTTACTATGTGGTCTGGTATTTCAGTAACACACACACATGAACAATAATACAGTATTTTCAAAAGTTCATGTGAGAATGGTGACTTCCAGCGTGTGGGTGCTCAGCTGGAGCAGTCAGAAATGCAAAACACTGTCCCTTGTAATCAGGAACTGTTGAAGGCCACGTATTGTCACTCTACCAGCTACATACTTCAGGTCTTCAGATTGTGCTCAAGACTGGCTTTGTTTGTCTGTAATTTACACTGTTGCTTTTGGATATAAAATTGCACTGTCCTAATGAGCTGCAGCAGCATTCAGAGTGCTTTGTCCAAGGAGGAGAAAGTGCAGTTTGTGTAAAGAGTAACCTGTGGAAGAACGGGGACTAAATCAACTAAATGGAAGTTTGCAAGGACTTTTCTTTAAAAATATAATGCTATGGGATTAAAAACAGAAAGTACCTTGTATTCAACAAAGCTAAAAGAGTTATCTGTTAAGGACAAAACAAAGCAATAAAAATAGACAGCTCCATGATATGACTCAACTTGATTTGCTTAAATCAGACCACCAACCATGGCATTCTCCTGGAATAGTATCTTGTATACAAAGCATACATATTTACTGTTAACCTCTCAGTGACTTTAGATAACATTTCTGGACACATGCATGGTTTATTTTAACCCAGTTGCCAATATGAACACCTCAAGATATTTTCTCGAATAATATTGTTGTGGCCACCCAGTGAGCAGCCAGCTCTTATCTGTAAAGCCAGTTTGAAGAGTAATGGCAGGTCTGTGGTAGATATTAGCTGACACCTTTAAACTAAATCTTTTGCTTCACTGATCATCAGTCTCTGTGTTAAACAAGCTAAAAAACAAGCAGATAAAGGAGAGATTTGAGATTACTGTAAAAACTGCAATGATAAAAGGATTTGCCAGTTCAGAGTCATTTGCCATTTGCCGAGGATTCAATGTAACCACAAACTGGTGTTTGCTTTACCATCATTTCTCTTTATTTTCTGCCAATGTCTTGTGCACCATTCCATGCATAGCAGAATAATAATTTTCTTTCTAATGCCCATGGCAGCTGGCTTGTCTTGAGTAAGAAGATTATATTTGCAATGGCAAGAGAAGTATCTAAACACATTAAATTAATCTCCCAGTCCTCCTATAATTGAAGAACCTGGTTGTTGAAATTTTGCTGTCTGCTGGAGAATTTCAAAACCATGGCAGGACTAGAGTCAGACTTTGATGGCCTCACAGTTATATGGTTATCCTTCATGCAAGTCACAGTGTAACAGAGGGCTCAGGTGGCAGGGACAGAAAAAAAAATCCTTGTTACTGTATCTGCCAATCACATTTGCACTGGCTTCCTCCTAAGAGGAGACTGCAGCATTTCATACTGAAACAGAAACTATATTTTAAAACATTTCCTTAGTTGTTTTCTTCCCACTTTACAAGTTGATTATATTATTACCTCAACAGGCAGAAGGGTAAATTTCCTAGTAGAGGCAAAAGCATTGTATAGCTATAAGCCATCCTGACAGTTATTCATAAGTAATTAGATCTCTGTGCTTCTGAACTACTTTGCTTTTTTTTCTATTCTTTAGCCCTTTTTCAAGCAATGTAAAATAGTCTAAAACTGAAGGGAACTGTGACCGGTGTAATTTAAGTCTATCTGTAGGAATAGAAAGGCTACCAATGCCCTGGACTGAGTTTCCTTTTCCAATCTAAAACCTCAGCAAAGTATTTATTTAGATGGTTCTTCTAAATGGTGAATTTCTTACTCTGTAGATACCAGAGAAAAAACAAAGAAAATTTATGAAAGAAGAAGCCCAAGGACAATCATATCTTTTTTTTTTTCCCCAAGATGCCTGGGGATTAGACTGTATTTTGTCAATTATTTTTTTCTGTGCAGTCTTTTTCAAAGAATTACTAAATGTTGAAGTGCTGAAATGCTGCAGAACTGTTTAACAATTTAAAATGAAAATAAATAGCAGTTTCCCATATTTGCCTGACTTTCTTATCTTTGGATTTTCTATTTATGCCTACCATGAGATTTCTTTAACAGTTTCCTGAAAGATCTGTGTTCTAGGAAAAGTATATGTTCCCTTCATACTGTATGCCATATTTTTTTGATCTTGCTGCTAAAATTATAGGATGAATTTATATAAAACCAAAACAGTTAAAATGAAGCAAGAATAGGTATATTCTAACGCTAAGATAAAAACACATCCACGTAAGACTAATACTTTGAATAGTGTAAAAATTAACAAAATAACAAACACCCAAACACAAGAAGGAAGGCTATAAAATGGAAAAGCACTCTCCTCAAATAACAGCTTGCCCCTGTTTTACAGATGGGAAAACTGGGGCGCGTAGAGAGCTTAATTGATTTCCCTAGTGTCACCCTATAAATCATTGATGTGACAAGGCCTAAAGCTGATTCTTTCTGAGAGCTGTGCAGCAAACTCTTTGCCTGACTCTCTTCAATAAACAGATTCTGAAAGCATGTTCTCTTCCATGCAATAATTTATACTTCATGCATGCGAAGCCTGAAGTATGAGCAGATAATGCTATTTGATCTGTGTTTTGCAAAAAGCCCTTCCAGATACTCTGTTCTACTTGATCTGCTTCCTTCATAAACAGATTTTCTGTTGCTGACTTCTTTTCCTCATTCAATCTCCTTTCTCTTTGTGTAAATGAAATGGCATATCCTCTCTCCCAGGTTCTGCATTTATTTCATGCTCTCTTGAGTTTGGATCATATAACTCATCTCAACCTCTCTGAGAGGCTAACCTCTTCTTTACTGAAGCTGGGTCATGAATAATTTCCTAGAAAGTGAGGCATTACCTCTTCTTCAACCCTGGAGCAGAGGGAATATCAACTGTGCGCAATTTTAACCAATAAAGGTAAACCTGTGAGTTAGGCCCTTTCTTAGCAATGGACTCTTTATATGAGAGAAAAATGATTGCATGACTTACCAAGACCCCTCATCTTTCTTGCCTCTGTATGAAGTCGTTGTTTTCTTTTAATGAATCCCATTTGTTAATGTCATTCATAAATGCTGGGCTTTAGCAGCATCAGGCTTCTCTTGCGTGAGGATTGCTGGGTACTAGCAGTCATGAGCCTTTCTATTTCCTGCCTTGCCATCTGGCCTTCATAAAAGGAAATAACCTGGACAAACCTAGAATGAATTCTTGTTGGGTTTTTTTTGCCTTTACAAGGACCATCAGGTCACTTGTGGCACACACTTTGGCTTATCTCACTGCATTGCAGCTTAAAGAGATTTATTTGGAAAAACGTTTGCCAAATTTATTATGCAGTCAGAATTTTTATGACAGAAGTTGAAATATGTATTTTCAAAGTGCTTCAAATACAAATGTGACCAGTTATCTCATACTACCTAAAGAAATTCTGTCCTTGATTATACAGAACAAATGAAAGGGCAGATATTTCATTTATCAGAAGCATTCTTCAGAGTTTAACAGTATTCCTTAAAAAATATAGCAAAAGCTCTATTCTCTCTACTGACATTCAAACATGATGGAATAGCAAAATCCACTATATAAAATGGAAGGGATTTTTGGCAGACAAATCTGTAAATTTTTTTAATTTATGATCTTGAAAACTAAAAAGCAATATAAGGCATGCCCAACTTCATGTTAATGATGAAACTAATGACATTATTATAATTAACTATATAATATAGCAACAATATGATAGTTAATGATGATATTCTCAGTTAAAAAGATGATTTGAAGGTTGAGTGGAGTTTCTCTTTGTTTGGACAAAAATTGCCCTTTCATTCTGCAAAACCAGTGCAATGCCTCTGGGTTGCTGAGTTCTTTTGCCACCATGTTTCCAGCAGTTTTCAATCCACAATCCCCATCTTTACTGGAATCCCTGTCAAGTTTCTAGAGCTTGAGAAACCTGTGTGGGACCCTGAGGTGTTTATATAGTTTTTGACATATTAGCTAGGAAAAATAGTAAGATGAAAGTGCACTTGGATGCAGGAGATACTGGCAAAAATGTTATGTTAGCTAGAACTGATCAAAGTGATCAGTTTATGTGAAGTCATGTCATTTTTTAGTGTGGTGAATTGTGCTGCCATTTCTACCATATTCTTTAGGAGAAAGGAACAATACTAATTTTATGTTTTTTTAACCAGAAGCCTTTTTATTTTTGGACAGCTAGCTTCATTCTCATTTCTTTCTCATTATAGTATGCTGTAATAATACTCCAGACACCATGCTGGCGCTCTTGACAATATTTTTTTGCTTGTGAAATATGAGACTTCCATCAGCACAGACATTTTCACCAGTGTAGTTGAGGAACCCAGCTACAGTTGCCAGGCAACTTTGTGTTCATAATTTCACAAAACAGTGTAAAATGTAAATATCATTATTTTTTCTTGTCTTACATACCTGTTTTATGTGATCACCTCACGGAAAGTAGCTTATACTCTTCTTGCTGCTTCTGACATAGAAGTAAGACACAGATGATGCAAGGCTGATTCTGATGCAGAAATCTTTTTGGAGAATTCAATAGCTGGCTGTTAAAGTGTAAGAGGGACTCAAAAGACCTAGGCTTGGCTCATTTTGTGCCCCATCTCAGTTGTTTGAAAGGCAATTTCAAGTTAATTACTAGCCTTTTCCTTTTGGAATCTGGCAGCTTATGGTTTTGTTGCCTTTACTAGTGTACAATAGAGGTGTAAGAGGTGAAAGGGAAGTAGATCTTAAAAGTGGAAAACAGTAAGCTTCATTTTTTTCATGGAGACATCTGTTTTCCTCCTCCATGTTTAGAGCATCTCGACATGGAGGAAATGGAAACAATGGTTTGCATTTCTTCTTGCATATGTGAGACAGTTCATACAGTCCCTTCAGGAGCAGAACAAATTTCAGGAATAAAAAGAACGATTGTCTTAGGCCAGGCATGGTAGAAAAGTCTAATAAAACTACGTGTTGGGCAAATCAGTAAGATGTAGAAAGGAGGAAAGAAGCCAGGAGAAATCTTGCTGCTCTTGAGTTCTTAGTCTACACTTCTTCTGAGGAGTGGGAATGTTGTTTAGTCTTACTCAGTTTTTTCATTCCAGTCAAGTAGGGGAAAATAATTCTCTGAAAGGTGGAAACGCAGAAGAAGAAAAAGGGCAGGACAGGACAATAAAATGCTGCATACTACTGACCTTCTGATATGATCCAAGATTGAGTGAAGGCAATTGCAAAAACAAATGTGTAAACTTTTCTCACAAGTATTTCTACATCATTTTGATACCTTCATAAGTTAGGCTTCGTGAACATTAGAATATAGCATTTACAGCAATTGTGGAAATACAACAGTGATTTCTGCCTAGTGTGCCACATTCATTAATACATTTCTTTTAATGAATGGTGATTTGTTTCCTGTGCCTCTGATTTTCTGTTGCATTTTGACTGTAATTAGTGGGAGATTACTTACAAAAGGGAAGGAGCATAAATAGGAATTTAAAATATTTTTTTCCTTGGAGAATTGTTATATTTACATGGCACATTTCTATTTGTATTTGCAGGCTTTTTTCACAGAGGCATAAGAAGATCCTCTATTCTTGAGGCCCTGTTTCACAGCTGTCAACCTTCTTTGTGGATGGTCTGCAAAAATCATAAAGATAGGCAGGGCCACTCCTTCCTTGAGTGTTCAAGACTGCTAAACAATCTGTAAATCCCCTTCTGAATCTCCATTTTCACATACACTTAAACCATCCCTCTTGCCATACCCACGCAGAGGGTTAAAAAGATCTGTCACTGAATTGCTGATTATTCTTTTTCCTAGTTCTCTCCTGTTAGCAAAGGCTTTGTACCATCAGAAGTTTCAGGCCTGTCTAGGTATTGTATTGTTTAGTGTGTATGTCCAAACCATTCTATTGGCCTCATTGATAAAATAGCCAGTACACTTGTGTGGAATTGGAAACAAGCTAGGTGAGAGCACAATAGTCTGATTAGTGATGTGATATGCACAGAACTACAGACAAAATATTTGACATCAGCTGTAATTTTTTTTATTAAAAAGTTTATAATGGTGTCATAACACCTGGATTTAGAAATTCTAGCATGGTTCTTGTTGACCTGTATCAATAATTTATTTCCCTCGCAATTAAATTGTACAGCTGTTTCCTCTTTCTGTTGCATTAAAATCCAAATACAGCCAAGGGTGTTGCCACTTAATTTGAAGGATTGTAGAAACTCATAGTGTCTTCCAATTTTTAAGTACTTCTTACTGTCTGAGCTATGTAAGGGTTTTTTTAAAAGAAGATAGCACAGAGTGATTTAGTCCATAGTGGTAATTTCTTTATTTTTGTTTTAGAACAGAAGTGATTTATCTTACAATTTTCTTGATTTATTTTCATTTCCTTGTATGGATAATAAAGAATTGGTCAGAATTTTCATTTTAGTATGCTAATGAAGAGTTGTTTCTTTTGCTTACCTTTTTTAGATGCAAATAATTGGCATACAGTTTAAAAAGTAGTAAAATGCATCCCAACTAGTTTGACAGTAGTTGCTATTAAATTCTAAACAACATAAAGTCACACTACATTTATTATTATTTAATGACTTACTCACTTTGGTCCTTCTGTGAGCCCTTGATGTTATTTGTCATTCAGCATTATGCTGCTAGAAGTGTCAGCAGTTCTAGGGTCTCACCTTGCCTTAGACTGAAGAAACCCCGTGAAGTGTGTAATTTTTGATCATATAGTGTCTACCTTCAAAATAAAAGAAAATAATATCATTATCCTATCCTCATTAACATTAGTGGGTTCTGATGATGTTCAGATGCTTTTTTAGTAGCCTGTGATTCATGTAGGCAGGAGGAGTTTTTATATTCTTTTGAAAAGAAGGCTGATACATATTTATGCCCTTTTTTAACTCTCCGTTAGTGCCACCATTTTGTATTCCAAGTTAATTAACTCTCAATAATTTTTTACATATTTTCTTTGTTGTTGAATGTATTAAGAGAGCTTTTAGTAGATTTAGGAGAGTTTGGTTTGGCTTTGCAAACAGGGTCATTTTGAACCTTTGTTTTTTTCTGTTTTATCCCATCTGCTCTCCCTTTCTTCTCAGATGCGATGAACAGAGAACATTGGCCTCAGTTGTAGAATGAGCAGAAAAATTGTAGTAATATTTTAGAGAGAAGTCAGACCTTTTTTTGCAATCTTTTTGGTGTATTTGATTAAAAAATATCAGACTACAGATGAATTCTAGGAGCACCCAATCTTACTGGAGGGATCCCAGCATCATGTCAAGGGAGACAAAACTGACCGTTGATTTGTATCAGTGGTGTGTTCACTTTGTCATCTGTGTTCTCAAATCCAGTGTTTTCATCTGTTCCTAAATTTTGCCTGCTTTGTTTTGTCTGTGAGGAAGCAACCTGTGGTTCGGCCTGCGATTTACTGAAGTGGCGCTTACACTGGGGCCTTTTATTATTCCTGGCAATTATTATTCCTTATTATTCCTGGCAGTTCTCTTCCACAGCTGCTGGTGCTGAACACAGCCTTGCATCGGTCTGTGCTACATCAGCACCCTCCTGACAGAACCACTGCTGAGCACTTCTATTTCCTTAGTGTAGACAAGACTCTAGTCTGAGTAAACAGTTTGGTATTGTGAGTTCCTAGAGCAATTCCTGGAGAAGTTATTTGATAGGGTATTTACCAAGCTGATTTATAAATTCTCATATAACTGATACTTGCCTGGGCTTATGCAGCTGTTAAGAGAGATCACCGAAACAGGAATTGCATATTGTTGCCTTAGCAACTACCACTTCATATTGTGCTTAAATCACTTGGAAATCCACAGTATGTCTTAAGGAACTGCTCCCAGCAAAAACACCCAATCGAAATAATTCTAAATAATTTCACAGAAGAAGCATAAGGATGGCCTTTCCTGACAAAGACCATCATTCTTTTAAGCTTGGTTCCTTGTTTCTCTGCAGGCTTAGCTTGTTATTAGAAAAAAACACAATAAAATTTAAAGAACCCATATATTTGTTTACTCATGCCACCATAATCCATCTGACTGCCAAATTGGCTGGAAGTTGAAAATGAAAAGATTCTCCTAAAGGCCATCTTCCATTCTATAAAATCAGCGTTGATAGTATGCTTTCCCATACTTTTATTTTTAATGTCAAGTTTTCTTAAAGGTAGACTCATTGTCTAGTTTTTTTTTATTTATTTGTGAAATGTTATGGGTATGAAAGGAGGGCATTAAACACATTTTACCTTCTCAAATGTTTGTTGTTCCTACTTTGAGATGATATTTTTATTTAGAGTTTTTCTGTAGATATTTGCAACAGTTTTATGGGATTTGTTAGATCATTTGAAAAAGAGGAGGGAGAGGCTTTTGCCAGTATTACATTAAGGCAGCTGCTTGAGTGCTCGTGCTACCTGATAGTCTCAAATACCAGTTTTACACAGAGTATTTTATATTGCTGCAGCAACTTCCCCAGCTCTGTGGTCACTCCTCTGTGTAACAGTCAGAATTGGATTTTGCACATGTGGATTCAGAGATCTCAACAAAACAGCATCTTAGCAATGGTGTGCCGGATCCAGAAAAAAAGCCAGTTTCTGACACTTCATCCTTTTTCTGCTCCAGCTGAGGTTTACAACAGAAAAATCCAACGAGAGAGACTGCTTTCAGGGGCAATATGCATCTCCCATTTCAGAAAACTTATTTTCCTTTTGTAATATTGTACACAGTCAATGAAATTTGGAAATGTAATATGACAGAGTTGTCAACATTCTACTTCTATTACCCCTTTTCTAGGCAATGAAAAGGAGAGACAAGCAAAATGCAAACTTACAGAATTTAAAAGGAATCAGATATTTTGAGGACCAGTTGTCATTTTTAGGTCACCGCTCACATCTCTGAATATAATTTTCATCTAAGCTGCATGGCAGGGTTTGTATGTGCTGGGAGAAGCTACATTTTCCCAGCAGGAGACCAAATCAAAATGAAGCAGTCAGATGCAGGTGCACAGTAATAGAAAGGATCTATTTACCCTGAAGCGTGAGCAGTGGGCCAAGAAAGCAGAAGCAGTCTACTTCTATCTCTCACCTCCTTCTCTCCCTACCTTTTCCCTCCCCCATAACTGTGCCAACAAATTCATAAGGGGAGCAAAGAGAAGGTGTTCACTTGCTGTTAATGAGCTGCAGTGCCTGCTGCCGAAGGTCTAAAGCACTTTTTTGTTATGCTGATTGTGTACTATTAGAGCTGGCTGTCTTTTAATTTATACCTAATCCTTCCTTCCAGCTTGCACTGCCTCAAACCAGCCTGGAAAATGGTTGAAAGAGTTTTTTCTGTGGGCATCTGTTGCCTGTGTCCATTCTGAATTTTGAATGATGCTGCGGAAAGAACAGTGTGGCTGAAGCAAGTGTGCCTAAAATAAATTTTTAAAAAGCCATTTTCCTAGGTATTATTTCATAAGTCATACTTTTTATGCAATCTTAAAAAAAAGTAAATCTGCAGCTTTGTTTAAGAAGGGCAGCTCAATAATGATGATTTAACAAAGTCAGCTGTATTGGTTGACGGTGAAATGAGACACCTTGCTGAGCATTATCTGCTTTTCATTTGGGTTTCCAGAGTTCATTAGTTAAGAGCTGAATACCTTCCTGTATGTGAAGACAACCACCCAGTGCTGTTTCCAAGGCAGAAAAAAACCTGAGCAATAGAAGTACAGGAAAAACACTGAGAATTTTGGTTTTGTGGCAGATTAGTGGCATTATACGACTGATCTAGGTTTGGGAGGAAGAAGTAGAGATACATGAAATCCATGAATTCAGCTGCTTACTCTGCAGCACTGAAGTGCTTAGGTTCTATGTTTCTGTCCCCAGGTAAAATGGGCCAGACATATGCTGTAAAGATTAGTCTGACTGATTATTGTATGATGCAAAAGATATGGAACTCTAAATATTTATGTCACTCTGTTGCTGTAGTTTTGTGCAGGGTTATGCATTGAACATAATAAAAAAGAGGCGTGTACCCATCTGGAATTGGACAGCCATTGTAACATGAACCTTAGTGAAGTGGCAGCTGTCTGTGCTGTGTGCTAGAAAAATATATTTATCCCAGCATAAAAATTGTCATGCTCAGGAGCTGAATGTTTTTGCTTTCCAATATCCACATTTAAATCCCTTACAACTTTGTTGAAAAGCTCTGGGACAAGTCCATGCTTTGTCTCCAAGATTGCCTTCAGAAAGGGAGAGATGTATACATTCTAAATTTTGGAGGAGCAGTGCTGCATAGCAGAACAAAGCAGTACAAAGGAAATTTTGAAAAGAGATGTGTTCTGGTATCATCAAAACAGGACCATGTCATAAGTTTTTTAGAAATGTCATTTTTACACTTTTTACAAAGTGGCACACTTTGACTTCTTTGTCAGGTGGAGAGCACCTCTACAATATGTAAACAGAAGACCTAGAGAATGCTTAATTATAATTTTCAAGAAATTTGGCTTCTATTTACAGATGGATTCACATGATTTATAAAAAATAGGTCCAGCTGTTCATTTGTGCTTTATAGTGAAGAATACATAGTCTGCATAATTACTAAAATTTATTCAAAATAATTAGACTGCAACTGAAAAATCAGGAGAGAAGTAAACCAACTGATGTAGAAGAAACACTATCTACATTGCTTTTGCTTGAACTTTTTTATATTTAATAAAGGTCAAATATGTTTACTAGAAATATTCTATACATCAGAATAATCTGCTAAAACATGCACACATTAATTGTGATGGTGTGTATTTTTCATTGCTTGCTTTATGACATATTTAAATAACAAATACAGGAAAGCAGATTTTTATGTGGCTTCCAAGCTTTGTACTAAGTATGTTCTATGATGATTCGGGTCAGAATCCAAGCCAGCCTCCTTCAAGAGAAATGGAGATATGCTTACCTATTCCACTATGACTTGAACTTAGTCTGAAGAAGGCTTTGGCCACTGTCTCTAAATCAGTGGAGATGCTACATGGGCAGTGTGCTTTCTTCTGGGGGAAGTATAGAAATACAGTGGTTATTAATTTATATCTTTTTAGCCACTCAGAAGCTCTTAAAACAAAGCTTATAAAATACAGGTAAAAGAGCAATAAGGAAACATTGAAAAAGATCATGTGCCACATGCTCTGGCTGTAGTAAGTAACAAATCCAAACTGTGCAATCATAGACTTCATTGATGGAAAAAAAAAATTAAGGGGGAGTATACATTACCTGAGTGTAATCACAGCAGGGACCACTGTTGATGTTATGTAGCAGTATTCTATCAGAGCATGTAAAAAGGGACAGTCCTTGGCACCCAAACTGTTGCAGAGTTTAAAAATCAGTCTTGTGTTTTATGTGATTCAGTCAGTTTTGGTTTAAAAGAGAAACTTAATTTGACTGCAGCCAAGAAGGATTTTGGATATTTCTTGCTGTTCATTTGTTTTATAAAATCAGCCAGCTGGAAAAAACTGCTTTTTGTGGTTTCCGGTAAAGGAAAAACTGAGTTAAAGAATTATCATGTCAGAATTTCCTGTAGGATAAATGAAAATGAAATAAAAGTTCCTAAATTATTTGATTATTAACTCTGAGATTTACAAACTTCCTGGTAACTGTTGCAGTGCAGGAAGTGATCAGACCAGCAGTGATTGTTGCATGGATTTTGGTAAAAGCAAATTGCCCTTGTGAAAATTATGTGACCAGTCCACTCTGGCATGGGGGAGGTTGCTGGGCAAGGGTTTTTTGCTATCATTCATAAATACTTTCATAATGTCATCCATAAAGTAAAAAAAAATTCTTCTATAGGAAACCTTTCCAAATTGAGATGCCAGGGCTGAGTTGCCTCAGTCCCAGATGCTTTGGCAGAATTGTAGTTCCCTGAGAGCTGGAACTCGTGTACCTATGGAAGCAGATGAAAGAATAGGAATAAAAATAAGATACTGAACTACTTCTGCTGCTACATGCCTGAAAAAAAAAATCATCAAAGTTATTATAATTATGACTGTTATTAGATATCATGTCTGGTTTCTGCATATTTAAATTCTGAGAGAGGTGAAACTTAGGCACTTAGAGATCCCAGGGGAATAATTGCAGAAATGATGACATATTCCACTTTTTGAACAAATTTCAATACCAAAGCTGCATTCTGCCTACTTACATTTCTTCTTAATTATACTTGGATGCAGGATAGATAGTAATTTTCTGTCTTACAAATGCATGTAGCCAATTAGTCTTGTAGATCATGAATACGCAATGGCCTAACTCATTAAATGGAATTTTCCTTCTCTGTTGTTATGGCAAAAGAGTCTGCAAATAGCTGAGTATTGTATCTCTCTGGGAGCTTGGCCTTGGCCAAGGCTACAGATCCATAACTTCAGCAAGTGGACAATTACCGGGTTTACTTTTCATTCCTTACAGTGTGCCGTGTTAGTCATGTGTGTGTCTGTCTGTCTGTCTGTCTGCATGTACTGTAAATTGGTATAGGCTGTTTTGCTCCTCTGAACTTCTGGTCCTCAATTTAAGTTGTGACTGTTCTGATGCCATGTGATAAATTCAGTCTCCCTGATTTCTTCCCATTCCCACGAAATTCTGAGCCCAGAATCTCTCCCTCTGGCCCACTGAGACATGCATACCTGACCTCTTTTGGCTCCTGGAAGCAAAGCTGAGATAAACTGGCAACATGTCTCTGAAGAAACCACAGCTTATATCAAATGATCTAACACAGGTGTTCTTTTCTTTTTCACTCTGAGTTTTAAATTTATTTTTTTTTTCTGCATAATATGCTTACCATTCTGTCATCTCAGGGTATGAAGATAACACATGTAGCCTAGTCTGCCTCACAGGCAGGGTTCATAGCCATGGTGAAGGCAGACTGTTATGACCAGAGAGATCCAGGGAACCACAAGACAGCTGAGAAATGAGTTACAGACCCAGTATTTCTGTGAGCCAGTTTTGTTAAGTTTCGGTGTCGATAAATAATAAATAGAATGTGAGGACATGACTTGGTGATTGGCCTTCGTGCTTTTCAGTGGTAGCATGTTTGCCCAAGGGTGAATGTTGCTTATCTAACATTCTGTACTCTTCTTTTTCATAATATTGCAGGACATCTGAGACTTGAGCACTTCAGTGCTACAGCAAATGTTGAGTTGTGATTTTTAAAAGCTGTAGTCTCAAATAGTAACAAAACCTTGCAGTTTAGGGGAAATGTTTTCTGTAATCTTATTACTGGAGTAGTTATCTTGAGTGCCTTATTGACATGTTTTGCAAAACTCCTATGGAGATTTAAATTTAATGACTGTTTCCTTGAAAACAATAATTTAAAAAACACCACGCTGGATTTTTACTAAAATTTGGGTATGTTTTATCAGTTATTATTTGTAGTTGCAGACTTACCAGAGAATGGAAATTTTAAATGTGTTATAAACAAGTGTTAAATACCTCTTAAAAGCATGCAAAAATATACACATTTTCTACTATTAGGATTCTGTCACTGGGTCTGGAACTGTGGATTTGGCCCGTTCTGCTGTGTACCCCACAACTTGTGGTTCTGGGGAGTGAAGTCTATCTGCCTTTGGGGAAATGAGTTGGGTGCTCGCTGTTTCCCTTGCTTTCCAGGGTTTACTTTGGGAATGTTCCAGATAAATGCATGAGGAAGGGAAGGCAAAAGTTACTCTGTGAAATCTCTTTTTTCAGCAAGTGGAGAATTATATACACATCTCATATGTATACAGATGTGTGTACATATATATACTGTAATGCAGATGTGACATTGCTGTTCCTATTTCTTAAAGTTCTATTTTCTGCCATTAACTGTGAGAGAAAATCCTAATCTTATCTTTTACTGCTTGTACCTTAAAGAATCAAAACATTATTATCTGCTCTGCATCTCGCAGAGTTCACATGGATGGAGAGATGATGGAGATCTTAAAACTTGTGTTTAATAGCTGCCACTAGGATGTGGTGGGAATCTTTCAGGGAGAGGGGAGAGGAATGTAACTTTGCTCATGGATATTAAAACTGTGGAGTAAAATGGGAAACCTTTTTAAGTCTCAGAATAGTAATAAAAGCAGTAAGTAAATTTAACTTGCTAGACAGTTGTAATTTGCAGAATGCATTTGTCAAATAGTTTGGAAATAATCTAGAACACATTTAGATGGAAAAAATAGAGATGGGCTCAGATTAAAAATGTGAGCTAAATGTCCTTCCAGGTTTGCAGAAATTAAGCTATACACTTCATCATAAACTCAGTAATGGACAAGACCAGAGGGGGATTTTGAATTTTGGGGAAAGTAGATTTTGTCCAATATCTATCTGGTCCCTAAATGCAAGATTTGTCTTGGTGTCTTCCATTTAATTTTAAAATTGGTGCTTCCTTTGAATGGTATTAGTGCATTTAGAAGTTGAGAAGTATAATTGAAACACAGGTCTTTCCAGACCAGTGTTTATTTTGCCTTTAGTATGTTGGGTCTGTGAGTTGTTAAAAACTCTTCTTCTTGAGTCTTTGTAATATGCAGTGTTGGCTCCACTGCCGTGGAAATTGGTGTGATCTCATGAGTTTAGCGAAATGAGATCACCAAGAGAGAATAAGGAGATGCCCCAGAATTGTAAATAACAAGTGTGACTTTTAAAGAAAAGACACCCTTTTGGTGATTGACTGCAGATTTTTTTCATTAGGTGGATGAAAATGTAATGGACTTTGTTCACATCTGACATTTTTATTTGCTATCATGTTAATAAATAAAAATCAGTTTATATTTCAGAACTGGATTTTCATGTTAGGCCCCTCATTTTTTTCATTACAGCCCCTCAGCTCTATCCCTTGATTCTTTTAACCCTGTCAGTTTTAGACTCTTGTAAGTAGGGTTTTCTCTACTCCACTTTCTTGCTGATACAGAGTTTCCTCAAAGAATCTGCTTATTTTTGTTGAGGTCATTTGTTTGTAGCTGCAATTCTCAGTATAATTCATTGGTTTTGCTTTCTGAGTCATCTCTCATCTTCTATTTTCCAGGTTGGTGAGAGGCAGAGGGTTCTGGTAACAGAAGAGTCCTTTGACTCCAATTACTATGTTGCTCACAATCCTTTCTATGAGCAGGTATGGTTTAATTAACCAAATAACATATTTTTGTTTTATCTTTGCTTTCTGATGATCTCCGCAACACAGTGTAACAGGATAAAAAAATCTAGTAAAGAAATAAGAAGCATTTTCCCTGACACATGTGACCATCAAGACATTTTTATGAGAGATTTTGTTTTACTATTGTGTTGTAAATATAATTTACCTGAAATTATGTTAAGAAATGTACAGTGGATGTTTGAGTATACAGTGTGGTTTAAAAAGCTGCTAACTATTGCAGTAATTTTAATTTCTATGTCCCCAAAGCATTGATTTCTGAATAGTTGAGTCATGACAATTTGCATACATCTTTCTGAAAAGTGTTTCAGGCAGTGCAATTTGAAAAAAAAAATTCTAATAATAGAAGGGTCAGAAACTTTTTAATATTAACACTTCAACATGATATATTGTGTTTCATAGAGTCATACAGTGGTTTGGGCTGGACTGCTGGCCACCCCTCTTTGGATGCAGCCCAGGATACAATTGGCTTTCTGGTCTGCAGGTGCACATTTCTGGCTCGTGTCCAGCCTCTCATCTACCAGCACCCCCAAGTCCTTCTCAGCAGGAAAGTTTTCACTTTCCATGAGTTCTTCTCCCAGTCTGTGCTTATGTCTGGGATTGCCCCAACCCGGCTGCAGCACCTTGCACTTGGACTTGTTCAACCTCATTATTCTTTTGTGGGTTCACTACTCAGGCTTGTGTGGGTCCCCCTAAATGGTATATCTTCCTTCTAGTTTTTGTCATTTCCTTCTGTGTATTTCCTGTAGATAAATTCTTGCCACAAAAAAACATTATCTTTGAGTTGAGACGGAAGTACACACATCAATTCCATAAAATTGTTATTTTTGCTCAAAAGCCGATGACTTGCTTAAGACCAATAAAATTGGCTTTCCTGAATCATCATGATTTTATTCTCCATTTTGTTGCACTAAGCTGTCTACAATTTGCTTTTGCTACCATTAAGTATTCTGTTTTCTGAATCTGGGGAGATTATAGATGATGGCTGTGCTTTCTTCTGGTTTTGGGTTATGTTACAGAATTTATTTGTTTCGTTTTCATTAGTAGTAAGTAACATTACTATTATTGAATGTAAGAATTCAAGTTTCTGTTAGATATCTGGGTCACTAATTATTTTTCCTCACTTTCTTTTTTTTTGGACCTCCTTTTTTTTTTGTTACATATCCAACTTCTGTCTAAGTCTTATGTATTGATGCTCCTTGATTTTGTAGCTTATCAGTCAGAGTTGAGGTACATGGTCTTCCACATAGAGATTAAAAAGAAATGTCTTGGGACTTTTTTGTTCAATCCTCGTTTTATGGAAGCTTAATTAATTAAATGAAAACCAATATGTACATTAAACAAGGTGTTGATTTTTGTGTTCTGTTTGTACATTACCTCATGCAGCTCATGACTGGTAAAGAATTCACGAAATTCAAATAGTCATGTAGGGACTCATTTTAAATTCTATTAGGGAAGAAATGCTTACCATTAAGAAAATGCAAATCTTTTCCCTAAAATCTTACGTGTGGCACGTTTCATAAGGATGGTATCCTACTGCTCACCCAGGTAAGCACAAGAATACCTGCTAGTAACTAAGAATAAGAGCAGTAAATTGAAAACCACTCTAAAGTCTAAATATCATATTATATATTATTTAAGCTGAAGCTCAGAATCCTGGTCTAGTGTTCTGTTAACTCAAATAGTTATCACATGTATCCTGTCTTCACTGAGCTCATCTAAACTAAAAGAATTTGCTATTAAACCTGCATCAACAGAGGTGCACTGACAGACTTAGTGGTAGAGCTGCAGCTGACATTTGTGAAGGCTTAGGTGATACAGTTTACATTGAACAGAGTAGCCTAAGAGTGCTTTGCCAGATCCACAGCCAAGGTGAGAGTTTCTGCTGATTTAACTTAGTTTCTTAGAAATATCGTTGAGGGTTTTTTCTTAACAAATACTTCAAAAAATATCTGAGTGTATGCCAAGCCTGGATGCTTGCTTGTTTATGGTATCTCCCAGTTATTTTCACTTAACCTGTTTCTTTTTCTGAAGTTAGGTTTATATTTAGTTACTTCCCTTTTTCATGAGGAGATGGAAGATTTACAGAAGTCATGTGCCCAGTATATACTCAGCTACCTAGTTTCCCTTTGATTTAAATTTGCCCAAGATGAATTACTTGGGAAGAACTATGATCCAGTCATATTGTAAGACTCTCTGAGTGCTATGATCCTGACTTTGTGTTTGCTTAGTCTCAGCTTGCCTGTCTTTGAAAGGCAAAGATTTCTGCTTTTCTTGGAAGATGCTTAGGAAGCTCAGCAGAATCCTAGGATCTCCAAGCGCTTGCAGTCATGAATAGCTTGAGCCTTCAGGGTAGAAGGGAAACCACTGGTGGTGATTTCCTCCAAGTGGGACAATCAACAGTTGTGATAGGTGAAAATGGAGAGGCAGTGTTTGGCAAAAAAAATGGTCTCCAAATGTGGGTGACACAGATTTTTTTTTTCTCTGAAAGTCTTCTGCACATGTAGTCCTAAAAATTAAGCCATTTTAAGGTATTTCAATTTCAGCATTAAAGAATCAAGATAAAGAGTTAAGATCTCTGCATTTGAAAAGCTCTACTCAGTTCTGGTGAGCCACACCTGGAGTGCTGTGTCCTGTTGTGGGCTCCTCAGTGCAAGAGAGACACAGGCTGCAGGAATGGCTCCAGTGGAGAAGCAGCAAAGATGATCTGGAGCACCTCTCTCATGAGGAAAGGCTGAGGAAGCTGGGCCTGTTGAGCCTCAAGAAGAGGTGTCAGAGAGGGGATCATATCAATGTCCATAAGCATCTGAAGGGAGGGTGTCAGAGGATGTTTCCAGGCTATTCCTTGGTGGTGCCAAGTTGTAAGACAAGAGGCAATAGTCAGAAACTAATGCCCCCTGAACATGAGGAAGAGCTTCTTTACTGTATGGATGACCATGCACTGGGACAGATTGCCCAGAGAGGGTGTGGAGTCTCCCTCACTGGAGAAATTCCAGAACTGTCTGGGTGCAATCCTGTGCCATATGCTTTACAATGACCCTGCTTGAACAGGGGGATTAGATCAGATGACCCCTCTGAGGTCTCTTCCAACCTGACCCATCCTGGGATTCTGTGTGTGGATAAGCTTCAAGTAAATGTTATTAAATAACATTTCATTGATGAAATATTCATGATTCGATTTTACATTGTAAACAGTGTAAAAAATGTAATTTCATTAGGAAATTACTCAACTTTTCTTTTTCAACTGCTTACCTATTTCAGAGCCATTTTAAGTCCATTTATTCTTCCATTCCAAAAATGTTGCTCCTGTATTTTGGGCTCTTTCTTTTTTAAAATGCATGACCTAGGAACATCTGTTTTGTGCTTTTTTGTGAAGTGGGACTGTCTGATATCATGGTTGTGCAAATTCAGGAAAGAGTGGCATTAGTTGCTGACCCAAGAAACAGTAATCTATTTTTACAGGCATTCATTGTCAGTCATGCATCTCAGCTGCAAAGGATCTGCACAATCAAAATAAATGCTTGTGCAAAGAGAGAAAAGGGTATACTTTCTGTCCTGAAGCCTTTACAGACTCAGAATTTTTTTTTTTTTAAATGTCGTGGGACAGAGATGAAAATGGGAAGCTTTACAGCAGTCTGTTAGAATTGTGTAGTACAAATGTCCTTGGGAACTGTTTGGGTCTGGATTAAAAAGTTGCAATTCAGGCCCAACTTTCTCATCAATCAAAAAACATGACTTAAGGAACCGGTTGGAGTTGAAAAGAGCTGAGCTAACACTGCAAAGCTCTTGCAGAATGCAGGCTGGAGATCTTACTGGTCAAGTGTGCCAGGGGTTGTAATGTACACTGGTGACTAAAATGTTTAAGTTTTAGGATTTTCTCTGATGTACATACATGTCTCAGATCAAAAATCTGTTTTCTGAATGGATACTAGAGACTCTAATGTTCATTGTGGTATTTAGTAACTGTGTCTTGATTTTATTTGAAAGGTTCTTGTGCCAAAGGATCCTCTGTTGATGGGTAAGATGGTAGAAGTGAATATTTATGAAGCTGGGAAACATTTTATGAAGGGGCAGCCAGTATCAGATGCCAGAGTTCATACTGCATCCATCAGCAGACCGTTAGCAAAAGGAGAAGTTTCTGGTTTAACAGAGGTGAGTAAAAGACATTTTCTGCTTTACTACACTGGCAAATCCACAGCTATTCAAGCAAAATGACTCCATGCTATGTATCTGTTATCATTTTATAGTTCCCATTTATATATGCATGAAACTTTAATCTTTTCTGACAGATTGAAATCTGAATTCAAAATATGTTTTTGCTGATGCCTGTAGCTTTGCTTTGCTGACTATAAAGGCAATAATACACTTGTTTCTTGTTTCTAGATGCAAGATGGGGAAAAAACTTACTAGAATTGAAAATATTAAACACCAGTAATTTTATAATTCAATATATTTCAGTTTAGTGGAAGGATGAATCAGTTTAATTTTTTTTACAAAGCTGTTGTTAAAAAAAAATATGTATGGATTACATATCTGTTAAAACAGGTCTAAATACTACTCAGAGATTCAAAATTAATTTATGGGTAGAGGTGCAGAATATTTACAATATATTTTGGAAAAAGGTCAACATCTGATTTAGTCATGTAAAAAAAATGAAACTCTTAAAAAGAGATCTGATTCTTATTTTACAGCTCAGTAGATATGGCTGTTAGCCAAGTATTCTCATACATTTCATGGAGCTCTAGTTGTAAAAACTGATGGAGTGTGAAATGAAAATGTGTATCACATTTCTAAGCATCATTTGATGTCCTTTCTTCAGCACTGTTGTTAGGATCTCCAACAAATATGTAGCACATGGGAGAAGGATAATTGGCAGTTTATCAGCCACCTTACTGCTTTTACAGTAAATTGCTGATAAGTATTAAAGTATATACCCGTCCTTGTTTATGTTCTAAGTAGTCACATTTAAAATACATCATCATTGCATACCTGAGGTGACCAGTGTTAAGCTAAGCTCCTTTCTCTCTTGAATAAGCCTGGAAACACAGAGCAGCAATAATGACTCCCTGTAATGCACCTACTGTAATGTGTTCGGCAGATCATGACACTTAGGAACAAACACATTACTAAGCTCTCCATTAATATTGTCTGTGTGTATGTGTATATTGGCCTGATAAGGGTCTGTAAGAGATTAAAAAACAGCCAAAACCTTAAAATTGTCTGGTTGAACTATGTGGCTATTTAAACACAGCTGATTTTTTCATCAGAATTTTTTTTTTAAATAATCTGCTGGAACAGAACCAAGACTGTCATTAAACTGTGTATGTGCTGCCAGAAGCTTGTAGATGGGGACAAGCAAGCAGACTCTTGACTGAATTTTTTAATGTTAAAATGAGAGGTAAAATTATTAAAATCAAGGATACTGATAATTTCCATAGGGACTCATTGAGATATATAGATCTTGTCCTGCCCTTTGGATAGACATGAACAAGTGAACCTGGAATTCCCCCATAAATGGCTGCAGCAAGCAAATGATAAGGCAAATTGCTTTTCAAGACTTTTGTGGTTACCAGTGCTCCTTCAAGGGAGTAACTTCTATATGATTGGACCACTGAAAATGTTAGGAACTTTTGTTTAATGGAAAAATATAGAATCTCAGTAAATGGAACATTTTTGGTACATGGAAGCTGCAGCTAAAAGCTTTTAATCACACTTGGCCAATGTATAATATATAGAACATGAACTGAAATTCTTAGTGGAAAGTTCATCCTGAAAAGTCATACATATAAATAGAAACTCAGGAACTCTCTTTAGGTTTCCAGAAAAAAAAAAAAAAAAAAAAAAAAAAAAAAAAAAAAAAAAAAAAAAAAAAAAAAAAAGAAAAGAAAAAAAAAAAAAGTCAGTTTGCCACAAAAGTTACCTTGGTGTGGTGGTTTGACAAGGAAGTGAGTTTTTGGGAAAGTTGTGGTCAAACCAATCAGTGGCCAGATTTGAATATTGGCACCTGGTGTGGCCACTGGGTACCTGGATACACCTCTGAAAACACACAGGGATTAAAAGCAGAGCATTCCCAGGGGAACTTCCTCTTTGGTTCCAGCGGGGAAGAGTGATCGGACCTCTCCTCCCCTGCCCAGCTGCGTCTGGATGGGGCAGGAGGTAAGCCATGTGGCCTGTGGTGAGGTAGGCTGGAGCCCTGCATGGGAAGGGTGGAGGAACCCTGAGGGACCCTGGGATGTCTGGGCAGCCCCCACCCCCCAGAGAGAGAGAGAGAGAAAGAGAAAGAGAAAGAGACAGTCTGTGCCAGCTTGAAATTTGATATCTGTGCTGGCACCACTGCCGAGGAGGAGAAAGGGGGGGCAAGAAACAAGGTGCCCAGCCACCAGGCAGCCAGCTGTGGGAGTCAGATGTCCCAGGCAGAGAGTGGATGAGATTTTAACCCCTTTGTTCCTGGACAATGGAAGCTGTAAAAACACTGATCCTCCCTAATTTGAGAAGAGAGAGATCTGAGGAAATGGGCAAGTGTAGAGAAAGTTTGAGTAAGTGGAAAAGTGTCAGAAGAGGATGGGAAGCGTCCTAGATGGAGGAGATGATTGGACTTTTTTTCTTGCATAGCCATTGGATTGAACCAATTTCTTCCTGTAATTTAGAGACTGCATCTAGGGGAAGGTGATGACTGGAAGCCAAGAAGAGTGCAGTGGTGTTAGGTGAAGGAGTGGAGTGAACAGAGACTGATGAGGAGGGTGCGGTGGAGCCCTCTGCTTTCAGAGGAGAAGGATCTCTGTTCTCGAGACCCCCAGGCCCCAGGGGAGTGAATATGGGGGGGACTGCTGTCCTGAAAGTGGGAGACTGTCACTTTTTTGGAACTGGGCAGAGCATCCTTAAAAAGGAACCTGAGGAGCAGTTTGGATCCATGAATGGTGGTGAGAGCACCGGACATGGAAGGAAGATGTCACCATGGCAGATTTTCTCTGGGTGGCTGCCACGTGTGACATGGAAGCACAGGAGGGTTTGACTGTGTTTCCTGGAGGCCTATGGCGCAAGAGGGAGACTCCTCTCTCCTGATGAACTGGGAGTTGGTTGTGTGAGAGGGGTGGTAATGGACTGAGAATTGAGTGTTCGAGGGGTGGTAGCTGGATTGGGAATGTAAAGTCTTGTCTCATGGTGTGATGGAGGAAAGGGGGGGGAGGAGTATTTGAAGGGTTTCCATTGTAGATTTTGTGTGTGTGTTTTCTTTCTTTCTTTTTGTTGTAGATTAATAAAGTTTCTTCCCTTTATCTCTGAGATGAAGCCTGCTTTGCTCTAGTTTGGGTCACATCTCACAGTAGCCATTTTGAAAAATATACTTTCATGGGGGCACTGGCATTGGGCCAGGGTCAACCCATGACACTTGGATTTCTGGCTGGCTGCAAGATGCAATTTGGATTGGTCTGCTTGGTTGGACTGCTGGGAAACACTTCCTGCTGCGTGTGCTCAAGAGACATAGTTCCAATCAAAGATGCTTTGAACAAAATAAAAGGGACAACATATGAGGGTCATGTGAGCCTTTTGTAGCTTGTTACCTGCACGGGTGGCAGGTTGGGGAAAGATGAAGGAGGCAACTCAGAACTGATGAATTCAGATTTCCCAAAAGTAGCAAAATATCTTGGATCTTTAACAAGATCTCAAGTGTCTCCACTAGGTTTTCTGCAGCTTCCAGAACTAAAATCTTGGATAAATTTTCCACTGTGCACACATATGAGCAAGAATTAAGGTCTGCTCATTATTAATGGTGTTTTCATTAACTTACATAGGACACAGTAAAAGGCGTTTCAAAATCCGTAGCTTTCAATCATCGTAGCTTCTCTCTAAGGAGGAATGTTCACAGATAGAGTGAAAGCTTTTGAAACTGTGGTTTTAAGGAAATTAATCAATTGAGAGCACCATCATGTGAGATGTCAAAGCAAGTCATAAACTCATCCTAAGCAAGAAGGTACTTCTAGAGGTGCTATGAGGAGAAGCACCTCCAAAGAATCAAGGCTTCTCTGCAGTTGTGTACTCTCTTTCTCATCTGATAAATAAAAACCCTTAATAATTTTTTCTATCAAATTCAGAGTGAGTACCACAAGTAACATGTGTATCTGAAGGAACAGTTGTAGACCTTTTTTTACCTTTTTGGCTGATGACTCTGGCAGCACGTTGGTCCAAAGAAATAAAAGAAGTAGGTCGCCAACTGGAGTCAACAGATTGGACTGAAAAAGAGGGAATGCAAAATGCAAAACCACAAAGAACAATTTAGAGACTCCATAAAATATTCACATATTATATGTCTGTAGCAAGTAAGGAGGGAAATATATACAGAATTAATTCAGAGTATTTCTAGCATTTCATGCTTTTTCAGTGTATGAAAAACACAGCTAATACATATACTCATTAATGTAATAATGATGTAGAATGTCTTACAGTCATTATACTCTTTAAGGAAAAAAACTGTAACCAAGTAGATTGGCTTAGAACAAGGTCTTGACATTCAGTAATGTTAGGCTTTTGGCAGAATTTGGGATGGGAAGGACAGAAGAGTCTTGGAGTCAGAAGCTCGGGTTTAAAAGCTGTCAAAGCAATCAGACTTAGTGATTGTTGTGGACATACTAAGTAGTAAAATGCACAAATATTTGCCAGGATTTTTTTTTTTAACTTCAGCATGAATTTTCTTATAAAAGCCACTCAAAAGGGAGTGATATCTCCAAGTGGCACAATTTTACAGGATGGCTATTTGGGAGGGCAAACACGATTGGAAATTTCAGTTAACAGATCTACTGTAGACTACTTGGGTTTAAAATGGAATTTTGCTGATTCAGTAAGAGAACCATATTTAGAAGGCATACACTGCAGAGAATATACAGGTGAAAATTGAAGTCAATAAAGCATGAACACATGTAAAGGCATTTTTGGATTTGGTTCTAGTAAATCTAAGATAGGATTTATGTGAACTGGACATTAAAAACTAGTAACAGTAACCTTAAAATGAACATTCAGACAAAACAAACCGGTCACGACTTACTAGCTGCAATTACAAATATCAGTGAATAAGTATTTCAAAGCTCTGATCAAGATTTAGTTCTTTTAAGTTTCACAAGAACAAAAAGAAGATGTAAATGCTGTAAATGTTGCATCTTTTTATTGAGGTAGGCTTGAAGCTGACAAAGCATTAAGATTGCACTTCAGCATTTTGAGATTCAGAAGGCAATTTAGCATGTTTTTTATGTTCTTAAGCACTCTGGTAAACTTGTCTTTGAGGATTTGGAGGTGGGTTTGCAATGCACATAGTCTTGAGTATATTATCTTTGGATAATATTTTTGAAAAGTCAGCAGTGTGTGTCAATAGTCTGAATATAATCTAATTTAGAAAAAAAACAATTTTAATATTTGTATTAGTTTTATTTGGCCATATTTAGAGATCTTGACTGTTTCTTAGCAGCATAAAGTAAAATACGTAATAAATGTATCCTGTTTACAGACAAATGTTTGCCCAAAACTAATCATTGACAAAAAGTAAGAATCTGCAAGAATATGATCTCTTGTTAGAACCAGAAATAGAGTATGTTATGCTTCTCTGCTCCAAAAATAATTCTGGTTGTTTACATATGTTCTGTGACTAGAGGAAAAAAATACTGCAAGATGAGAAATAGATGAAGAAAAGACCAAAGGGCTGAGGGATAAAAATAAAAGGCTGGCTACCTGCCAGAGTTGCAATGCATTGCCAGAATCAAAGCCCCATAAGTCTGAGAGTCTTTGGTGGGAAATTTTAATCAGATGGAAAATTAAGGCAAGAAAAAAAAAATTATTTCAACAGGCTGTTTAATCCCCAGTCATGATTATTTTATGTTCATAGTTCATGTTTCTATAATGCATCTATGGCTGACTTTCTTTTCAAACAAATACAGGCACATCTTTCAGTTTTCTGTTTTTCATTGGTTTCAGTGATGATATTTTCCATGTTTAATACTTCCCCTGTGAATAGCATCTGCTGGGAGCCACCATTTGCAATGTCTCCTTTTGTGAGTCCAGGATCTTGGTGCACATCTCTATGGCACCCAGGCCTTGGAAATACCCTCAGTTGGCCTGTTAAGCTAATAGCTATTCAAGTCATTGGGCTCTTTGGAGGAAATGAGGAGTGAGCCACTGATTTTCAGTTAGCAGCCAATTATTTGGTCATTCTGCTTGTTCCTGTTTTCTCTCTCATCCTCCCTGCATTTTAGCTGCAGTAGGTTATTGTGGCATTATGCTTCTGGATACTAATGAAGAAGATTTATGTTACTGGTCTTACAGTTAGCCACATATATTTTCTATTTACATGAGCAAAAACATCACCCAGCCTTTTTTTATGATGTTAAGAAACAGGAAAGATGCATATATCAAACACTTCTTTATAGCCTGCCAGAAAGAAAATTCAACAAAGCATAGCTTAAAGGAAACTCTCTGATCTCAGGTAGAAAGGGTGCTTCACTTGCAGGCAAAATAAAATGGAGAAGGGGGAAGAAAATATCTTCTGCTGGAACAGAAATGAAAGAAATCATGTCAGAATTAAGATCTCTGCATTGGAAACTTCCTTCAAGGACTTGGAAGGAAATGTGGAAGATGTGTGTTAGTTAATAAGCAGTCTTTACATGTGCTGGAGTTTCAAAGTGGTGGAAAATTTTCATGAACAGGAACTAGAGATTAGAGATTTAGTGCAAAAAGAGAATGAGGAATCAAATTTTAGATCAAAAAATAGAGGTGTGAGTAGAGGAATCTTTCATAAAATTTCAGAAACTGTAGAAAGAATGAGAAATGCTAATGAAAGATCGGAATTTTCAAAGAAGATAAACTAATATAGAATATACCTTTTACCTCTCTCAGAAAGCTATTTTGCAAAGGGATCTTTGTATCACAAAGTCCAAGAAAGGGCAATATGAGAAATGTAGGGAAATTTCTATTAAAGAGAGACATACTGACAAAAATACAAACATTTTCTATGTAAAATAATTTTCAAGTAATTCTTTATGAAAATATGATGCACTAGTTGGTGCTCTTGCATTCTTAGGAACATGCCTTTTGAACAACATACCAGTTGAACTCTCTCCCACTTTCTGATACCTTTTTTGTGACACTAAGCTGAGTAGTGCAGTTGTCGCACCTGAAGGATGGAATGCCATCCAGAGGGATTTGGACAAACTCAAGGACTGGGCCCATGGGAATCTCACGATGTTTAACAAGACCAAGTGCAAGGTGCTGCAGGGCAATACCTGGTATGAACACAGGCTGTGGAGTCAACAGATGGAGAGCAGCCCTGCCAAGAAGGACATGGGTGTGCTGGTGAGTGAGAGGCTGGACATGACCTGGCAATGTGCACTTGCAGCCCAGAAGGCCAATTTCATTGTGGGCTGCATCAAAAGCAGAGTGGCCAGCAGGAAGAGGGAGGGAATTCTTTCCCTCTCTTCTGGTGAGACCCCACCTGGAGTGCTGCATACAGCTCTGGGGTCCCCAGCATAGGAAGGACATGGACCTGTTAGAGCAAGTCCAGAGGAGGCCACCAAGATGATCAGAGGGATGGAGCACCTTTCCTATGAGGAAGAACTGATAGAATTGGGTTTGTTCCGCCTGGAAAGGAGAAAACTTTGGGTTAACATAATTGTGGCCTTCAGTTTCTGAAGGGAATCTACAACAAAGATAGAGAGGGAATTTTTACATGAGGTAGTGACAGGATAAGAGGGAATACATTCAAACTAAAAGAGAGTAGGTTTAGATTAGATATTCAGAAAAAAAATGTGTACTGTGATGGAATGAGGCACTGGAACGGGTTGCTCAGAGAAGCTGTGGAGAGGTGTTCAAGGTCAGGTTAGATGGAGCTTTGAACAACCTGGTTTAGTGGAAGGTATCCCTGTCCATGGCAGGGGAATTGGAAACAGATGATCTTTAAGGGCCCTTCCAACACAAACCATTCTGTGATTCAATGATTCTCTTAAAGAACTGATTGTAGGGCTAAGTGTACAAGTACTTAGTGCTTTTGCATGTATTAATCTGTTTTATTTAATGTGTTACTTGTATTCCCTGCTGGTTGTAAGTAGAGGTCATAAATGATGGTGTAAAATCCTTCTTAATTAATCTTTTTTTCTTACATTTTCTTTAGTTATTTAATGAAGGTGACTATAAAGTTAATGTAATAAGAGATATATTTCCTTTTGAAGAGCAAAGCTCAATGCCACCTATGGATGCTTTTTAAAAGGACCTTTGGAAGTCTCATTTTTTCCTGAAAATTTGTCACGTGCTGTTTCTTAGATGCTGATTTTCGTGATTGACACATTATCTGCATGCTGTGTTGGCTTTGTTTATTTAGGGAATTGAGTTGACTTGAATTTTCTTCTGCTTGGAAGCCCATTTCTTGGCTTAAAATTTGAAACTTGTAGTCAAGTCTTTCTTACGGGCAGGGTAAATGTTTCTTGCTGGGTTTAGATAAGCACTTGCTCGAATCGCATGTAGTGGTTGGGGAATTTTAATCAATGCTGATCTTTAGAAACATTTTTAGCCAATGTCTGTAACAAACACTTGAGATGTAAGTCAGCCACCTTGGGTCATGGGTATGGGCTAGGTGACATTTTTGTTTCCAGTCTTATCTGCTGTAATTCAATGAACATTTTAATTTAGCCATTTGATGTCTCCCAAACTGGAACAGAAGGTTGGGCAAGTGTATTGATCCAACACATTTCTCTGCCCTGCTTAAAGGGCTAAAATACACAGAGGTGATTTAAGACAGCAAGCCCAAGAGCCAGCATAAGACCTACACCAAGCAGTTTTATCCTGGTGTCTTTAATTTAATGGGCCTGTTCTCTTTTTGCCCATCCCTCTGGCAGGGCTGAATTTCAACTACAGTGATCAAAGCTCAGCTGAAACAACACATATTGCATAGACCCTTTTCAAACAAATGCTCACCACAGTCCATTTCAGGTAAAAAAAATCTGAACTTTAATTTATTTACTTTTCATTTGCTCAACAGACAGTGTTATTTTGCTGAATGTCACTGTTTAATCACTTAAAATACATAATTATGTTAATCCTGTGCAGTTCATGCAATAAATGGAAATAATAATGGTGGGAAGGATTCAACTCTTAAGTCATTTTCTGGAGAATAAGCAAAGGTTAAACAGAAATGTTCTACCCTTTCTGCCTCCAGAAGCAAAACTCTAAGTGCTAAAATAGTTCTGCCATTTTTGTATATTATTTCTAGTACTCAACCTGCTGATGCTGCCCTGCAAGATTAGTGAGTGGGTTCTGCTCTCTGTTGGCATAGGGAAATATGTAGCCATGGTAATTTTAACTACTTGACACTCCCTGTAATATTTAGGAGTTCCTTTTAAAATATTTTTTCTTTTCCATCAGATCTCTAACAAACAGACTCTTTGGGAAAAATTAAATAGTGTTTGGTTTTGGTAATCCTTTGGTAATCCTAATTGTTTAATATACCAATGTTCAGTAAGTTTTAATTGGCTTTCAGGAGAAAAGTATGGCAGCCACAACTTTTCTCAGTTTTTATGTTGTTTTGGAAGTCGTCTACATCCAGTCCACAAAAATCATCATAGGTTTGAATTTCATAACTCTCCAGTAAAGATAGGTGGAGGATATTCAGCCCATGTGGACATTTTATCTCTGCTTGCAGTATTTAGTCATCCCTTTTCTTTTTATTAGTACTCCTTAGATCACCAAAAAGCACACTCAGGCAGTATTTCTCTCTCCATTCCTTCCCTATCTCTCTTTGCCCTGTGAGCAAATACAATCAGAGGCATCAGATATTTATGTCTTGAGTGGATGTTATTTCTATCTGTTCCTCCTTTATTGAAGCTGTAATTAAAATAGTCTTTCTACATAAATACTTGAAAGGGACAGCAAAAAAAAGGCCCATGTAGCTCATGATACAGCTTTCCCCATCACCAAATGAAAGGTCAGTAGGAGGTTTGAATTTACACGTACAAAGTTCTGGAATGTTGAACATCCGCCTCTAAGAAAAGTATTTGTTGCCAAAACCATTGAAGTGAGATGATTCATTACCTTTGAGATTGTTCTGAAGGGCAATAAAAATTACAGTCATGAGATTAAGCTATTTTTTAACTAAAAACTGTTTTAAAGGTGTAGCTCATTTCAAAAAAATTACCAAACCATGGTAAAGGTAAACTATCATGTTCTGTATCCTTTAATATTATTACGTGTTCAAAATCTTTATTAGATTCTGAGTAGATTAATGGGTTTCTAATAGTTTAATAAACATCCTTTGTGTTCTTGCTTATTCCTTTTATGATAATGAGAATTGCTAAGGTATACATAAATTTTGCAAGTAACTTTTTTTTTTTTTATTCTGACAAATCTATTGAAAAAAGCATTGAACTGCTCTGCAATATTAGGATTAATTGTGAGTTATAGTAGGATACCCAGATACATTTTTAATCATAATTTTCCAGTCAGACTTTTATAATACTTGGACGTAGTGATTTATGTTTGTGCTTTTAATATACTTATAAGAGATTTATTAGAGATTGGAGATTTTTTGTTTTTAATTTTGTGTCAGTGGTAATAAGATAAGGAGAAAGCATAAGAAAAAGAGGAAAAGGCTTTTCAGTAAGAGAAAAAAAACAAATTTTGTGCAGTTTTGACACTACTAAATTTTAGTTGGGAAAGATGTCTGCATTTAAAAATTTAAAGGCACATTTGCAGGGGCTATGTCTTTGACTGAAATTAAATTGGAGTTGAGTAATAAGTTCTATTTGATGGCTACATTGGAGAAAAGGTATCTTAAAATATTCAAATACTACAGTGAATTGGATGTGAACTTCACAGCCTTAAATTTAGTACACTAAGGATATGTTCCTAACTACCCTAGAATATCCAAAGAACTTGCTGTGACTGTTGAACACATTAGAATGATTGTATGCTCAAAGACAGTCCACAGAATGTTATAACATCTAAGCAAGCTTAGAAACTGCTGCTTATTCAAAGGTCACATACAGTAACTTTGTGTTTGTGCAGGCTGTATTCCATATCAAGTTTAACATTCCCTCCAGATCCTTTATCATGCCATTAGCTATTAAAGCATGTTGTTACAGTTTTACTGGACCAAACAACAATAGAAATAAACCCTTGCCCTCCTAATATAATCTCTCCCACTAAGATATTTTTTAAAGGAGTCTTCTCAAACTACAGAGGTAATAATCACTGTAAAAAATTGCATTCTCCCTTTAAGGAACTTGGCTCAGGGCCTATGAGTTTTCACAGGACCTGACTCCTAAACTGAGCTTTAGGATGAGTTCTTATTTTTAGCAAGTTCCAAAGCAAGCTGTTCCTGTGGGCTTTATCAAAGACCATTAAATAAAAGAAACATAAAAATTACTGGTTATATAAGTACTTTGTTAAAGACAGCTTTATTTGTGCTTAGTGCACAGTACACCAATCTTTGATAACCTTTCTCTGACTACTTCCCATTGTGTATTTAAATTACTTGTAGAGTTCCCCCACCTACAATTTATTATTTCAGACCTTGGAACCCTTCTTAAAAATGCAAAAATATTTTCTACTGATTTATTATAATGCCAGCCATTCTAGCCAGAAATTACAAATGGATCTGTTGTAATGGTCTGATCCAGCAGTGGGATGAAGGAATTCTGGATTGAAAGATCTAGTCGAGTTAGCATGAAAGGTTATGGTAGTAGTGTGGTAGGGTTAGTGTAGATAGCCCAAATCCCATATATATTCCCACTAAGGTAAAAGTGGTGCTACATCTGTTTGCAGGGTCCTTTAGGAGTTAAGCCTTTCTTTTTCATCACAACATATTCCAAAGCTTGTTCATCATTTTCACAGGGAGTTGACTCAAAGTAGATTTGCGGGTTGCCATCAGAAACAGTTAATGTTTTGAGGTTCCAAAAGAGTCAGAGGGCTTCAAGCACAGTTTTTCTGTGCTTGAAACTCAAGCCCATGGGATGTTAAAATTCCACCATATTTACTTTCATTTATTTTCCCCGAGTCAGGACCACAACTCAGATTTGGTGTAATAATAAAATCATGATCTACAACATATTTCTTTCATTCTAGATATTATAAAAACTGGAAATATGATGAGGAAAATATATGTACTGTAGTGGTGCTTCAGCTTTTAATCACTAAGATAACAAGCACTGGCATGAAGTAATTTTTAATTAAGATACAGTGGTGTAAGGTCAAAACCAAAATTATTCTACACAATTATTAATGCCACCATGGTGTTAAATAAATAATACTGATTTTTCTCATTCTTTATTGTAAAAAATGGCTGACAAATCATTTATGAATTAAAAGCATATATTTAAAAATGTTTTTAAATATTTTTCTAGAAGAAATTTACATTTATAGTTGTTTTTGGTGATGGCAATCACACAGAATAATTAAGGACCTGAAGGCAAGCCATTTTTGATGTAGATAGCTCATCAGCCATAAAAAAATAGTTAATCCCAAGTTTCTGGCTCAACTTAATTCAGCAAATGAGTGTTGATTTTACTGTGCTATCAGTTTTTATTTTTCCTTTTTACCTGGCCTTTCCAGTAGAAGCACTGTTTTGTGAGACTTGGCCTGTAAAGAAGCCCTCTCCAGACGTGTGTGAACATGTTGTCTTTATTCCAGGGCAGAAATGGTCAGCCTCTGGCATGGGACAGCCTAAAGAGTTGACCTGGCTCATTTGGTGTTATCCAATACCCTCTTTTCCAAGGGCTGCCAGGTCAGTGTCATGTGTGTGGGAGCACACGTGATGCGTGGAGCAGGAGAGCTCGTAGCGATTAGTTACATGACACATTTCTGTCTGGCTGGGAGATTGGCTGGGCATGGCAGTCTAGGCTCTTGGTAGACCCACGTGACTTCTCAAGAAGGTTTGACCACCCATGTGCTACAACCTGAGATGGATGTGTGATTGATAAATAGTGGAAGGAATGAAACCTGACTGGCTTAGAGAGCCAGATGTCAAATTCAAAACAAAAAGAAAAAACCTTGTGGAAATTGCTGTTATTTTTCTTTAGTCTTAGTATAATCAGGGGGTCCTTGACACAGTATTATGTGAGAAAATTATTCACTAAATGTCTTGGCTTTCAAATTGATAGATTCTTCTTCATATCTATATCTATATATTTGTACTGTGACAGAATTTGAACAAATGCTCCATTTTGGATTGGAGTGGCTTGGAAAGGTTTGTGAAAGTACTTTTGATGGAACAAAAATGCGTAGGCAGTACACTCAAGCTCTTTTTGTCAAAAAAATCACATAGCTACAAAAACTACCTATGCATAATATCGACCAGATGGATTTCTGGTCCTGAGGAAAGGGTCCTGTTATCAGGTCTAGAGGATTTTTTTTTTAACTCTCGTCCTTGTTTTGACATGACTTCACATGTGATTGTTAAGTCATTTCAGTCAGTGTGACTGTGATTTATCTTATCCGTATGGAAACTATTTTGCAATTCTCACATACAAAATCTCTGATAAGTGCAGATAACATAATTATCATACAAAAAGGACAGCTGTGAATATCCATTTCTGACACAGATAGTTTTTTCAAAATACAAGAACTTTAATTTGGTGAAATGATGGAAGTAGTGCTTAGAATGACAGGAATTCTTTTCCTTTTTAGCTCATGTGTCTCTTGTCCAACGAAATGTTAGTTCATTATTTTTTTCAGTGAGGAGTGCTTAAGATTCTGTCGCATAATCAGATTTTGTCACAGAACCACAGGGGAAAGCCAGATGTGCAGCTCTTAAGAGCTGGAGAGGAATGAATTATACTTGGGGGAGTATCTTGTGTGATAAAAGAAGACTGTTGTAGTGCCGTTAAGCTTTAGTATGGAGACATGAAACATTTTCAAATCCAAACCCATCAATTTGTTAAAGACTACATTAAACCACACAGTTGTCATCCTGTGGGCTTGTATTTCTCACCCCTGTAGACACCTGGTGTATGTTTGTCACTTTCAGGTCATTCTCTGTTTTATTTGTGTTTATTTCACTTTTTTGTAACTTCTTCTCCTGGTTTGTGTAACTACAGCATATCATTTGGAGTTTCAGGAGTACAGGTTGGTCAGCAGGGTGGTGGCATAAAATAGATCACTGAGGCTGTGATCTGGCCTTTCCCTCAGCAGAAATAGAGATGTAGATTTGGGTGAGGGTTTTTTACCAGCCCTTGCTGTTCTCCCACTGTTGAAGTGAGTAGGTTCAAAAGTTACTAGAATTGGCAGAGATACTGAAATGATTTGGAGGACACCACTTGCCCAGGAGTCAGTTGCTGTCAATACTTGTATTCACCTAGAGACAAAAGCAACAGCAAAACATGAGAGAAAGCTGTATTAAAATATTATGTCTGTGATTTCACAGACCAGTAGCCTTTTCTAAACAGAGGAAAGTTTAACAATCGTCATTTCTGTGTAAATGTCAGCTGTACTGTGTTTCAGTCTTTTATTAGATGCTTATGCATTATTTTTACATGTGTCCATGTGCAAATTTTTTGTGCACAGAGCTGAGACTATTCCTCTAGTATCAGAATCTCTTATGTTGGAAAACAACTTACAGATCATCAAGTCCAATCACTAACCCAGCACTGCCAAGTCCACTACTAAACCATGGCCCCAAGTGCCACATCCACACATCTTCTAAATACTTGCTGGGACAGTGACTCAGCCACTTCCCTGGGCAGCCTGTTCCAGTGCTTGACAACCTTTTGGGTAAAAAAAAATTTTCCTAGTGTCCAATTTAATAAGCTACTGTTAGATATTTTTCCTCTTCATTGTTTTCATGTAATATTAGTGTTGTTACATGCCTTTTAAACCTCTCTTTCAAGAGAGTTACTTATTTCTTTCTAACCTTTCCTGTGGCCCCCATAACTAAATTTCTGAGTGCTTAAGAAACAGTTATAAGTTTATGTTTGCATTATCCTCCTGAAATGTAGCTTTTGTCTTCCCATTTCACAGATAAAAATGAGGCAGATGTTTAAAGTGTCTGCTAGAAGGTTAGTCTGGAGAACAGATTTGATAGTAGCCAGTTAAAGATGCTTGGAAATAGATACTTAAAATTATTAAAATTTTGTAGCATGAATTCAAGCAAGCTGCAGTGTTGAATGCTTTTCAGCATTTAAAACAATTCCAGGGGACAATATATCCGAGAAAAAGAGGAAAATAGTATTTTTTACTTCATGGTTAATTCCAGAAGAACTGAATTTCTCCTCATGATCTAATCCATGAAATTATCAGATACAACCTGATGGAGCACACTATGTAACACCCATGTGACAGAAGACTAAGGTCCAGTGGGTACAAATGGTCAGCATTTGAGCATGACAGGGTGCAAGTCCCTTCTCAGGCACTCCAATCCTGTACAACTGCAGAAGTTTGGTCAGACCACCCTCTGAATGATAAGAAGTCTCTCCCGAGGGTAGATATTTGTTCCAGCCTGCAGATTGGATACTTACTGCTCTTTGATGTCTTAGACAAGAGCGCCAAGGTGCTATCATGATTATCTAGCATAAAATACACTGCAAGCCAAGAAAGGTTTTTCTCATGTAATCTTTCTTGTGGGGAAGGGCTGACGAATCATTTGTGGTGACTGGGGATAGAGAGATTGTGTTAGAGCAGTTAGGCTTGCTAATCACAGAAAGTAACCATTGTTTGATGTTTCCATGAGAGAGCCCTCCATTAACGGCAGCTGAACTTGACTGAGTGTGAAATTAAAAAGGAGACACAGATTTCCAGACACTCCCTCAGGTGCTCAAAAGTATTCTAACTGGCACTGTGGGAGACCTCCTAAAACAACTAAGGATACTTAAAGGAAAGAGGCCACAACAATGTGAAAAGAAAACCTTTGTATTATCACTGAACCCACAAAGTTGGTCAAGATCAGTCACACTGTATTAACTGTTAAATTTTAGGCTTACATGAAATGCTTCTTTTTGCCAAGGTCTGGTTCCAGCTGTGCTTGGTGAGCATCTGTACTTCCAGGAACTGGAGGTGTTTAATCCTAGGCACAGAAGTTTGTGAAAATAAATTTATGTAAGAGAGATTGTCAGGAGACTGCATATTAAGGCATTGCCTAGCTTTAAGAAAAATATTTTAAAACTTCAGTTCGACAGACATAAAAGATTTTACAGGCTATGTTGGCTTCTGCTGGCAGCTGGAATCTGAATTGTAGAGACCCAATTGCTGACTTGCATTGTGGCACTGGAGATACTTCAATCTTCTTCATTTTTTCTCTCCCTGTAAAATGAGGGAGGCATATAGATCCCACAGATACCTACTGGAATGAAATTTGAAACTCTGGAATCTAGTATCATTGCAAAGTATTTTAAATGCTCTTTTTAAACCATATTTATTACCCACAACATTGAAGTGTTAGAAGGGCTGTATCCTTTGTCTCTGAGGTTGTTGTATTATATAAGTCTCTGTGGAACATTCCATTTTACCACTTGGTTCTGTAGGAAGAAATGAAAACACCATAAATTCAGGATTATGACATATTCTAGGATTAAGGGGGAGGCTTTAGCCAAGAATATGTACATATATCAGTTTATTCTACTTTGCTGTATGTGAAAGATCTTTGAAATCTCTCCTGATTTTGAGAGACAATGTCCCTTGAGTTAAAAACAGTATTATTCATTTCACTGTTTGATATGTGAATATCATTCAGTTATTTTGGTTGTTCTTGTGACATGAATATACATTTTCAGATCTAGCTATTCATTTTTCTGGGGTACTCTTTCTGATGGAAACCTTTTGTGCCTTTGCCTGTAGCTACCATTGACCTCCACATAATTGTCACTATTGTTTCAAGATTTAGAAGGGAAGCAAAAAGGTGATGGTCTCTGAAAGCTTGTGCTGTGAAAAAGTATATCATATTTCATTTAATATTCTCAGTTGTAGAGCAGACTTTGAACATTCACATGCTGTCTTTCTTTCATCATGCAACAAAATAAACTGGCAAAATTGTTGTATTATAAACACAACCTTAAAATTCTTATTTAAAAAAAACAACCCCCCTCCAAAAAAAAAAAAATCTCAGTGATCCTTTAAAGAAGGAGCAAGCTGGAATCCTATGGAATGGTATCTAATAAGACAGGCCATGGTATACACACTGAAAAAATGATATCTAGTGTTACTACAAGTTATTGTACATCCTGTAATTCATTGTAATGTATTTTCAAAGCCATGAAGCCTGTGCTGGTGATCTCTAGGAAACAGATTTGTCTGTTAGCCAGCTAATTATCAGATAAGTGCCCAGAGCAAGTACCTGCCATCTCCTTCTTAAAACTGTCCTATGCACAGGGAGATAAATAGTGACAGAACCCTATCCTGAATTTGTCCATATTATGCTGCCATGTTCATTCTTCATTTCAAGTCATTGCTTGGTTGACTGTGATTTTTGAAACACAAACTTTTTCTGTTTAGAAGATCTCTCAGTTCTGTTGTGGCTGCAGGTGCTGGCTGGAATGCTGGCCATCATGTCCTTTGATTCTGTCATAGTGATTGACACCCCACTCACCTTATTGCAAAAAAAAATAAAGTTCAGAATCCAGGCATCACGCTGTTTTTTAAAGATGTCGTGTCTGACCTTGAATGACAGGTTATTTTGACAGTGCATTGTTTGTGTAGTGGAACGGTACTGAGTCCTTCAGTTTAATAGCAGCACAAAATACAAATATGTAAAAAAAGACTCAAGGCCTGGCTGGAAGCATTTATAGGTAAATATAAAGAAACAGGCTAAAACAAGTGGATATAATGAAAAACAGCATAAGACTGTGTTTTAAACCTTTTAGAGGTGGTTTTTGGCTTGTGTTTTCTCAATTGGTTGTTTCTCTTGTTTTTGTTTCTTTTGTTAGTTGAGCTTTTTGGTTGTTTCCTTCCTCCTCAAAGTGTACATCACAAAGAAAGTTATTTAATAAGCCCCAGTTGCTCAGCCTTCTGTCTAGCATCCAAGTGCTTTTTGAATTTTGAGGGCTGAGTGAGGGAATCATCTGAAAGACTGGGGGAGGAAAAAGAAGTAGGTAGGCAAGGGCCTACCCTTAAGTAAGAACATGGAAGAGAGCAGGGAGATGTCTGCCAAGAAAAACACCAATGCAGCCATACAATAATGGTGGGAATTTACAGAGAGAAAATTAATTCATTTTATACTCCTAACTAGGAATATTAAAATTTAATGTTAATGTTAATGTAGGAGGAGGAAGTTTCAGATGTGTGTCTGTATGACATGATTTGTGTTCCTAGTGGCATCTCTGCCTTTGTTTATTTGAGAGGCTGCATGGTCAGATGATGCAAGAGAGAAATGAGGAGAAGTAGAAGGAAAAGACAATGGACAGGAGGAATTACTATAGTAGTAATCAAGGTAAAAGTTGAGTAGTGAGTTTTTTCTGTGCTGATCAAAGGAATCAGACAGATCATGCAGGTGTTACTGGAAAGGACACAGACTTTGCTGACTTGCTGTGCAGGTCAGGGAAGGCCCTGACTTGGTTAAAGATGGTCTCCTTAAAGGATGACAGCTGGAAGGAACTGTCAGATTTAGTGCAGATGAGCTTAAGGTCAATCAATCTCTACATCCTCCCATTACTATCTGTATAGTTGTATTTGATCCAGCTTCTAGGAATATTGCTGACCTGCTTCAACTGGGTCATTTGCAGTGATCTGGAGGTGAATGAGGAGCTGGGAACTGTAACAAGTTCAAATTTGTATCATGGAGTTGGTCAGGGACCAGATCAGCTGGCCTGTGAGGAGAGGCTGAGGCTGAGGCTTGTTCAGGGCTGGAGCGGGGCTGGCTGCAGGAGACCTCCCAGTGCCTGCACAGAGGGTCCTGACAACACAGAGCCAAGGACCTCCCTTTGGCACATGGGGGAGGATGAGGGACTGGGCCTAGGTTGAAATGAGAGGTTCAGATGGATATAAAGAAAAGCATTTTCTCGTGAATGGGCTCCAGCAGGGAAACAAAGGCCCAAAGAGGTTGTGGTGTCAATCACTGGATGTTTTCAAAGCCCAAAAAGAAGAAATAACATGAAATTCCTTTGCAAAAGGGCCTGGCTGCTTTAGTTTATTTCCTCAAGGTTTATAATTTTTTAAAATGGGTAAGTAAACTCTGCGTGTATTGGGAATCAGCGAATTCCTAGGAATGGAGTACAGCTGATAACATCTGACACAATCATCCTTGTAGACAGCATTTTCTTTTAACAGCGTCATACTGGGCATTCATTCGAATACATGATGGCAGGGTTGCTTCTTATAGGAATTACCATGGTAATTCCATTAGGAAAAAAGTATTTTCTGTGCCATTTATTTTGTAATTTAAGATCAGCATTCCACATTTGCAGAAGGCTGGTAGATTTTTTAAAGTAATAAATCAAAGGAGTTATCTTAATACCTACAGAACTAAATGTGTCTTCCAGGACTATTCAATGAAACTCAATTTACATATTTTTCAGATGTGTAATCTATGTGACCTTCAGTAACTGTTTGTTTTTTTAAATCTGAAAAATGCCTTTAAAGTGTAATAGCCCTGAGTTTCAAATAGTGCAGCAGGAGATATAATGCATATTTTAACATGTTTTCTTTAAATTTGTCACACAGACTTGTTGTGCATGATTATGTAAAAGTCCGTGTTTTTAAAGCCAGTAGTACAAGTGTGTGATGTACTTGGTTGGGCTAAAAAAATTCAGAAGTCTAATTTATCTTGAGATATGCTCAGTCAAGAAGTTTTTCACAGCAGTTAGCTAACACTTCAAGCTTTAACAGTGCCCCTGAGCCATAAAAGAAATTTGCATGTAAGAAATGTTTTGAATCTATTAAAACCTCAGCTCAGAGCTAAAGAGTTTCTCTTATGTCTTTGTTGACTAACATGAAGTGAGATCTTACAAAAAGCTAGGCTGTGATCGACAGATGCCAAATCTTAGGTTTTGATGTGATTATGTATTTCTTTCATGCACGGTGGTTTGCTCTGGGACTGGAGTTTCAGAAAGACAGCAATCAATGGGTCTGTGCAAGAGTACACAAAATATATTACTCCTGGCAGTCGTCAAGGCAGAATTATTCAAAAAATAATCTGAAATGCATTTGATCATACACTAGAAGTTTTAATAATTTATATTATACCTTATTAGCAAAGTCTTGTGTTTACTTTGTGACTGCCAAAACAAGATGAAAGGCTGCCTCCATGGAAATACAAGATGCTTAGCTCAAAGTCTCTGTCTGTGCGTTTCAGTTTGGTAATTTCCCTTCCTTCCTTCATTTTGATTAATAGTATATAGTTTTAAATCTTATAGTACCTTTTCCTTCATTGTGGTCCTATTTAGTGAGAGCAATGCTTAATAAGTCTACCAAGGAGTTTGTGGCCTATCAAGACTGAAACTAGTATAAACACATATTTTTGGAACTTCTTTACCTTAGGGCTTTCTCCCAGCATTTTTTTGTTAAAAGAGGCTTTGAATGTTGTTCTAAATTCCACTGAAATGAATCATTATGGTAATCTTTCTAACTCTTGCAGCTACAAAAGTGTGATTTCTGAGCTCAGCTTAAGGAACTGTTGCACTCTGACTAGTGATTGTATGGGGTAAATATCACAGCTATATCAGGTCAGAATATAACAGAAATTACTTAAAGATTTCCTTGGAAAGCTAATGCACTGTGAATATTGTATCTAGAGACAGAGATACAAATAAGGACTGTTCAGAATTAATCCTTCTATTAAGTGAGAGCATGGTGAGTGGACAGTGTAAATGCTAGTTCAAAAAATTAGTTTTTTTACCTCCACCGAGGTTTTTTACACCCAATGTGCATAGAGTCATATATACAGTGCTTTTCACTAACGCAGCTGTTTATATGATACTTGTGTGCCTGGAAGAACTGCTTATATTCTTGACAGGCCCATCACTGTTGTCCAGACTGTGGCAAGGGCCACTCAGCCCTTACTCAAGAGGGAGAGGGTGAGAGGGTGCAGTGTCACGTTCCCTTTAGCAGAGCTCCTCTTCCCGCTGGGGAATTCGTGCCGTGTCTCACTGAGCGGCATGACAGACTCTGAGAAAGAGGCATCCACCTGCAGGTGTTTCTGAGTGATTATCCTGGGTTTAAAAGCTCTGTATGAGTCTCAGGATGGTGACAAAAAGACTGTTATTTTCTACTGGAGCCTTTCAGTTGCAGGGAGCCAGATGTACCTTNNTTTTTTTTTTTTTACAAATGCATATTCTGTGATTATAATGAGGGAAATTTTCATGGGAGCCTGTGGTATTACTCATGTGTCAGGCAGAATTTTGGGCCAAACTAGAGAATAGTGCTTAGAAAACATGAATCAGATGTTACTTTCCTTGAAAGGGAGTATTTGGCAGGATCACCTGAAGAGGTGTACATTATCAAACAGAAACACAGCATGCTTAAGCGGTAAGCTGTGATGTCTTTAAGAAGAGGGTCACTTCAGTTTGCAAATTGAGATATTTTTGTCTTTCTACCAAAAGAAAACAAAAAATGGGTTTACTGTATCAGTATGATCATCTTATTTACTGGAAATATGATGAAGTAAGGAAAAAACAGATTTCAGAAACTTTGTAAACCTTGCTGAAAAGTCTTGTGCCATTCTGTCCTACCAGAAGTATGCAGCACTACCTAATGCATATGCAGTGCATGTTGCAGTAGAGGTGTAAGAAAACAGTATGGTAACAAAAAAAGCAGTATAGGCATGATCAAAATTATACCAGCGAGATGAGACTCTTTGTTTTTATGTTGGAAAACAGAAAAACTGTATAACATAAATGAAATGCCAGTGAAACCACTACTGTAAACTATGTTACAGAAATACGATGAATGCATGAAACACTGATGTGCTTCACTGTTAGTGAAGGGGAAAACTTAAAAGAAGTCTCTCAAAACATTTTACAACTCATAATTTGTTTGGGGCATTTTGCTGGCTGTCCCTAGTCTTCCTGAGACTTGTAGATAGGAACTGAAGCTGAACATGAAGAGGAGCATTGAGGAGAAGGTCCAACTTTATTTATGAGGTACTGGCCCTTCTCATTTGTTTGCGAAGGGACAGCATCTAGTCTTGTACAACTAAATAATTATGATTTTACCATGCATTGTAGAAATATTTAATTAGGAGTCATTAGGCTGATTGTAGTCAGCCAAATTTTAAGTCATGAATCAGCAAAAAATAAAGATCAGAAGAAATAAAACTTTACCTGTACTGATATTTTTACAGCCTTATCCATTCCTTTAAATCACTTTAGCCTAAGTGTGAATGTACCAACAATACTTGTAAAAACAGGTCATTACCATAAATTAAGCACCTTACATTAGAGATTTGTGAGACCTGCAAAGAAAATAAATGCTTTATACATGTCTAGAAAGAATTGCAGAAGAATTTTGACTCATTTGTAAAAATTCCTTAATACTGTACATTTTCCAGTTTAATCTTCAGGCAAAGGTTAATCAGCTTTGATCTAGGAGGACAAAATAGCTGTGGCCAAGTGCTAAAATTTCAGATGCCTTAGAGATTGATTGTAATTAATAACTTAACAGTAGTTTTTGATTAAGTTAACATGTTCTGCACAATACAGACTGAAGTTCTGGAGTGGTGCTGTTACTGTGCATCATACTGTGGAGAATTACACCCCAGTGTGCTTACCTGTTTCCTTTCCTCTGTTTACCCTGTTGACATTCTTCTAGATGCAGTATGTGTGAGAAGTCATCCTCATTTCATAGTTCACTTGATCAGTAACCCTCTGCCTGTGTGAACTGGGATCTAAGTCAGCAATAACTCAGTTGTTAGAATAGCACTTAGTCCAGGCTGTCATTTGCCCCTTTGATGCTTACTTACCTAACCAGTAGTAATCATTATTTTCCTTCTACAATTACTATAATGGAGCTGATTGCTGAAATGGAAAACAGGAGGCAGTTACAGAAGGTTTGAATTGTGCTGTCACACTTTCATGGGCAGGCACCTTTTTTGGAGCTTTGATACTTCTTTGAGTTTGCCCAGAAATATGTTTGGTAAAAGACAGAGCGGGCATCTGGTCTGTATTTTCATGTGGCCCTGCTTCAGCTTCTTGGAAATACAAGATTGTTCAGATATGTGCTTTCTGGGTCCCTGATTTATTTTATACAAAATGCGAAAGAGAAAAAAATAAAACGGTTTAATCAAAACCCTTTTTTGAACTGGATCATTTCAAACCGATTAAAAATCCAGCTGATCTCAATTGAATTCCCAAGAGATTATTCAAATAGAGGGAGGAAAACAGAAATGATCAACAGAAACATTGCATCTTATGATGCAGCATCATTACACCTTTGTTTAATTGCACCTTTACCACTTACATCTCTTGCAAATGTCATCAGAGTTTCACTGGATGTTTTTCCTTTTGAGTATCTACAATGCTGAACTAAGCAAGGGTGCGAGAGAAAAGAGCCTTTTATTCCTTTCACTTGAATTTTCTGCTGAAATAGTGATGCAACATCTGTAACTTGTGCTGCAGTTAAAAGACATCGTATTCTTGGGGAATCTTGGTGCTTGCAGTCAGGTTGGGAATGGTAATGGCAGGCACAGCAGGGAACTGGGATTCAATATGCTGAATGAGAAGGTGAGTGTTTTAGCACAGCTGCCTCCTGAGGGTCAGGGGAAAGAAAAAGCCCTTTGGGAGGATTTTCAAGCACCACTGAGCTGGCACACCAGGAGTCAATGATTGACTTTAGAAGATCCCTGCTGTGCAAAGGATTGAGTGTTGTGGTCCCCTTTATCACTGGTTAGACATTTCTTTTGGAGAAGCCAAAAATCGGAAAGTAGTGAGATAGCAGCAAAACAAATTAAAAAATAACCATCAAACAGCTGTCTCTGATGGCAGTGAAGTCTGGAGATTTGTTTCTGTTGCTAACAGCTGCATTGATTTGGCAGTTCATTTCATTAGAAATACTGATTTTGTATGGCATTTATAAGATTCCTGTACAAAAAACTGATGACCTGATGATGATGCAGTGCAGGTTGAATTGTTGGGCTTGAAAAGGACATTAATTTCACCTTGGTGTAAAGAGGAGAGTGTATTTGGTATGTACAATCAGAAGGACAGACTACATTTTCAATCCTAATGTGTGCATTTCTTCACAGGAGTTCAGACGTTCGGCACAGAACGGCACAAACTGGAAAGCACAGCCTTCTGCTGAGATCCCAGTGAAAACACGGCTCAGCTCCTGGATGGCTTTGCAGCTGCCATGGCAACAAGAGAGAGGTGGACTGAAGATCCTGTCTGTCAGCCTGGCTCTACTGGCAGTTCTTGTTATGTTTTACTACGGAGGAATGAAAACAGGACTGTGAACTGAATGGAGCTTTTATAAAAACAATGAAACTGCTGTTCAAAATCTTCAAAGGAATCCCTTTTACCAACAAATCTTTTTTTTTTTTAGGAAAAAAAAAGCTAATGTAAATTGGGCAATAATTTGTACTCACTCTATGCCTTTCCTGTCATTCAACAGAGAGAAGGTTAATAAGCTGTGGGAAGGCCTATCTTGCTAAAACCTGAGATTCTTGGTTGGTAGAACAGTTTGTTGCATCTTTCCTTTTCTTTTTTTTTCCTAAAATGATGTAATGTTTGCATTACATACTCTTTTCATAATTGCTGTATCAGGTAAAATTGCGTTAAGTTTATAAGGAATTTTTCCATTGAGTGATATTGGTTATCTTTTATGGGTAGAATATTTAAAGCTTTCCTAAAGATTCTGCTTGATGCAGTGTGATCATTTGATATCTGTCTTTTTACACTAGAATGAACACTGCAAGGCCATTAAAGTTTGTTATTTGTCGCTATTTATTTTGCTGTCATGTCTGAAAGAATTTTTGCCTGCTATCTTGCATCTCTCAACTTCACAATAAGTTATTAGTCTTTGTTAATACAAGAAGAATTATTTTTTTTTACATAGAAATAGTCCCAAAAGTGTTGGGTTTTTATAATTGAATGGGAAGATGTTGTTCTGGTGGTAGAGTTCTGTTAAAAGATGGATTTAATACAGTCTGTAGATTTTATACAATGCTTAGAGAACTACTTGGGAATCTCTTAGCTTTGCATTGGCTCAGTAAAACATTACTCTGTAAAAAATTATTACTCTTTTATTGGGGAGGTTGCATTTTACACAATGAAAATTTCTAATTACTTTATTCAAGCCATTTTGTCATGGCAGGACCTCCACACATCCTGTGAGTGTGCTGGTGAGTCAGGGATTGGACTGTGTGCCCAGTTCTTCCAGCACCTGACTAAATCATATTGTGGATTTGTTTATGCCTTTTCACCTTTCTGAATCTTCATCTAAACTTCCACTTGCAAAGACTGTTTAAAATCATAACACAGGCACTGTTGAGGGTTTTTTTTTAATGTTTGTGTCATATCCAGATGGAGCTGAGCTGTCTTATGTGGCTGTTGTGGTTTAACCCCAGCAGGGAGCTGAGATGCTTGCTCCCCCCCCTGCAGTGGGGTGGGGGCAAGAACCAGAAGGGTAAAAGTGATAAAACTTAGGGGTTGAGGTAAAGACACTTGAATAGGTAAAGCAAAAATTGCACATGCAAGCAAAGCAAACCAAGGAAATAAATCATTCATTACTTTGACAGGCAAGTGCTCAGCCATTCCCAGAAATGCAGAAGAGGCCTTGACTCTGTGCGAGCCCTCCTCAGCAGCAGCAGCAAATCCAAAACATAGCCCCATACCAGGTGCAGTGAAGAAAATTAACTCTATCCCAGCCAAAACCAGTACATTGTCTCCACAGTGCAGAGGAATAATCCCCTACTAAGAGTGCTTTGTACCTTTGTACCAATTTTTTATAAACTGGGAATTCGTAATAGTTACAGACAATTAACCAGGAAGCTCCACCATGATGCTTTCAGCACAGCCTGTAAATTATAACAACAGATGTCACTGTCTTCAGGAAATCAGGTGTGTGACCACTCGAATATTATATTTCTTATAGCGCCCACTGCAGGTAATAAGCCAAGACTCAAAATCCGTGAGTCTTAAAGAAAAAAAAAAAAGTGCCCTTAATTTGCTTCTGTTTGTTGGCGTGCTTTTTTTGTCAGGCTTTTCTGTACAACAAGGAATATATAATAATCAGTAGGTTACTTTTTCAACAAATCTGAAAAATTCTCAAAAAAAACCCCACCAACATGACTCTGGGGGTTGAAATTTTCAGGAAAGTACCACAGATTGCAAGATTCTCAGGAAAACTGTGGATTGGCAAAATCATTATATCCGAGCCAAATTTTCACATGTGATGGGAATAATCTATGCAGATATGTTGTGTGCCTCTAGCATTATCTCTGTCAGCCACTCTAGCTTATCTAATCGTGGCAATTACAGACTCATTGCATCAGCTATTACAGAGATTTACGAAGCTTGTGATTTAGATTCTGTGCATCGTTGACTTTAATGGGACCAGCTTATTTTCTTAGAAATAGTGCAATATACTGAAAGAGGCCAAAGAAGACTTTGTAAATGGCATTGCCTGCAGTATATTCTTAAACTGAGCTTTAATCTGATAAGTAGGAAGTGTTGTTTATCACGTATTTTGTTGCCTTCCTTTAGATTTTGAGAGAGGTTTTTGACACTTTGTGTTGTAGAGCAGCATTGTGTTTGTCACTGTGTTCTGTTTATGTACAAATAAAGCTTCCAAAGCCTCTGAGCTGAGCAAAACAGTTCTGGTCAAACAGCTCACCTGGACCAAGCCTGGACTACCTGGGGCTACTGGTGCAGTTTTGGAAACCTCAATGAGCGTGGGTTGAACTGTACAAGTACATCCTCCTCATGGAACGAGTTGACCTGAACACATCTGATCTGTGATTTTTGATCCTGTTTGGCTCCCTGAATGCCCTAAGTACCCTGCCAGGTAGCATTTATAATTTTTACATCAACATTATGTTTGAGACCTACTTCCCAAGTATTCTCTCTTTGCAAGCCATCAGGGTGGGTGAGAAATCTGCTGTACTCCAGTTTAACAAGGTCATTGCAGGAAAAGTTACCTCATAGTCAATTGATCCCACTTTCACACATCCTGAACACACTCATCACTAGAGAATGTGTCTGCTAATAAGCAATCTACATTCAATGACCTTTTGTCAGAGCAAAAAAAGAATATAATTTCCATTTGATACCAAGAAAGCCTCAGCTATTTTTCTTAAGTGTTTGTGTTAGCTCTGAGTTCTCTTTGGCTGTTTCCAATGAGGAATCTTACAAACGACAGAACCCTGAGTAGCAAAGACATCTTGAATCTGTTGTGAACAGCATTAAGTACACACGTTTTATTTTCTACTTGTGCATTGTATGCTGGAGGACTTTGTCATTTAGTCTTTTCATTGTAGCTTTCTAGTAATAGTATACTTGTTTAGAAAAAGAGTATGGCATAGAATAAGTGTTTTATGTAAAGCTTGTTCTAGAAAGCAAGAGAAAGAAGAAAAGGTGCTTTTTGAGGAGATTCACCTCTATTACATCATTCCTTCCACATCTCTGAACATCTGACAGCTACTGTTAATCTAGTTTCACTTCCCAGTTCAACTTCCCATATGGAAAGTTGGAGTGATTTTTGAATAACAGCAAATAATATCAGAAGTGGCAGCAACTGGCAACTCTGACACCGAGCTTGGCTGTGGCCATTACCCAGAATCCTCCTGCTCTTCTTGAGAAGCAATTACAATTTCACAGGTTGGAATTAAAATTCCCTGCAGTATGCAGGAGAGTAACTGAAACTGTCAAAGTGATTTCAAGCTGCTAATCTCTCTCTGCTCCAAGAGTGAAAATAGAGCCCCTCTTACCCAGGCACAGATCTGACAACTTAAAAGCTCCAGCCTTCCACTACGTTTAAATACATATGGAGAGTGGCTTGATCTGCTCACAGAGGATATCTGTAAAGATGTTATGTCTATGAACATTTGTGTGTTATTAACAAGTCTATATTTTTTAACTTTAAGACGTGTGTGACTTCAGGGACTTAGACGAATATAAAAGAAGTCTTATGTAAGAGCTCTGACAATTTGGAGGAATGAGTAGGCATGTGCCTGTTTATGTGAGGCTTATTAAAATCTTTATTTATGTCTTCTCAAACATGTATTTTTTGCTAGAAAAATTGCTTGCAACTTTCCCAGATTTTATTTTCACAGCTTTATATCCCACATTATAGTTTGTGTGCACTATGGTTGATTATATATATAGAAACAGAGAGCATTTAGAAACTAAGAAGCAGAGGAAAAAATTGAGGGGCTGTAAAACTAGGGTGCAAAATTAAAAATATTTGTGCAAAAGCTGCAAAGAGAGTTTCATCTAGGAGACATGGACCACAGAGTTAGGAATTGGCTGCGAAATGCCATTGGACTTGTTCACAGGCAGGGTTCATCCACTAGATAATTAAAATCAGTCATTGCTGGAAAGTGTTTGTGCAAATATCATTAAATGTCTTTTAGTTCCATATTTGATTCATGCAAGCTCTTAAAATTGAAGTGAATGTTTGGGTTTTTTTTTAAATGAAGGTTCTTTAGTTGATGGAAGGGAGATGAATTATGAATAGCCCATTTTCATTTTAAAGAAGCCAAATACCATTAAAAAAAAAAAAATCATGTCAGTGCAACTGCTGGTATCCCAGAGTCCCCATTTGGGAAGTGGTGGTTATGGATTTGGATCATTAATGCTGTCCGGTCATGTCCCATGAATGGAGAGAGAGTAATATTTGAGTATCCTTTCAACAGTATTTTGTTGGAAAATATTTTGCAGTTATAGCCATTCTTCTTAAAAAGTGGTCTTAGCATGATGTTTTATAGAGGACAATCTGCCCCGCATGGTTTGCTTAATGCTGGTTGCAGGTAATGGGGTGAATTTCCATGTTGGTGACCGGAGTGTGTTGCAGATTTGTGCCTACAAGTTGCATGCTTTAAATGTAATATCTGTCTCTGAGTGTGAAAACAGGATAGTTGTGCTTAAGTGAGCATAATATTGTGTCTACTCTCTTCCTGGGTGGTGTTTGTGGGGAGTGGTGTACAAATGTTAGTTGCCCATGGGTTACAGATTGCAGGAGAAGCTTGGAGATGATAAAACACACCAAAAAAGGGCCATGATTGTTTAGCACACAGTAAGAGTTGGGGATCTGAGAGAAATTAATGTGATGAAATCGTGACATGATGGGAAATTTGACTTCTCATGGTTAGGATATCATTACAGTATAATCTGAAAAATAAAACATCAGTGCTTGGAGCGCTTTGCTGCACAGACACCCTTCCCAACTGCTCATAACTTGGGTTCCTGTGCTGTGTTGGAGCAGTCTGTTCCACCAAACTGGTACCACAGCCAGAGAAACGCCAGCCAGCTCACCTGGCCTCTGGCTGTGAGCTGGGCACACACAGTGTCGTGGAGGAGGGCGTCCCAACCCTGTCCCCTCTGCTTATCAGTGCATTACATTTCTTATTGCTCGGTAGGGGAGATGAGTCAACTGTGGCTGGCTGAGAAACTTGCTCAGTCCAGTGGCATGCAGTGAATAATGCGTGCTCTTTAGTGGTTGCAAGCTTCAGCTTTTTGTTTGGGTTTTAAGTACCTCCATTCCACTGTGAGCCTGCATTCTCTCTTCCCCTTTCTTCCAGCTGCTTCATCCAAGCTATCAGCACCTCATTTTGTTTTATGGAAGATGACATGTCTTCAGAAGGGTAAGTATTAGTCTGAGTAAGGTGGCTTCTTCCCAGGAAACAAGAATGCCACTTCTCCAGTGGAACTCATTTGCCAGAGGTATCAGTGCTTGGAATCCATTGTGTTGCAGTGTCTGTTCTTAAGCTTCAGTGTGGTGTCTGTCTGCCAGAGCCTTTGGGTTATGTCAGAAACTCCCATTTGCTAATAAGCAGGATTAAAAGGCCTCTTCTGCTGTGCTGTATTAGTTTTGAACTCACAAACCCCAGAAATGCTGTAATTCAGAGCGAGAGATAAAACACATCATTGATGTCAGCTGAACATATTAAATTTGATATCCACTAGTGGCTTTATGAGCTATAAAAGCCAATATCTAGAAATCACTAACTACAAGAAGTCTGTACAAGAGATTACAAAGGGCTGTATGTGACGTGGCCTGCAGAGTGTTAGGATGAGACTGCAGGAGGAAACAAGAGAGCACGTTACCAAGTCAGCTGTACAGATAACCAGTGGCAGAGAGAAAGATGTTCACACTCAAGGGACAGCTTAATCTCCAAGTATTATGGTAATATTAAGGAAATTTAGAAAAGACAGATAGCAGCTTGGACATGCTGCAGCAGCATTATTTTGCTTCTGTCTTGCTTGGATTTAGTAGGTGAAAAGGGCAGTCTGAATAACATTCTCCAGCAGAAGGATAAAACAGCCTAACTGCAGATAGCAGCTTTGGATCTGTGAGAAGGAAATTATTTAGAACAAATCTGAACCTCCTGTACTTCCATATCTCCTGCCTATGCTGCTCTGAAGGGACACCTTGTTTTGATTTGGTTTTATTTGGCATTTTTTTCTGGAAACACATATTCAGGTTCCCAAACCTTTTTTTATTTTATCTGACTGAAATAATACTGAAAAAAAATCATTCACTTTTGCTTCCAGTTTTAAGATCAGACTTGTTTGCATTCTTTTGCATGCCCTGTGAGCCTGCATCAACCAGCATCTTACTTGTAGAAGGGGTAGGATTAATTTTTATATTGATTTGAACTTAAACTGGAAGTTTCCAGTTGGTTTGTGAAGTACTACCAGGGGTATAAAGAAAATAAAGCCTAGCTGGCAACCAATTTAATACATTTACTGTCTCTATATACAGATTTGCCAGTATTGCATACTAAAAAATTGTTGAAGTTAACTAATCTAAATCCACTGACAAATTCTCAGTTTCTACCAATTTATAGTGTCATTAAAGTCAGACACACAGCTGCCTTGCCCCAACATATATCTGCTGTAAGAATTACTGCTGCAGGACAGTATTACACATTGCTTTCACCATGTCCTCCACAACATCTGCAGTGCAAGAAAAAAAAAATTATAATCAGCACACAAGAGGCAGTTCCTAAATTTTGTAAAGTGACTGTCTTGAGCCTCAACACTAATACTCATGAAAGGATGTGGTGGTAAATTCTATGTTCTGAGTTCAGAAAATTCCAATATAAGAAGTTTTCCTGCCATGACAGAAGGACGGAGGACCTCGTCTTTTCCACAACTGTGTAGCAACAGTCAGAGGTAAATGAGCCTTATATATTATATACACATTGTATGTAAAACAGCAGCAGAGCTTCCAGGGCCAGCCCTTTGTCATTTGTGTTTCTTTCCATAGTCTTTGAAAGCCATTTACTTACCATGTGTCCTGCAGGACCCTTGTATTTCTGCTGTCCTTTACTGAGCTCGGAAGCTCTCGTGAGTGCATTCTGCAGAGACCCAGGATTACAGCTCCGGCTTTCTGAATCCCAGCAGGCAGAATGAGCTATTCCGGCCTTTCACATCAAAGTTGTTGTCGTAAGAGGGTTCAATAGTATATTTCCTGTTCCTGCTGCAGACACTGCTGCAAAAGTTGAGTCATCAGCATATAAATACTTTCTTGGCCTCAGAATATCTGATTTTTTTTGTGTGTTGATTGGCTGCCCATTTAATTTCTCTTTCCACACTTACTGACTCATCTAAGAATAATGAAATTGGGTTGCTGCCAATCATAGTTCATATTGCTTCAAATGTAGGAATGCTAAGGCAACTAATAAATACTATCTTATCTGCCAAGAAATCCATGAAACTGAATTTCAAGTCATTCCCGTTCCCAGCAGTGGCCTGAGCAAAAGACCTGGAATGGTTTTGGTAATAAAGTCTGGTCCTGTGGACAGTCTTGTGCTTGTGATCATGTTATCATGCTCTGTTATCATGTGCTTGTGAGCAAAGAAATTAAACGAAAGTCTGCTTCATGGAGAGAACAGGTTTTATTCTGTTTTCTTGAAATGTTTATCAATCTGTCCAAACTCACTTGACAGGTAGAATTGACAAGGTCTCCTTGCTTGAAAAAAATGACAGTTCACTAACTAGTCTGATTTTCTAATTGTCAGAGTTCAGTTATCTAGACATGCTATTCGTCTTTCAGGCAGTAAGAACAAGCTGGTGTGATGGCCAAAGAAAGCATAAAACTTCTCTTTTCTTAGACACTTCATAGTTGGTTGGAAAGCAACAGTTTTTGCCTTATGGACGAGGAATGATCTAGACAGTTCTTCCCATACCTTGTAATTGTCAATATGGGACAAGTTTTAAATAATACAAAGACCTAAGCTAAGGAAGAATTTAAAATAAATTACTCAATTCTGGTGTGCCGTATGGTTTTAAATGAAACTACAGTTTAACAGTTATATCTATGAAAATTATGGTATTTTGCTCACTTTTTTCTTTCTTTTTATTTTTAAATATTATGTTTCCTCATAGTTCTTGGCAGATTAAACATTTTAATTTCAAAATAGAATGGCTGTAACTCACATGGTACTCTTACAAAAACAAATTTTGACTCTCAATAGTTTCTATAGGCTGAAACTAATTTCCCAGAAAGGAGGATCAATGTGGCAGCCTCGGGAAGTGAGTACAATGGCCCAAAGAGATTTGAAACTAAAAACGCTGCTTTTCTGTCCTGCACCCTTCTATTGACAACTCTTGCTTGCACCAGCAGTGCTGCCATGAGACTGCCTGAAGGGAAGTGTGGGGGGCTCATATGACTGCAATAGGGTTTTGGTGGCGTTCATTTTGGGGTGGTTCATGTTGCTGTGAGCATCTTTGCAAAGCAAGGGCTGATTTACATTGCCTTGAACTGCCAAAGAGGATTTTGTGAGTCTTACAAGCTGAAGTATTGTAAGCTGGTAGAGCTGTGGAAAGGTCCTTACTCCACCACTTTATTTCCATTCCAGTTGCAGAGGCATGTTGCAGAGGCATGCCACTGACACGCAATACTTGACTGAAAACTCATCAATATTGGGCAAGTGCTGTGGAGCAGAGCCATAAATTTATGGTTTGAAGACCTCCACACAGCTCTGAAGCTGTAAGGTAAAGTGTGCTCAGGAATTGCAGAGCCAAGGTCACGGCCCATAGAGCAGGCAGGATGTTGCTAAATTCAGGGTTTACTGCAGTGATTGTTTCTGTTCATGAAGGACATATAAAGTTACTGTCAACCTGTCCTCTCCCTTAGGATAGTAACTCCTTTTTGATGTACAGAGGTACATACCTAGTATAACTTTTCTTTTCTTTCTTTTCTTTTCTTTTCTTTTCTTTTCTTTTCTTTTCTTTTCTTTTCTTTTCTTGAGTTCAGTTTGCTGGTGGCCTCCAGGAAGTGCTGTTGATGTGGGTAGAACATGCTTCATCTTTCATGACTCCCAATCTGTCTCTTTTGTTAACTGTAGAAATCAGTTTAAAAAACAGCTGGCATGAGAGTGGGTGGTTTTGGTTGTTTATGGTTTTAGGGATTCTTTTCTCTTGTTGCTTACTTTCCTGATGCACAGGCTGCTAAATTTCTATTTGTTAAGGAAGTTCAAAGGAGGAAGAAGTAAGTTCTGCGTCATTTCAGTTTGCCTTTGTGCTTAGATCTGGTCAGAGCCAGCCAAACTCTGGGCAGTCAAAAATGTGAGCAAACATAAAGCAGATATGTAGAAAAGGACTGGGAGCTTTAAAGTCACATTAAGAGTTTGTTATAAACTTCTGCTTTGAAGACTTGCAGTATGACACATGAAAAAAATGTTAACTTCCATTAAAAGGCTCTCATGAGATTTGTTACCAAATGTTAGCAAAAATTCAGTAGAACATTTCAAGGGGTACAATCCAGGAATTCTTATCATGCATTTGATGAAAACATCTTTAAATAGCCTAATTAGTGTAAAGGAGGAAACACTGTACTTGCACCAGATTGATATTAAATGCAAATTTGTTTTTTGTGAGCATGTAGGAAAACAATGACTTGTAGTGAGAGCTTCATGGAAATATGTGAGAACAGAAATGGTTTTTGCTTGACAGTCTGTCCAGTGCTCCCAAAGCATGTGGAAAGCAAATGATTAGATGTTTGCATTGTGAAACATCAGGGAAAAAAAGCAGATTATGATCAGTATTCTTAATGGAGTACTGCGGGCATCCTGCTATTTCTAACAGCACTTTTTTGTTGCAAGTCTTTCCCCTGGATTGGCTTGCATTCCCTAAAGACTGCTTGTATATGTACTCTGATATACTTTTGTCTTTCTCCTGTTCATTCTGTAGCCAGTGGCTTGAGAAGGGTTGTGTGAGTTTAGAAAGAGGAAAATAAGGTTTAAGCAGCAGCAGCACCATGTCTTTTTCCAAAGGCTCTGAAATTCAGTTGTTTGAAACAAATGCCCTGTTTGGGGCCAGCTATGGGAGAGAGCTGTCTCCCCTGCCCAGGCCTGCTTGCAAGACAAATGGCTCCATTGTTTCTCTGGTGTGCAAATATCACCGGTCCTGGGAGGTCAGGATTGCACACATACTGAGTGGGTGCTTAAAGGACTTGGATGAAATACACACAGAAGATTTCCAAGATAAGGAGTCAGTAATGGTAAGATTTGTGTACTCTCTAACTGTGTTTTGGTGGTACAGCAAAAACACAAAGCACTGAGCTTGTGTAAACTTACTCATTCTGCTGGATCAAAATATGTCAAGCTGCTTTCTACCAGTAGGCTTGGTGCCAGATAAGGTATCATTTTTCCCCCCCCAAAGCCAGCCTAAAAAGCTGAGGCTGCCATAAGCCTTCTATCTTTTACAGAAATGCAGTTATGTTCTTGTGCCCGAGGCTCTCCGTGTGTGCTGGGGGTGACCTGCTGTTATGAGAGTGTGGAGGCGCAGGCTGGGGGACAGCACATGGCTGGGCTGGGCTGGGCTGGGCTGGGCTGGGCTGGCTGGGGTGAAGGTGGGCTCTGGAGGCTTTCCAGAGGACTGTACAGGTCTGCGGGACTTTGGGCCTAGGGTGAGGCTGAAGGTAAGCTGTGGAGGAGCGTGTGGATTTTTAATTTGAGTGCTATAAAGATGATTTTTATTTCCACTTTAAAAGCAAGAGTTGTTATAGGTATAAGGGCTTATCTAGCAGCCAGCAGGCTGATCAGATATTACAAAAAGGCACGGCAATGCTGGTGAGCTGGTGATCTTTGCTTTGGCTGCTGCTGGTGGTGTTCTGCGTTAGGCTGAGACAGTTCCTCACAGAATATCAATGGTTATGGAATTTTGGCAGACTTCTAAGATACTTATGTTCCAAATAGAAAATGAAAAATCTTCCTGATGTATTTTACATCGCTGCCTGTTGCTCTGACCACGTACTTTGTGGTACAGCTTTGTGCTGTCCTTGAATTACACAGATGGCTTCTGCTGTGTAGTGTCCTTCATAATTAGCTGTCCTAGAACTGGAGCACAACCATGCTAAGAAATTTGGCATCTTAAAATGACATATAACCACCTCAGATTTTGGAAGGACAGTCTCCACCGCTCACCCCCCACCCTTAGCCTTAGGAGGAGGAATACTTCTCTCTGTTGTCCTGCATCTTTTGCAGTGGGAATTCCCCCTGAAGTTGTGTCTACTAGAAATGGCACTTTGCCATTATCTGGGACCATTATTGACTTTTATATTGCAGACAATGAAAAATCACTCACAAACAGACTGCATTGTTATGGTGGTTGTTTGATATCTGCGTAAAACACTGTTGGATGAGGTCTAGTGACATGTCAGTGTCTGCACTAAGCCTGAGACTCTATAGAAAGTAATTGTGGTGGGGGATCCTTGTCAGAATGAGACAATCCTGATGACAGGACTGAGTGAGCTCTTTTAATTCCACTGCAGAAAAGTGGTTTTGAGGACCTGCTTCTCCTTTATTTGGAAATAGAATTTATTTGACTTAAGGATTCCTACATTGACTGGAACCCTGAGGTAGAGAGGCAGCACCAGAACTGTATGCAGAGTTAAATTTTTTGAAATATTAATTAATATTAATTTATCTACATTTTCAGATATGTTTACTGATCTCATATTTCTTTAGCCCACCAGAAAGGGCATCTTTTCATAATTCTTCTTTGCAGATATGCATTGGAGTACGGAATTCTTTCCAAGGCATGTTTTGAGTGAAAGATTAAATCCTTCTCTCCCTATAATTTTATCACTCCTGTTGTTTTAATTTATAAGGTCACTGCAGACAGGTTTTTTTTTCTAAGGTGGGTTTTCTGGCCTTTTCTTAAGAGTTTGGAGGAAGGGGAAAAACAATTGATGTAAAAGAATTATTTTCATTCCAGTTATGTTGATTCACTTGGCTAATAAGAAGAGCTTATTTCTTTGTTTACTTGGAAAGAATGAATATCAACACATAAATAATCAGCTGGGAACTAGATTTCCAGGAGGAAGAATTTTCCTAGTTACTTTTCTGTTAATTCAAAGCAGTGTCTTTTAAAATTGATGTAACTGACAGCCTTATGATGATCACATTACTTTCCCTTAGGAGTAAACACAGACAAAAGTGCCTGCTTAGTTTCCAAACTAGAGGAGTATTGTTGCCTCAGGTACTCAAATTCCTATAGAAAAGAAGCTTTTCATAGCTCTTGTCGCTGTACATACTGAATGTATTGGTGTACCTGGGGAGTTCCATGCCAACTTTGCAAAGTACCATGAACTCTTCTTCAGAAAGACATGGAAAAACAATTTACTGAACAAGCCTCCCAAAAGTGCTTTTTTTTTTCAGACAGTCTTTCACCTAGCTAAAGTACACAGGCCTGATGTGCTATTGCTGGAAGAAACTAACCACATCATATAATTTCTGAACTGTTTTTGCCCTTCTTTTCACTCTTAGAATGTAACAGAGCAACAGGGTTGACCCTTTCTTCAAACCCCGTTGGAGTGCAATACTGAAACCTCATTCTGGAAAATCCTCTTGGGCTTATACACTGCAAACCCACTTTCCAGATTTGCAAAACCTAATGTATTTGTTAATAGCATCCCACAGAATCTGAGGTCCCGGGGACAATCACTGTCCTTCACAGCTCAGGCATTTTGTAATACTCAACAGCAGTAAGAGATTTGTCCAGGAGGAAGGCTGGGGCCACTGGTCATGGACATCATCTGCAGCATTATCTCTTTCAGCAATATTACTTTGTTTTTAATGTTATATTGGGAAGTGTATTGCTTACATTATGCATAAGTCCTCAAATGCTTTTATCAAGTACCTCAGATGTTCCAGATTGCAAGCATGTTTTTGGGCTACGTACTTCTATTGGCTTGTTTCTTTATCATAGTTTCATAACACTGGAAATAGAGAAGCAGATTCATCTTCCTCAAACTGCTTGATGTGAGAAAATTGCGCTTCTAGATTATGCTGTTATAAAAGGTTTCTGTGACCCGGAGATGTACTACTTAGCTTATCATTTTCCAAGTTTAAAAGAATTAGCTGCCAGCAACAGAAACTTACTTTCTGCTTGCTTTTAAAGCATTTTGCAGAATGCAGTGCTGCTGGGTGTCAACAGACTTTGGATGCTACACAGGAACACTTAAATAAATACAAGTAACCAGTCATCACACTGGCTTCCAGATATTTACAGTAATAGTGCCAAAATCCCTTCTTCAGACATTGGACTTCTTTAACCTAATGAAGCAGGAGGTGCCAAGAATTTAGTAACTTAGAGAATAAGAAGTTGGAAACAGAAGCTGCAAAGTAAAAACGCCTTACAAGTGTACCTTGAATGCACTTGGGGCATTTGGGGGTACGGTAGAGTTATTGTCTGTGCAGAATACCTGAACAGAATTGCTAAGTTTTGAGTCAGCAGAGCGCTACCAGCTTTAGAGCTGAGGAATGTATTTTCTACCCAGACTGAGTCAAATGAAAAAACAACTTTAGTTTTGTAATAAGAATTGCATGTGATTATTTAAAAAAAAAAAAAAAAGTAGATCCTCTTGAGTTGTGTTTTCATAATAGAAAAGTATTGGTCATTTCTAGTGGTACTTGAAATTGGCCAGAGTCTCTTGTTCAGCTGTTTCTGGGCATAGTTCAGGACAGATAGCCTTGGGGATGATTAAGCTAAAGAGAGTTTTTGTAAGGTGTACAGTTGTCTGAGTTACCAGTAAACCTACTGTTCAACGCTAGCATGAAATCTGACTGCCAGAACTGTTCTGGGACATTTTAATTAATTATAATTTTAAAAGAAAAATCTGGCCTTAGACTTCAGCTTGCTTAGTGTGACAGCAGAGGTTGAGCCTATGTAGGGAGAATTGGTGTGATACTTTTCCCCCCATTGTTTTGAACTTTGTGTTTATTTGCATGTGACATTACACAGAATGAACATAAAATACTGCCAAGTCATGACTGTAACAAATCTGCACCTACTTGCACATAAGGTGGTCAGAAGTCAAGCTCGGGAATATGTACTCCCTGCAGCCTGTCAGTAATCTGGCAAAAATACGAGTACACACCCTTATCCAGAATAATGTTAGGGCCTCATTCATGTTTAGCTGAGCCTACTTTGGAAAGGGAAATACCTTGTGACATTCTTCAGTGGCCTCTATGGACAAATAAATAAAAGATTTAATGGAGCCTTCACAGTAGGGTATTGGCAACTGAGAAGGACCCTGAGGACTGGGTTGTATAAATTAGGCAGAATTGGGATATTTTCAGAGCACCGTCAGGGATGAGGAAGATGTCTTTCATCCATCCAAGTTCCTGGGGCTCTGAGGGAAAAATCCCTGCACCACATTTAGCACAGGGAACAATCCTTTCTCATGAGTGTTTCGAGGCTGTGTGTGTGCATCTTATAGTCTGGCCTTGTTCCATCAAATACTTTCCTCTGAAGTGGACACTGGATGGTAACGGCTTTCATTATGCCAGCAGGTAATTAATTATGATAAACATGCAAATTGTCTATTGTCTCAGTAGGCTCTGTCGAGCCAAAAGGGTGCATGTGACTAAAAATATTCTGATTAAAGGTCTGTAGTAGTAATGAGCACTGCAGCACTGTTCCACACTGAGTCACTGAGAGCTGTGCTGTCAATTACCTGTGGATTAAGGACCAATGCGATTTGAACCAGATCCCTTATGACCTAAGTGGAAAGCCCCAAAGGGCTTTGTGGCACTGCCTCTTACAAATGCTCCATGACAGATCTGTTTTCTATTCTTATTCTTTCTCTCTTTTTTCTTGGTTTTTTTTTTTTATTTTATTTTAAATTTTTTGAAAGAAAGTCAGACTTCAAAGTAACAGCCTAAGTTGTTATTAATATGCCTTACAGTACATATCCTATGACTTTTTTTCCTTGTCCCATCCATTAACCTTCACTGTAGTTTCTGCACCTGGATGCTGGAGGGAAGGAGGTGGGGCAGGATGAGGGGGAAACAGATGATGCATGCCAGAAGAAAAAGTAATTGTGGTGTAAGAAGTCTTAGCAATTTGGAGAAACAATTTTCCAACCTCTTTTGGCTTTCTTGTTAGCCTTTCAGTGTTATTTGTGTGTGGCATTGTTGTGTGTGTGTGTGTGTGTGTGCGTGCACATATTAAGCACATCATTATATGCAAAGAGGATGGTTCTTCACTTCAGCACATCAAGAACTCAGAACCACTTTGTCAACATAAATAAACTATTAGACTATCCACAACTGACATCTTTGAGGTCATCTTCCCTAGCCAGAATAAATTTCTCTTTAACAGTACAGATGGATACTAGGAAAGCCAGCAGATGCATTGTAGCTAATCAGAAGGAGACTCAGCAGGATAACTAAAATCTCTGCTAGAATTCATATCCCTTCATGGAGTTTAATTAAAGAGCTTTGTGTGCATCCCTTTGTTTTATCTGTTGCCAGTGTTTTGTCTCCTATTGTGGCAGTTCCTTCAAATAACCATCAATTTGCTGTGATAATCTACTGAGGAGAATAAGCAGTACTGTTTAATTATATAAAAATGATAATGAACTTTGGCTGTCAAAGAGTTAAGGAGCTGCTGCTAGCCACTGGAATACAAAAGAGCTGGTGCCAAAGGGGCCCCTGGAAGTGTGTGGCACTTCAGACTTCATTGCTGAGCAGCAGAAACTGGCTTGAGCAAGCAGCAGGCCAGCAGAGCTTCCTTTGGGGAGAGATAACTGAATTATTGAGCAGCCTCCTAACAGCAGGAAGCAGAACAGGCATGGGCAGATTTCTGTTTCACACCCCAGCAAAAACACAAGGCAATCCAAAGAAAGATCTCTTGTCCTACATAAGCACATAAGCACAATGCCTTTGGCATTTCTGCCTCATCCTCATGGCAGAAATTGGAGTTTGGGCATAACCAGGTGTCATTTCGTGCCATTTTGCTGCAGGAGGTAGAAGGAGAACTTGGGGGAATGGGGTTCTGGCTGCTGAGGAAACATGAGTCAAGGTGCAGATAACTGCAAATAACACAAGTGCTTGTGGTCTACTCAAGAGTAGTGTGGATCCAAGTTTATTAAGAAGTAACTCTTCTAAGAGGTAAAAACTTTCTGTTCTTAGACTTTTATTCCAATTCTCTTCTTTTTTCTTTTTTTTTTTTTTTTCACCAAGAGGTGAATAAAATCTTGTGCAACCTCCATATTTGGCATCCAAACTATTTACTCACAGAAGCTGTTGTTTTCCCCTTTCAGTTTTCTCTAGCTAGGATCATGCCAAATTAAGCTTGGGGCAGGGAACTTTATAAAACAGGAACAGCACTGGGTCCGAGTGGGAGAAATTGCTGGAAGCCAATTTCTTAAAGCAGAGAATCAAGAATTCAGCTTAATATTATGTGACTGACTTACCATGTGCTTGGCATCCAGATTAATCACAGCATTAATGGACTCCTAAGGTATAGAGTGCCTGCAGGGCCCTCCAAGCCAGGTCTCCAGGCATGGAGCTACTTGGGTGGAACACGTATGGTGGAGATGGCAAAAACACACCCAGAACCAGGGATGTCTCTGAAGGCAGAGATGTGAGAGGGCCTGCCTTCCTTCTCTCAGTGCATGGCCTGGACACCCTGCTGTGGGAAGCCAAGGACTCCAGCACAGTGGAGGTAAGCAGGGACATGGCCTGTGACAGAGCAATGCTGTTTCAAGTGTGACATGAACAGGGCTGTAATGGTGCCACTTTGGACTGACACTTCTGTGCCACTAAACCATGGAAAGGGGAGAACACTTTGAGGAGCACTCTGGTTTAGTTGGTTGTATGTAAGGAGCACTGGCAAGGGAAGTTGGTAAGAGATGCAGTTTTGCTTTTAATGCAGCATTCATCCTACAGGACACTGCCCTGTGTGATGGTATGTCTGTAGCAGAAAAGGAGTGCTGGGAGAGAGTTTTAAACAGCAGGGTTAAGGTAAGTTTACATTAAGAGCATTTTAGAGGTGTGGGACTACAATTGCATTATACTGGTAAAGCATTTTTATTGTTGCTGACAGTCTTTTAGACACTGGCTATGGGACCAGGTCCTCTGCGTGTGATTCTGCAAATTTCTCACAAGAGCAAGTGAGCACCGGTGCATCTTCTTTCCTTCCTTTCCCTGCCTTCCACACCTCTCCTCTGCAACTGTGCATTCATACTGTCCATAACAGGGTCATTGACCTGCTTTCCTTTGTGGGCCCTCTGGGTGCCACTGTCTCTGCTCTTATATCTCATGATCCTCTCCACCCTTTATCCTTCTTTGATCCCTGTGGGCACTGAACCCAGACAATGCTGCTCAGCCCCAGAGCCAAAGAACTCCTTTGGCTCTGTTGTGTTCCAGTGACAAGCCACTGCAAAGCCTGTATGACCAAGGCACACTGTCTTTTTTTGCATGAAGAGTGCCATGCACCTTCCTCATTAGGAAAGATGTGAATCCCAATCACCTCCTTCTCTTTTAAGCTCACTCTTTTTGACATGCCTTTCATTTATAACTCAGTCTCCTGACTTCATTCTGCATGCCATCTATGCAATACAGCCTTTTCTCTCTACCCAGACAACTACTATCCAACTTCACTGTTACAGCTTCAGCTCTTGTTATCTTATGGATCAATCACTGTACTCATCCTGTCATAAACGTGACAGATGTACCATACCAATCCCCAGTGCTCCTGCAAAGATAACTTTCCCAACGCTTAAGTTTAACCATGTTGTCTGTGCTTTCTGTCTCTGTGCTTTCCCACTGCCTTGCTCTTGAAACTTAAGCTATTTGTTATTACTTCAAGGCTTATCATGACCTGTCTTCTCCCTACCTACAATCAACTCCTCAGTATGGAAGAGTTAGCTTCTGCCTCTGTTAACACACAGTCCTGGTCTTCTTTGAGCACTCATTCCATTTATAAATGTTTTTCATATTCAGAAGGAGTATCCTGTGGAGCGCTCTGCAAAGCAGCTTCTTTTGGCTCTTAGCATGTATTCATAAGGCCCTTCCTTTCCATGTTGCCTCTTGAAATACTTTCTGTCTGGCTGTCATTTCTTTATTTTACTCCCTTGCCTGGCCATTCTGTCCTACCATTTTATGCACAGGCTGTGAATGCTTTGGAATTGGGACTGCCACATTGTTCTGCCCAGGTACAGCATGTAGCAGAAGGGGAATGTGGTCTGTGGAAGGGGATCCTACAACACTTTGGTAGTAAATCCTTATGCAGCAGGAGTGCAGCTGTAATAGCAAAGTGCTATAAGTGTAATAACACAGTAAAGTTGTCACCCTGCCCTTGGTGACAATAAGCAGTTCAGAAGAAAAGCAGATTCGCTGGTATCTTTGTGTCCACACTCAGTTCGACCACAGTCAGAAGAGGTTCCATCTCTTTCTGCTCCTGCCTGGCTGATGGAAAGGATGGTGCAAGCATGCCTTCATCTCTCGCAGCACAGATTCATCAGCTTATCTCACACCGCTGTATTGGTGGCTCAGGCTGGCAGGGCTGGCTGGGTGTGCACTGCTGCAGGCCAGGGGGCACATGTGGGCCCTCTGGGGTGCCTTTGGGGCAGTAAATCCCAGCAGTGGGTTGGTGGCAAACGGCTGGGGTGTGGGAGAGGAGGAGCAGCTGGAATGTCTTCAGCCCTTGCAGCTGTGTGCAGAGTAAGTGTATCTCCAGCACCGCTGTAGTTGCTGGCACTCCACAGAAACCTGTCCTTTCCTTTTGCAGAGACTCGGGAAAACATTGCTGTCTTTCCGTAGGAACGGAAATCCTTCATTATCCATGCAGTTTGACTGGTGTCGCACTGAAATGAACTTCAAAGCAAATTCACATCCAAACTGCTAGAGACTTCATGTTTGCTTGGTTTTGATACAAAACATGAAAATCACCTCAGGCTAGCTGGCAGTGCTTGTGACAAGCAAATCTTTTGGTGAAACAAGAGAGGGCTTCCAGTTACTAATGAAATCCTCCCCTCCCCACCCCCAATCCAGTGGGCATTTACATGGTTTTCTTGTGAACATTTCATGCAGCTTTGAAAATCAAATGCTTCCTTACAGGAAATGTTTTTTCTCTGTTGTGCATCTCTTGTGGCCAGCTGCCAAGAGATCCTGATCCGACACCCAGCTGTGCTTCTATGACTGGCTTTTGTGACCGTGGAAAATCTTTTTTTTTTTTTTTTTTTTTTTTTCCTTTTTCCTTTTTTCTCTGCATGCTCCTTTCTTGAGATTCTATTTTATAACCAAGTTTGGTTTCTGGTGTTTGGCCTTTACTTTTGTTTGGAAACCTCCACTGTGCTCAGTGCAAGTAACATTTTTGCAGAGGCAACTCTAAAAATGNTTTTTTTCACTTCTGCCTTCTCCATTTTCTTCTCTGTTAAATATGTATAAACAAGTTGGAAATCAGAGCCTGTATGTTCTTTGCAGCCATAACGGACAGAAATCAGAAATGTGATAGCAAAAAGTTAGGGTCTTGCAACCTTAAAAAGCCTCTGAGAAATAAAACTGATAAACTTTTTGTTAGTCAGAAAAAAATTGGTTTTTATTCCCATGGTAAGAAACATGCCATATTTCAATGTAAGTTAAAGGTAAGTGACAAAAGGCTCATCCCATGTTAAGTTTTGTTACATGTGGGAAGAGATAAAGCTCATGCAAGGAATACACAAGCAAATCAGTTTCCTTTTCTGGGAAACATATTTTACTGGTATGTACCCTTCTATACTGTTTTTAGGCATTCTGAAGTAGCAAGGCTGCAAGAGCAATCCAGGTTAGCTTCATTTTGATTTTAGTACTGAGGTAATTATTAATGAGGTAATTTTACATGGGCAGATGTGTGAAAATCCAAAAGGACACCCTGCTTTACACTTATGCAACTGTAAAGTGTTGCAATTAAAAATACCTAAAAACAGAGAGGAAGGGGGCATGAGGAATAGGATCAGGCCTGACCGAAAAAAAAAAAAAAAAAAAAAAAAAAAAAAAAAAAAAAAAAAAAAAAAAAAAAAAAAAGCCAACCAAACAGCCCTTCATTTACATTCTTCAAGCAAGGCCAAATCAAAGTAACAAATAGAAGGACATTATGAGATAATGTCCAACAGGAACACTTCATGGCCTGCCATGTTAAAGTGGTTGCAGAGCCTGTCCTTGGCCAATCTTGTGTACACCTGGTGTCCCAAGTGGGGCATCACTGCACTGAGGACATGAGGGCTCAGCAGTGGAGGCTTTGGGTGGTGTTCAGGTACCAGGGGAAGTCCATCTGGCTCTCATGGAGGGCACCTTACAAACCAGGAATTTAGCTAATATGTAGAACAAATGCCTGCTTTGGTCTGGGAAACAGATGCAGTCCTGAATATACAAGGAACACAATGCTCTGTGTTCAAAAATAAGTTGGATATGATGGTATCTTTTGTAAGATAATCACAAGAAAATAGCATAAAAAATAAATATTTTTCCTTTTGATTTGTCATTATCATGATTTGGAATATTTAAGATTTGTGCTTCCAGTTTCTCCTCATCTCTGGCAGTAGATTTGATGTATGTTTCTCTTCTTGATAGTGAAAGTTGAGGTTTTCTCTGTGAAAAAAACTGTGAAACTGGGTTAAGTATTTCCTGCTTTCCCAATATATCTCTCCAGTCTGTTGGCGGACCTGGAACAGCAGTTTGTGGTTCAATTTCTGAAAATAATTTTTTTTAAAAATTTCCCTCTGTTTTTCATGAAGATTTGCTCTTTTTTTATTTTTTTCATACCCATTCTTCACTGTAGTCAGTAAAATGTTCCAAATGGCACTGTGAGTATGGCTTCCCCTTGCTCCAGGAATGTCCTTTTATGATCATAAGGGAAATAAAAGATCGTTCTTAGCAGGCTGATGATATTGGAGCCTTCAAAATGTATTCACACAGCCTGCCTCTTTGTGCCCAGGAGGACTACTGAATAGTCCTTCTCAAAGGCACAGCATCTGCCAGAGGTGTGGAACAATTCTACACCAACATCCAGTTATTGTGTGGACCGTGGAACAAATTTGTGAGGGGGGAAGTCCTGCTTGCAGCTGTGCAGTTTTCTAAATCAAGAAAAAAAACCTGTATTAACTTCAGAACAGCATGTTCATTTACCTCTAATTCAATCAGGATCACAGTTGAAGAACATACTAATTACAATTGCTCCTTTCTGTTAGGAGTTAATTTTTCCTTTTATCATGTCTTCTCAACTACTGGAACTTGGTTAAAATAAATAGAAGTAGAAAAAATATTAGTGTTTCTGAAAGGGCTCTATGGAAAATTCAGAAAGTCTTTAAAATTAAAGATCTTTTATCTTTAAAAGAAGATAAAAACTTCTCTGTGTACTGAGAAGTTGCACTTTCCATTTGGGAAGGCTGCTATGGCAACCTCAGTAAGCAGTTTAGAGATGTCATTGATTAGTCTGGTGGTGAGTGGTCATTTTTAATGCACTGCATTGTCTTCACCTGTGGCCTTCAGGGCACATCAGCTGCCAGACTGGCAGGGTCTTCAGCTGCTCTGTTCAGTCTGCATGGTTGGGTAGTAAACCTGTGTTTGCAACTCCCATCATTTTAATCCATAAAAATATTGTGGTACTTCATGGTGGCCAGGGGAGCTCAGGCTGGCATTGCCACTCCAGTTCTGCTGGTTTTATGCTAGGGCTCTTGTGATTTTATCCCTAATTCCCAGAAAACTCTACAAAATTTGGTTTAACAAGGTGAGGGAGCTTTCCAAACAGCAAATCAGAGATATCTTCATTTCCTTGAATCTCAGCACTGTGGGTGTTTGTATGGGGACAGAAGTGTCTCAGCCTGTGGAAAGAGCTTGGGAATTTGCTTAGCTGGGATAAGAGAAGAAAGTGAATTCTTTGACCGTCAAGGAGGATTTAAAGGAGTGTTAGAGGAGCTGAGTTTTGTAGTTGTTCCCTTCTGTATTTGCATCATATTTCCTTGTGAGTTTGGATCACTTAAGAATCGTCTTCAACAAATCCCAGCACCTATCACCTTAATTTATGAGGATCTTAGCTTGCATTTTCTTGAAGCACATTTCTGTGCCTTATGGTTGGCAAGAAATAGTTGGAAACACTGCTGAAGTGTCTACACAGGAATTCTTTCCTTTCTTTTAAAGTGAATAAGAAAAAAAAAAAAAGAAAATAAAAGAAAAGCTAAACCACAACATAATTGCTTTTTACATTTAATAAAATCTTACAATTTTAGAGAGACTGACTCATGATGTTTAAATGCAAGGAGTTGGTAATCCTGCTGGAAGAAGTGTCAAATCCCTTAAAGATCTGCCCTGCTCACCAGCTTTATTTCACAAAGAACAATGGGGCAAGCAATATGCTTATAATCAAAAAATTAAGTTCATGCAAAGGTGTCATTAGATTCTCAAAGGATCTCAGGGAGATCTTCTGCATGAAAGAATTTTGACCTGACAGTGATTATGCTAATAGCCACTCACATGTTACCTTCCAAGATCCAGGAAAAAAATATATTTGAGCACCTCTCTTAAGATGAAACTATGCTATTGGAACATCTTCCCTTACCTTGTGCTGCAACATATTAATTGGAAGAGTGGTAGCATTTAAACTGTGTTGTTCAGATGACACAGCCCATGCCCACCTGGTTTGGATATTGTTTCCCTCTTCCAGAAATCTGAAGGAAATGCACAAATGTTTTACACTAAATATTGGCCCCTGTATATGTCTTATCACTTGCATTTCTCCCCCTTCCCACCCAGCCTAAAAAAATCTTTTATCCTTGTGGTTTACGTATGGTGTTGTGATACTTTCTATTTGTCTAGTTCTACCTTTATGAGGTACACTTATGCCTCTGGGGCAGAGTAGTGGAGGAAAATGTTTAAAATAGGTGCAAAATTATAAAATTCTGATAAATATTTATGTAATGTGTATTTAAAATCACTCAGAATCAAGAAATTATGTTACCAAATCACAAGCCTGCTTTTTCATGCTACCAGAGCCCCATTGGAAAAAAAACATTCTGGATTTGGATTTTCTGTCAAAACCTTATTTGTTCCTAGCTCTCACCACCCTTTGGACAGAACATAAAATAGCCATTTTTATGATAAGGTAAAATAAACACAGTTGGATGATTTTGGGATATTTCCAGCTAAGTCTGTTTTGCCAATGAGACAGGTTTATCATGAGGTACAGAGAAGCTGGGATGTGCAGGATATTACCTGTATTGTACAAGGAAGGGGTTTCCTGCTGTGGAAGCTGTATTGTGCCTTAGAGGCTTGTACAGTGCCCTCAGCTAATAAACTGAAGGTTACTTCTTCTAAAAGAGCACTAGTCAGCATAAAAGAGTAAAAAGTGTGTAAATTGCAAATATGTTTCAACTTACATTAATAAAAAATCAAATTGTTTAGAAGCATGGTCACTGGTTAATCCAACGTGCCATGGAAACTTTAGCTTTAGTAGAAACGATGAGATCATAGGCAAGGTTTTTAAAAACAACACTGACTGATTCTCTGAATTTCTTGACTTCTGCACTTAATATTTTTAATCTGAAATTACCAATAAAAATATCTGTTGCCCTGGCAGATATCAGGCACAGGCTTCCAACATGGTGGGTAAAGGAAATGTCCTAGTATCTGCTGCAAAGGCAAAGCTGTGCCATATTTTTTTCATAGGTGTTTAAGGCCAAGAGGGACCATTACAGCCATGTCATTTAACCTTCTACATAACACAGACCAGAGAATTTAACTCAGTGATTGCTACCCTCCAGCTATATTTTAACAGAGGAGAGAGATTTATTCCTTTTTTTTTTTTTCTTTTGATCCCTCAGTGTGCTCAACTGCCTGAATCAGACAATTTTTTAAAATTAAGAGACTCTAATTTTAGTTTATGGGGTTTTTTTTCAGAATATGTACATAAATACATTCATATATAGATACATATATAGATAGATAGATATAGAGATATATAGATATAAAATACACGTGTGTATGCGGATACACATTTAAAATGTTTTGCATTTGTAATAGTAGTTGGCACCACCATAGAGATGACCTCATATTTAAAAGGGTACATAGAGTCATAGGAAACTTGGGTAAGGATGGCAGAAGGTAGCATGACCTTCACATGCAACTCATCATGGGCCTCTCTGCTGAAGTGTTTATCCTTGCTGTCAAGTCAGCACAGGGAGGGATTAGAGGCCTGCAGAGAGAAACAACTTGCCTCACCCTGAAGAAATTGCCAAAAATGTAATGCAGCACAGAGACTTCTCAGTTGGGGCTCATTATAAGAAGGCAGAAAGAGGCCAGGCGCTCAGCTGTTCGCAGGGATGTTGAGAAGCCCTTCCCTGTGCCCACTGTGGGAAAGGGCTGGGTAGGAATGTGCGTGCTGAGGAGCAAGCGTGGAGCCTGCTCTACTGTCCACTGCACCTGTGCTGGATTGGAGCAGCGAAGCTTTTATCTTTCACTTCAAAAAGTTTTCAGCGAAAGCTCCAGTGATATTACGTTACTTTACCTTATGTGGGCTAAAATAATTTCTGTAAGAGCCTGAAATCACTTCACGCGCTCTAAGGAGCGTGGCAAACATGATGGGATACTGTCAGGCCTTCAGCCATGTTGTGTTCACTGCCAGTGAAGACCCTTGGCCAACCTCAGAGAAACAATTTCTGTTAAGTGGTCCATTAAGTGCTGTAGTCTGATTAATGAGGTAGAGTTATTTATTGTCACTGGAACTTGACCTGGAAGCTTATTTTAAAGGAAAACTGCAGTGGAAAGTTTTCACACTTTGGATAGGTACATACTAAAGAAATAAGGCCATATAAAAATGAATTTTTATTACTATAGCTACCCTCTCTTTCACAATACCCATAATAACCATGACCAGTCTGAATGACCTCCCAGTGGGTCTTTTTATTGATACTTCCCAGCAGGAGTTTCAGTCTGATAAGTAGGTCAGGATTCAATTGGTCTGGTTCCCATTTGAATGCATGACAAAACAGGAGGATTTCAGCTTCACTGTCAAAAAGGTTCTTCTCTTTCATGTTCAGGTTATCTAATATCTAGAGGGCAGGTGCAGGGGTAAAAAAAAAAACAAGAAAAAAAATTCACAGTGGAGAGAAGGATATTAAAGAAAAGAAAGTAGCAAAATTTAATCCTCTTAGTGATAGCATGACTAATGACTCCATAATCGGTACTCTACCATTTCCTATCTACCACAAAGTTGTCCTGCTTCAGATAGTTCTTAATGTCCTAAAATATTTTGTAACCACCTTTAATTTCTGAAGTGATCTCCCACTTATCATCATAACACTATCTTTCTGGAGTGGAAGAGAGGGTGTGTTGATGCATTCTGCCCTCCTCCACAAAAATGCAGAAGGGGGCAAAACTGAACTTGCTCTGACAATTCCTGCTTCTCCCTTTTCTCTACGCACCTTGTCCTGGGAAGGGAGCTCATGCAAATTTCCCAGTGCCCCTCTGGCACTGGGAAAGGAAATTTAATCTAATTTACTAATTCACCCATAGGCTTATGATGAATAGAAAATGAAGAGGTGTGTCATCTTGTCCAGAGAAGTTGGGGGTGATGAGCTGAAACCAACAAATATATTACAGAGAAGATATCAAGCTGGACTAAAACCAAATTCTCATTGGTGAATTATTAGTCCACTGTTCATTATGATGTCTAGTTTCAATCCTAATGAGGTGGAACTTGATGAGATAATTACTTTGAACTATAGGATTCTGTTTGCCCACAACAAAAGCTTATAGTATGGTATCATCTCATCAAGCCTTTTCCTTTTTCTCAGAAGTTACTAGTTTTCTTTTGAATGGGATGTTTGCCTTTTCTCATTTAATGAAAGTAGCATCTTGACTGCAGATATCTGGTACTTATCAGGATTTATCTAAGGGTAACCACCATCTGCAGACAGTTCCTACTCAGTCTGGTTGAGAAGAATCTCAAAAAAGGAATGTTGAAAGGGAAATCTGGTGCAAAGTTGGTGCCGTGTGTATATTGTCTGGTACAAAAGAAATGAACTGGTGTTATTAGAACATTTTTTGATTCAGGTGTTTCACACAGCATGGACCTGTATTATATAATTTGCACAAAGTGGGTTGAAGCCCATGGAGGTTGCAGGTTCAGCTAACTGGCAACATCACTGGTGTGTGGACACCTCAGGTCCCTTTTGCATCCTACCCTGGCTGACAATTTGTTTCAGCCTAGAATCTAGGAGCATTTGCGAACCTATGGGTGAGAGAGTTCCTGCATTTTATTGCTTTGTCCCATAGTGTTAGGGTATGCTTCTTTTCTTTTTATATTTTGCTTTTTTGAGCAGTTACGGTTATAAGGGAGTTTCAATCCTTTTTCCAAAAAGGATGTGATGTACTGGTTGAGCCTCGTCACCTAGTTGAGGAACCTAGAATCGCTGGATTTGCCATCATTTGGTAAAGAAAGGGGATGAAGGGAGCAGCCTTCAGAATAATAATAACAGAAGGATTTTTATGTGGGTTCTAGTCTCAAGAATGCAGCAATATGTTACAGATAGAGGAGAGGACAAGTAGTCTGGTACTTGCTTATCTTCTTTCCCACAAATATCACAGACTTTGGATGAGGTGTTAATTTTTATCTGACCACAGTTTCATACTCAAAAATCAGATTGATACAATACAAATCTTTGGGGATATCAAAGGGCCAAATATATTCTTATTTTCAGAGAATCTAAGACTGAAGGAGCTCCAGAAGAACTGAGTTTATAGCAATCAGGTGCGATTCATTGGGGAAATAGGAGGGCGTGTTGAAATGTCGTGGAACTAAAGAAAAAATGATGAAACAAGGCTAATTGGATTAGTAGTTAGGATGGAAACAAAAGGAACTATCAAGCACTATAATACAATCTTGTACACTTTAAAATGTGGAGGAAAAGATGGGGGAAAAGATGATATTTTTTCCACTCATTAGTATCTCACACCAGTAATGGCGCTAGTACAGAACAGTGGCTTTGTACTTTGAAGTCCTTGATCTTCTACACAGACACAAACAGGGAATGGACCAACTCCATAATGGACCAACTCCATAGGAACTGCCATTCTGGATCAGACTTTCTAGCTTGCCTCCACATCACATCTTGGCCTTGTAGGCAAAATCTAATGTAATATCCATTCTTGTCAACTTAATGCCAGACCTATCTTCACTTTGAGGTCTCAATATTGCATGGGTGTGAAGAGCAGAAGATCAGCTTGGAGCTTTCTCTGTGCCTGGACATAGCAGTGCAATGCTCCCAGGAAAAGGGTGATGGGATTAGTGAATGCAGAGACAAAAGGGTGCAAGCAAGGGTGAGTATGCAGCAATATTTCTCAACAGTACTTTCCCAGGCTCCAGTGACTCATAGTTCAAGGACTGTCTGGGCCAAAGCAAGTCTTTGTGTAAACTCTTTTCCAGGAGTTCCAGAGTTTTTTGAGCCAGGTAAATTTTAACATTCCGTGGCAAGGAGAGAGCAGTAACAATCTCAACAGTGTGTAAAGAAGCATCCTTTTCTCTTGGCTTTGAACCCCCTACCTGCCTTTCTCATTTATGCTTCCCTAGTTCTTTTTGGTTTTGGAGATATAGAAAAACGTTTGTCTCATTCACCCTCTTTGTGGGCCACTTAGGATTTAGAAGGACTGTGTCATGACTCTTTAAAATCTTGTAAATTATGGTTACAATATGAACACAGTTAATTTAGTTTAATGGCAGGCTGTGTAAGAAAAAAGCTAGCAGGAAGTTAAAACAATGATACATCCTTCAACAGATATTTCAGTGTGATTAAGAGACAATACAGGAGCTATTAACTGTCAGGCTGCAATGAAGTTAAACAGCTTGTTTTGTTTTTACTGGAAAGCAAAAGGACTATAAAGAATTTAAAATGTCGTTCAGATCAGGGCAAAGGAGTTGCTAAGAAGCTATTTCCTCATGTAAAAACCTTACTGAAAGGTCTGAGAAGCTTGAAGCTCCTAAACTCTTTTCATAGGGAATAGGTAGGAGAGTTGTGTAGAGGGACCATTTATAGCTCTAAAATTCCTTTTCTTTGAAGTTTGTCCACTTACAATTCAGACAGACAATACTGTGGTACTTGCTCTTTGTTAGAAGAACAGAGAGAAGAATCAGAAGTAGTGAACCCTGTCAGATCCGCATGGATGAGCCCTGATGACTTCTTGGGCATTGAAACACATGCCAGAGCCTAAGCAGAGAAGAACTTGAAAGTTCCCAGGAGAACTGGTGAAAAATTAGGTGTTGTCAGTTAAGGAGATGCAGTGAGGACACTGTGGAGGGCATGGGTGTTTGGGAAGCCCTCCAGGCATTGTTTTCATTTTAATGTATTTTTAATGGTTTCAGGTTTTTGCCTCCAGGATAGATATGGTTTAGGGAACTCGTAGAAGTGTGCAGTTATCTTACAGAACCCCCAGCCTATATTTCTTTAGACTTTAATACCTTTGTTGGCATTGATATTTTTTATTAAATGAATTTTTGGGGGTTATTTGTCTGAATATTTTGGCACTGGCTGTTTTAAATAAACTTATGCTTCCGTAATCCTGACTTTTTATGCATAAATGCTCTTTTCCCTTTTAGCCACAGGTGTTAAAGCAAAATGTGCTGACTAGCTGCAGGTACTTTTCAACACTAGTTGTCTCCTAACATTATCTCTTAAATAATCTTCAGGCTGGCTCAGTGTTGAATATGCAGATGTTTAACCATGAATCCCAAAGCTTGTGTTCCTGGCTGTAGAAATGTCCTGTATCTATTAGAGCAGGAAATTCAAGCTCCACTTCCAGGGTTTCCTACTGACTTGCTTAGAGTTCTTTTTCTGAGAACACTGAAACCACCCGGGTACTTTAGCCTCCCTGGAACAAGTACATGAATTTCTTACAACCATGTGGTCCATTGTGCTGTTTGGAAACTCAGTATGATTCATCAATGAAAGAAATTTGTGAATGACACCTTCAGTTGTAAGGTTGGTGCTTGAAAATTTGTCAGAAAAATACCAATTGTTGTTATCATTGTCATTTTTATCTAGGTTGTTAGCCAACAAAGGAATTGAATCCATGAACTATTTCTTCACATGCAGCAAAATATTATGGCTGTGGAAAAGTCATTATTTGTGGAGAAATAAATGTCCAGCTTTCACTGTGCTCTGAAGTGCTTTACCAATGGTTCTTGTTTCCCCTTCCCTTACTTAGAGCCTTGTGAAGAAATTACAGAGAGAGTTGTGGAAACATCTAGCCTTGGAAATTCAGGCCTGGAGTTCCCAATCTTAATGTTTGCAGGGCCAAATGTACCCACAGCATCCACAGATGGCAGAAGCCACAGATACCTTGTGGGGTGACTGGCCCAGGGACTCCTTCCTTTGCTGCGTGTTCATGACAAGCTGCCCATCACCCTCTTCTGTTACACAGCCTCATCCCCTCAAAACTGGATCCCAGCCAGTGTATTTGCCCCACACAAATAAGGGGACCACAACCACATACTCCCATCTACCTCTTACATTCCTGCAATCTGTCATGGTAGCAAACCTTTGTTAATGTTTTTATTCGTACAAAACCAGAGATTAAACCCATGTCCACTCTGTGTCAAAATGTACTTGCAGATGCTTGATAAAAGTCTGTAGCCATGATACTGCTCTCTTTATTTTGTAACTGCTTACATGTAAAATGTCTGTGTGTGATCACTGCACAACATTTGGATTAGAGATTATGGGGATTATTAGCCAGTGCTCCTGGCAGCAGCTGAGGAAGACAGGCTCGGGAGCCTTGGCTGAGCACTTGTCACTAAACCTGCACTTCCTTCCTCATCCAGCTTCCTGTTCAGCTCCCAAGAGTATTTCTGATCTGGGCAATAGGCTATTGACTGAAATGTTTGCCTTTTACTCTTGGTTGAATCTCCAAGTGTTTCCAAGCTGTGGTATTCTGGCTGCTCATGGAGCCCAAGTGTGTTCAAAATGCTGCCCAGCTGGGGAAGAGATCAGTGCTCCCTTCCCATTGGTGGTCCCTGCTGCTGCAGGAACTGTCACAGGGAAAAAAATGCATGGGTCTGTGGCTGTTGTCTCTTATGGCCAGAGCCATCTCTTGTAAAGCCTTGCTTTGGCCATTTTCCAACTGGGAGAGGTTAGAAAACAGTCTGGCAGCAGCTTCCACGGGTCTTTCATGTCTGACAGACTGGACCAGGTGGACCGTTTCACTCAGGAGTTTGTGCGTTTTGCCAGCCAACTCCTTTTCTGTGCTTAATGACTTTTACAGCACATTCTGGGCAGCTCCAGTTAATCTCATACTTTCATCCTCCTGTGATCTCACTCAGTTTCCTGGAGAATGAAGTGTGAAGGTACAGTTGGCTTTTTTCTGTACACTAAACCCTCAGGCTGCCAGTGCTGGAAGGGAGTGCACATGGTAGTGCTCCAGCTCATGCCTAATTTTGGAGGTGACTGGAAAGGTACCTGTCCTTGCAAAGATCAGTCCTCCATTGGAGAAATCCTGATAGCACTGATATTTCAATGCAAGTTAGTTGTAAATTATAACCTCTGGTCTGTATATATGAAAACACTCAGTTACATGCTGAATTTATGCAGGATTTTTTTTTTAGAAAACAATGTTGAAAATGATGCAAATATTCCTAGAGAATAAACTGGCGATTACTATATTTATGTAAAGAGGATAGAGAATACACAGATGGCTGGTTTAGTGCCTACCAATGTACTGACATATGCAGAGAGCTGCTTCATGTACATCTGTATACAGTAACTGAATATTAAAATTGAACAGTCATGTAGCACTCTCTATGTTTTCCCTCATTTTAAAAAATCTGGTCTCCTTTATTTAGGCTATGTATTTCTATTCCTTTTGGAATGTCTGCACAATATTTACTGAATTCATAAGTCAAAATATTAAGTCAGTTTTTATAAATTGAAGAACACTAACCGTTTCTGTGGTCTCATCTTGTTTACATTTAATGGAAAATTTACAAGTTGAATAATAAATTTTGAGAGCGAAAAGCATTTTGCAAAAGAAATTCATAAAGGTGTCTAGTTCAGAGAGGATGCATCAGATGCAAAAGTCCTCAATATGCTGTGGTAATAGCAAACTCCTTTTAATAAAATTTATTAATGGGATTTTCATCCTTAGGATGATCACATGGAGCATTTAATAAACTAAAGACTGTAAACTCTCTCTAGGTTAAACTCATCTAGGGACTGGAATCCATTATTTGGACCATCTTTAAAAGTTCTGCTGTTTATTCAATAGTCTAAAATGGTCTTTATGAGCTGTAGGATTACATTATGCAAATACCCATTTAAGATTTGTATGGACCACAATTAAAAACATAGCTGGAGAAAATATGCTATTTTTACATGCCTGGTAGCCATGCTCCGAAGGGAAGTATCTCCACTAAAATTATTTTAGCTCCAAACTAACTTAAGAAAGTTACATTTACACTATGGTTCTTTACTTTCTCTCTCTGGTTTTATTTCCAAGCCCAACAGTAAAGATCAACCACTGAATCAGGACAGAGAATGAGACCTGCTTTCACTCTTGCATGTCATTGCTAGGGCATGTTGGGGCATGTTCTGATGAGAACTCTACTTGCCAGTATCCTCAGTAGGGTTATGTCTTCTGACACACCACTTTCTACAAACTTAAAATAGCTAAATTTCATAAGAGATTTTTAAAAGGGTAATTTGCCAAGCATGAAGTGTCAGTAAATTACCTCCTTGAATCCTTAGCTTGCGGCAAGGGTTAACTCTGCAAATGTTAACAAATTCTTGCCTTCACTCTGCCTTTTGTCCCCAACTGCAGATGTTTTATTTACCTGGAGTATGATCTAATCAAAGGAGTGCTGCCTCCTTCCACTGTTTTTTGTGGAAGTTAAGTGTACAGAGTCTCCTTTGCCACTGACCATAAAGGGCTTTAAGCAGAAGCATTTTCTGACACATATGAGGTGCAAATAAAGTCTACAAGAGTCTCTTCAGGACACTAATATATAAAATCTTCACCCCACAGAGTTATCATTCTGGTGTTAAGTTGCAAATGAAGTGGAAAATTTTCTGTGTTAACAAGATATAATAGTGAAGCCTTGTGCCCCATTTTTTGTGACTTACAGGAAAATATTACTAGTATGAAATGGAGAATATTTTCTTCTCTTTCATGAGAGTGGTATGAATTTTGTTTTATTGACATTATGGTTGTTGCATTAGACTTAGTCATGTTATCACCTAAGAGTGCTAGCAGTAATATTGCAGGTGATGTGTTGTTTTGTGCTCTTTATCTGAAGATCCCACAACAATATAAAATGAAATTACCCTGTGCTGGAAGCTAATCACATATTTTCTATCTCCTCCCCTAATCTTGCCAGATTGTATTAATCATAAATGTCAATGAAGTCTCCAGATGACTTCCTGACTTTCGACAAAAGGCCTTCATCTCAGCCTCTTAAATTCCAAGGTCATGGGGAATGTAACATTCAGAATAATTATTAGCATTATTTTACCTTGACATTTCAGCCCTGCTTTCAGTTTAGCATTCCAAACAGGCATAGGAGACGAATGTTGTCTTTCAATTCACTGGAGGGAATTGCCCCAATTAAACCTGACTTTAAGGATATCTAAAGCTCTGTATTAATGTGCTGTCCTGTTTTTTTTAGCAAGAAATAGTGCACAAAGGAGAGAAACTTTCATTAAAAACGGTCAAGATTTACTGTCAGAAGAACAAGCAATTTTTGAATTGCACTTTTTTCCCCTAGGCTAGGATAATAATCAGAGCTTCTCATTTTCAGAGGAATAAGTGGTTGTGCAGCCCTAAAGATTCTTTAGCCTTTTGTTTCAGCTAAAAGGTTAGAGTTATAATTTTGTCTCATCATAAACTATAAGTGGTACCTTGTCAAAACCTTGTTACTTGTCCATCCTTGATCTTGCACCCATCCTTTGTACATACCTGCATTTACTTTATTTTAAACATCCTGTCAGGTAACAGGGACAGAATACATTTTTTTGTGGATTTTTTTTCCAACAAGGAAAAATGTTTTCACCAAAGCACAGATGAAAAGAAGACACAAACCACTGCACCACACACAACCCTGCAGCTATTTGACCTTGATTGGGTGGAGAGCTGGCAGTCTGGTTCAGTCAAACAATTTTACTTACTCACTTCCTGCAAACTTTTGATGACCCTTGAGATTCTGGAAGTCCGTGTCGATAATGAGGTAAATAACTGTATAAACATTGTTCACTATAATTTGGTCAGAAAGCAGGTGCATGCAGACAAACCAAAGACACTGGTTAGTCTTCAGACTGTGGGCTTTTTTGGTACAGTAAAGACTAATAAATTTAGTTCCTATGATGAGCATAATTTCTTTTGATGCTGATATGCCCATTCAGTTCCTGACAAAGTTTTCCTGTGGAGAAAAAATGGAGCCACACTCCAAAAGGGTATACAAGACTGCATAAGTTTAGCCCCCCTTTCTTTTTAGCTGCTTTTCCTACTTTTCTATGCTTTTGTGTGAAACCTTGAAGATAAAATTGTTTTGCATGTTTTGGGCTGTAATTCATGGCTACTCTCCAGCTGATAACAAGTTGCTGTTTGCATCTGTTACGGTTGTGTGCCCAGTGTGTGATTTTACACAACTGCTGTGGCCCGTACTGTTTCAGTGAAAGGAATTTTATTGACTTTTACTAAAATTTGATTTTGGGACTTCACTTAACTGGAAGGTAAATTGATTGATGCTGGCACTCCTTTTCTTCTAATCTCTAGCTCCATGCAGATTCATACTAGAAATGTTTTTTGTCTCCAGCACAAACACACTCTCTTATTCTTCCTTTATTTTAAATTAGAAATCTTGTATAAATATCAGATGAATGTATAGTTCATTGCATAAATGTAGAACAATCTGCAATGTTTATTCTCCCAGACTTTTCAGGCAAATTTGACATTGCCTTCTTACTTAAATGCTGTCAATTTTGACAAGGCTTCTTAGTTAAACGTCAAATTGTACACAAATATCAGAACGCTTTCTGTGAAAAGTTGGTTAAGAAACGCACCTCTGTAATGTACCAAGAGGAGTCTTGAGCCCATTTCCATTCTCCATTTCCTTCCCTGTTTCCTGCTATTAGATATTCACTAAGAATAGATGACTAATCTTCAGTGAGTTTGTGGCCAGCCTAGTTAGCTTTCAGTGGCTTAAGCAGTGCTGTGATTAATTGTGCTGATGAGAGAAGTGGAAGCTTCTTTCCTTCTGCCCGCCAAGCTTACAAAAAGCAGTGAATCCAAAGAACATGGCAGGAGTAAAGAATTTATATTAAACCCTGTGGAAATGATCCTGTACTGCATCAGCTAAGGATCTGGCCCATTTTGTGAAACAGAATTAAGTTTGTTCATTTCATTACATAGATGCTGCAGTAAAGCACATTCTTTGCATGCATTTATACAATGTGAAGATATAAAAGAAGCTGTTGCTGGTCTTTTACATCATAATTTTTACTTAGTACTATGTGGTGTTGAATGAGGGTGTAAAAAGCGTTCCATTGAACATTCATATTTTTCCCTTCTTTGTCTCCCCTTTCAATACATTTATAATGTACTTTTTAATTTTGTGTCAAGGTTTTCCCAGATATCTGAATGTCTCATTAGTGCTAATTTACCACACGGGACCCTGCAGAGTGGGAAAGAGAGATTCAGATCTAGCTGTAACCCAGTAAAGAAAAGTTTTCTAGATCCCCTGTCATCCTGCTACTTTGTATTCCTTTTGGGGGGGCTGCCTTCTGGAGTTTCCTTTGTATTCCTTTAAGATTACCTGACCTCATAAAATCACTCTTCCTTGTACTAGCATTTACTTCTGTGTCTCCAGCAAGCATGAGATTGGGCTTTTAGGGCTGAGAATACAAAATGATCACTTTCTAGAGAGCTCTTTTATTTTTGCACAAGCAGTATAAAAATTCTTTCCTCACAATGCACTGCAGCCCAAAAATTCACCTTTTCAGGAGACCACACTCTGGTGCCATTTCTAACTTAATTAGTCCTTTGTACAGTCCCGCTTCTAAGCCCTTGGAACCTAAAGCCTGGGAGATAATTATTTTCATTCCTGAAGAGAGGTCTTTCAAAGTCCCTTTGCAACTTGTGGGTTAAGTGTTTAATGTTTCAGCTGGAGACTGGTAAGCACAGGAACAGTAACTGAATGGAATGCATTGTGTTTGGTGCCCATCCATTTTAAATAATTTTCCTTTTTGGCCCTAAAGTTCCTTTTCTTAATATATAAAAAATGTATTTGGAGTTTGCAGTGAAGAGGAACTTTCAACTGGAATAAGCACAGAAGGAGTGTCTGGCTGATAATGGATCTGCAGCAGCAGCAGCACAACTCCAAGGCCTTTATTGTCTGTGTTTTTTATTAAGTGATGTATGTCTTCCCAGTAATACAGAATTGCTAACAAAGGAGTGTTGTCAAGTGTGGAGGAGCAAATTGATTCAAATCTATTTTTGGAGTCAAATAAATTTTCTTGAAACATTAAAAATAAAAAATTACTCCATGCTGACAAGAAGTCCTAAAAAATTGGTCTGCTGAGGTAATTTATATCTGTGTACACACAGACAGGTATTCTGGTCTGGCTTTTTAGTTTGAGACAGTTATAAAAGTGATTGAAAACAAAGGGAGCTATTTGGGAGCACTGCTTCAGTGAATCAAAACGATTAGGGATTTTACTGTTGTGAAAACAGGATTTATTTAATAGGCCTCTCCAAAGTGTTTTTCCCCTCTGCCTCCAAGCCAGAGTGGACACTGGCATGTGAGATGATTGCAGGCTGTGAATTTTCAAAGAGGTTTAAAGTAACAAGACCACCCCCGTTGCTGTGCTAATGCTGCTGCCCTTCGAAAGAATTCTGTAAGTGTTTGAATTGCAGTGGCAGCACAGTAATTGAGGAGACTTGTTCAGGAAGCAACTTATGAATGTTTCCTTACCCGAGAGCTCTTTAGTCAGAAAGATGAAAGCAAATGTAGCTTAAAAAACCTAGTAAAAACCTTAATGTAACAGCACTGATTTTCTGATTTGTGCTCCCCTTCCCCCCCCCGCCCCTTTTTCTTCTATTTTAATGTATTTTCTAACAAATTTCAGTATTCCACCCATTGCCTAAGAAGTTTAAAAATACCCAGTTGAGTAATTAAACAGGTTTCCAACAGCTTCAGTTACAAAGCCATTGGGCTGCATGGAGAATATGCTGGCAACAAACAACTGATATAATTTAATGAGGTGTAACTGAGTAATTTGGGGTATCCAGCAGGTTTTTTTGCTATAAAGGGCTACATCAGAAGGCCTCTTTAATAAGTATCCTGTGACTGGCTTTTGGAGTTATCCTCATAGAGCAGTTTTGAAATGCATTGTGGTGATGCTGATCTATGGGCCCTGAACTCCCTCTTTTCACTCATTTAATTAATTAGCGAAAAACAGAGCCAGAGGATAAGTGACTCTAAGGTCTCATACTTTCTTTTTACATTGCAGTACTTGCAAACAACTTGAACAGGGAGAAGGTGACCTTGCTTGTAATTGTAACATTCCTTATTTTTTAATATGAGGAAAAATCTTTTGTCCTTTACATTCATATGCTCTTAAGTTATGGGTAGACAGTTGCTTTAGATTTGGATTCTTCTGTTAGGAAGATTGTGTATATCTTTTGTTGCAGAGGTGGTCATAAGTTTCCTGAACTAGTGTGCCATTTCAGTAATAGCACTATTTTGAGAGCACTGAGTGTTGCACACTTCGTGACACTGCTTATGTACTCTGTGGGTCTGAAAACATCTGTGGTGTGGTTATTAAAAGGGACAGTAATGGCCACTAAACCAAAAACTACTACAAAAAGAGATCATTTTTGCCCTTTTATTTTTCAAATACTAGATTGAAATGCATTGATCCATGTAATAGCCATTTCTCTGGTGTGAACTGCCACCAGGCCCATTTTTTCTTGTCAGTGCAACGTGAGTCCATAATGCCCTGGCTTTGATCAAGCCTTCCCTGCTTTTGGAGGGCCAGATGTCTGGAACAGTCTTTCCTAGAAAGCAAGTCCCTTTGATCAAATGCACTCTGATCTTCCCCAGAAAGAGAGAGACCTCTCCCAGAAAAATGCCCATACCCACAGCCCTCCCAGACCAGCTGCTGGGCTCAACAGCTTTCTTCATCCACTGAGCAAGAGCAAGGCAGCAAGGTAGGGAATTTCTGCCTTAGGGAAGTGTGAAATACAGATTTAAATGTATGATGCCTAATGCTGGCTGTTCATATATATTATAGTATGTGTGTGTGTGTGTGTGTGTGTGAAGATGGGTAAGGAGTGTATTGGAAGCTTCCTGCATCCCATATTTTTAACCCTTGCCAGAGGATGTCATTGGAATCACTGCAGTGAGCAATGATGGCACTCCCAAAACATCAGAAGCTCTTGAAACACACATCATGCCAAATAGCAGGTAGCTAATGGGAGGGCTTTCCACGAAATTCTAATTTTTAGTTGTGGTCTGTTTGATCAGTTTGCTGCCAAAATATGTTCCACTTCCAAAATGTGTCCAGTAGTTTGAATCAGTATGGTACTTTTGTACCATCATGTCATCAATAATATTTGAGATGTTTGTTTCTAAAATTTACACTTTTGACGGTTTGCTTTTGACAATTTATTTTTTTTTTAGTGCCGCTTTACAACCTCATTGCCTTCCAAGCCCTGACTATTTTGTAAATGATTCTTACTGGTACTTTATAGAGAAGGTCCATAGGTAACATTTCTCATCATATTTATGAATAATTACAAAAATAAATCTGTTTCTTTACCTTAACCTTGATGACTTAAAAGAAATACGTTAATCAACACCCAATTTCTTCAATATTTATGCTGAAACAGTATCTTGTGACTGGAACTCCTTTTAGAGAAGTGTGGTTTATAATCCAATAACTTGAAGTGTTGCAGGATGAAAGGAGATCTGGTACTTTTGACAGTGTACTCAAAACACCACCTAGTATAAACCAAGCCTGAATGAGGGTTTAGGTGGCTGTGTCTCCTTACCTGTGAGCAGTTGCTTTTAAAAAGCATTGTATTTCAATCAGATAGTAAAACAATAAAGATCTACATCTGCTTGCGTACATAGGCCATTATGGAAACTGTGCTGGAAAAGTTGCTTGGAGGTTAGCTTGATGATGTCTGCTTCCTTGTTTGATTGTGAGAGTTTTTGCAGGTGTAAATGCTCAAGTTGTGTAGAGATACAAATGCAGTTAGAAGTACTGCAGTCAGGCTGTTTGAATTATATACACACAGAATAGCTCGGAAATACGTTTTGCATGGGCAGCTACTTGAAATATTTTGCCAGTGCTTCTCAGGCACCTATGGGAAAAAAAAAAAGCTGACAGGAAAACAAAAGTCTGGCATTGCTCGCTCTAATAGTTGAAAGGCTGGGGTTGGAGCCAAAGGTCTGAAATAGAAACAGGCAACATAACAGCCTTTTTTAGTGAATAATATAAAGCCTCTGTTAGAGTTCCTAACTCAGTCCTAAATATAATAGCAGGTGAACTAGCAAGCAGTGGAGAGAAACTTGTGAAATAAGAAGAAAATGAGTCACATTTTTGTTGGTAAGCTCTATCAGAGAACTGACTCATCGACTAAAACTGGTTCAACCAGGATGCTTGAGCCTTCAGGAATTAGATGCCTTTACAGGCATCTGTTTAAGGGAAACCCACACCTTTCATTTTAAAAAAATGCCAGTCTACTTTAATAGACCAAGTTGTCTTATCCAGAAAACTTTGATCAAAAACTTTGGTGGTTCTTCAAAGCTGATCGTAACCACTGTGGGTAGAAAGCCAAAGTGAAAAGTATGTGAAAGTTTTTCATAACTCCTGCTTTCCTTTTAGTTGGAAATGGCAGAGGAGGGACTGTCTCATTTCCCATGTGGTTGTTTCTCCCATTTCTCATCATATTTGAAGTCCTTAGTGAAAAGGGGTTTGTGGTTCATGATTGTGAAACCTTTTTCTTGTTTAGAGAGCAATGTGACCTAAGCAAAAGGCTGCTCTGTGCTAAGAAGTAGGTGATACTATCATTCTTTCTGTGTTTTTCCACCACTAGCACAAGCTTGGGCTTAGCAGTGAGAAGTACTGGGGCTGTAGTCTACTACAAATGCCCTCATCTCATCTGTGCTTAATGGAAGTAAATGATGCTTAGCATCTCACAGGACTTGCCTTCATACCCTGGGTTAAAAGAGGGATTAAGTAGGTTACAGGAGGTCTCTCTGCTGCCTCTTTCATAAAGGTCATATTTTTCTATCCTCTGCTTCAGAAACAAATCAATTTGGGAAAATTCATGAGTGGCAACAGAGAGGGGCAAAACTTTACTCCACCAAGCCTCCCCCCTGTAAAGTCAAGGAAAGCACTTGTTGGTATGTGAAATCAGTCAGTTGAAGGGGGAGTTTAAGTGCTCTCCACTCATCCGAAACTGTCTCAGGAAGGTTTATGAAACTCCAGAAAGGCAGCTGTAAGATTGTAGTGGGTGGGAAGACCCAAGAAACTGGGTGGAGTGGTGAGAAAATTTTAAGAATAGCTGGCAATTAATCTTAGCTCCTGGGACTTAGGGACTTTCCAATGCTGGCAGGTCTCAGTATGTGTGTTGTTATTCAGGCTGCATGCCAAGAATATTTAATGCTGACTGCTGAGTGTGTTGGAGAAAAGTCATTGTGCAGACACTGTCACTCAAAGGAAATGCGCCACACCATAATCATTGGTTCAGCAGTCATTTTGCAGACAATAAATGCTGACATTTGGATACCAAATGGAACAAATAGCAAAAAAGGTGGGTGGGTGGGGAAACCTTTGACTTTTTGCTAGTTAAGACCATTAAATCTGTTAGTATATATTTTCTGTACGTGGGTCCTGAAATGCTGTTGCAGTTTTGATAATGACAGTGCTGTAGAGGGTGTTAGGGCACAGAAGGAAAAGCTGATAGTTGAAATAACAATGGCCCTTTGTGGTGAAAAAAAACCCCCATGAGTCTCTTTTTTGAAAAAAATGTACAACATAAAGCAGTAAAATCAGAGAAGAATTAATAAAGGGTGACAGAAAAGAAGAAAACTGAGCTTGGATATAATGTAAATATGTGAGTTGCCCTGCAGATTTCAACTGAGCCTGGACTTCAGACCTTATTTTGTGTAATATGCTACCTGTTGGTTGTGACAGGCTGGGATGTGCCCTTCCCACTGCAATATGTCAGTGAGTGCTTATGGAATGAGCCTATTTAGAGAGCTGGGCCGAGTGGGGCGACTGGCTGAGCAAATGAAGGTATGGGGGTCTCTTGCTGAACTGATCCAAGCAAAGACACAGGGCTATGGGAAAGGTGTGAACATGGCCATGCTGCTGCCCCACATGTGTCCATGCGAGGAGCTTCCAAGGCGCCTCATCACACCAGGGACACCTGGTGCACTGCATGGGGTGCCCCTGACATTAAGCAGCGATGCTGGCACTCCCAGGAACCTTGCCTGCACCCACCACATCCAGCCTGTCACCCTCCAGCCCTGCCAGCGTGCTGAGGAAGCTCCAGGGGAAGGGGAGAGGCAGGAGACAGGAAGAAAGGCAAACACACTGCAGCAAGCAGCAGTCTCTCAGTGGCTGCTGCAGGGCCAGCTGGCTACCTTATCTTTTGAGGCTTGACTTGATAACCCCGGCGCCAGCGCCGGTCTCTTGCAGATTATCAGCCAGCCACTGCCTCAGATCTGCAGGACAGGATCACTGCCACACTTTGTCACGGTCCTTGAGGGAATACATGTAGTGCTCCAGGGCACTTTGAGAATAACCTCAATTATTAATAACCATTATGATTTTTTTTCTGTCAGACTCTGAAGTCTTGCTGATCATCATGGATTATTTATTCCCCATAGTGCTGATTGCATCACCTCTGTATCATCAGCCCTCTAGCGCCTACCTTTCTGGCTGGCATCTTTTTTCCTATGCAATACCCCCAGTTAGACCACAGGTGTAGTGATCTGTCTGATCAACAGATCTATTCTCTGATCCTCGCATTGTAGGTGCAGCCATAGCCTTGTGACTTCAGAAAGTTCAGCCATGTCCTTAGTTTATTCAGGATGTGTTTGTGGTAAAGGACAGGTAAAGGATGCACAGGGCTCAACTTTGTTCGTGCCTCAACGTTGTGTCCCGTGGAGGTCCTAGTGGTATTTTTCACACAATCCTTTTGGATGTTTAAGACGTCCTTCTCCTCATCCAACTGGTGGTGATGTGTTTCCCCTTCTGCTGCTTTTCAGGGATAGCTTGATGTATGTCCATCATCATCATGGCTTCCTTCCCAAAGACCATGTGAGACAGCTTGTTCTGGAGGCAGAATCACCTCCAGCTTGGAGAATTACTATTCCTGGTCTTGTGAAAGCTATCTTTTTTTATCCATCATTGGAATACAGCCTGTGTGCATTCTTTTGACAGCCTTAACCTCACAAAGAGATCTTATTTCTGCCTGAAAAGTACTGCCTAACTAGAACTGGTAGGGTATTTTTCAGAGAGACAGCTAGTTGTGCCCATTGCAGGTTGTCCCTCTGCCACGGCAGTCCTGTGCACACTGCATGGCTGTGACAGTGCAGGCCTCTCTCAGTCTCCAACATTCACCACACAGAGCTGACTCACAGCAGGGTCTGTGGGAGGCAGTCTCAAATGTGACTTGTGTGTGATACCAGTTATATGGAAGTTTTGTGGAGGTCCCACAGGGCATGGGATACTCCTAAGGTTTATTGATGGAGCAGTGAAGACCCTTTCACCTCTTTGTCACTGCAGGCAGATGGCATTGTGTCTCCTGGATGCCAGCAGAGCACTCTGCAGAAGCAGCTGAGGAAACCAGTTCTAGTAAGAAAAATTACATAGGAAAATCTTAGGCTGAATAAAGGAGCAAGAAAGAGATTAAGAAGAGATTGTAACAAATGGTCAATGTACAAAACCTCCAAAATTATATCTAGACACTGAACTGAGCAGATAAAGGGAATGAGCAACAAGGACATGTTCACGGGCACTGAGAGCAGTAAGCATCCAAGTAAGTTTATTGCCCACCCTTCCCTTTATTAATTGTCCTTTCTTCCACCTAAATATGAAGAAAAAATGTATTCCCTATTTTACATCATAGAATTACACTGCAGAGAAAGCCAAGCATAACAGTCCTGGGCTGGGGAGAAAACTCCTGGGCTAGAGACCTCGACTGAGGGAAGTGAGTCCACAAGGGGTTGAGAGTGCACTTAATGGATGATGTTAAACCAGTCTAAAGGCTTAATGCCTTCAAAAAGGCTATTCCCTTGCTGTATTCCTTTGCTTCTGCAGTGAGCAGGGAGTTACACTATCAGGAAGGGTCTCAGCATGTGGAAGCCTTTGTGTCTTCAGTAGCTTTTTTAGCCCCAGGAGCAGGAAATTGGAGTTTGAGGCTGGGGAAGCGGGACCCCTGCTTTAGGTGGTGGTCTGCTAGAGGAAGGGCCAAACCTGCTTTGCAGAACCCAACTCTCTCTTGAGCAGCACTAAAACTCTCCAAGCAAACTCTTAGCTGCCATAAGAGCAGTGGAGGTGTAGGTGCCCCCAGGTGCCGAGAGCTCTCAGGTTTGGGTTTACTCTTGGAGGGGTGGAGGCTTGTCTTTTAAACCAAGACTTGAAGCAGGTCATGTGAGTTGGAGAGAAGAAGAGCTCCAAAAGAAACCTGAACACCAGGAGCTGAATGTGGTGATAGGAGCATTTTTAATGTTGAAATCCTATTGTGGGTTTCACGGTGTTTACACATGGCTAATTTCTAACACTGTTTTCTTTGCTTGTGAGATATAGATAGCCCCAACACTGTCATAAAAGCAGATAAAATAATTTACAGAAAATGTGTGTGCATATTGCGTTCGAAAAATAACCTATGGGCTTTGTGGTATATAAAATGTTAACTGAATGCTTGTATAAAAAAATTTGGCAGCTGGTGTCATCAGCAAGACAAGATTATAGACAGTGATGAGACAGTGATATTACTAATGCTACTGACATGCTAGAAGAGGCAGCAGGAATTCTTCCCTTTCGTGTCATCAAAGTCTAAGCACATGGTTAAAGCCAGAGAAGAGTGTGTCTGACAGGGAAGAGCACAAGAGAATGCTGATTTTCTGTAATGTTTTTATGTTGTGTTTTTCCCATTTATTTTCCTACAAAGAGGTTGGTTTGTTTAGCCTTGAGGCTGAAATTGGCTGTAATTTCCAAGGACAGTAAATTTTGTATGTGTGGTACAAGCAATAGTATTTTCAAAAAAAAATCCTTTCCAAGCTTGTGAGTACAAAAATTCGGAGGTGTTAATTTCTGGGATGTGCAGGGATAGGGTAAGTGGAATCAATATTCAAAATTCACTTAGAGTAAATATGGCACCACCTTGCAACCCTTATGAGAAAACCTAAGCATTTTGTACATATAAGTACAGGCAGCCCTACTATCAGAACAGATTCCTCAAGTGCAGGTAGAGAGCAGGACTCAGCCTGAACTTGGGGGATCATTTAAATGAACCCTTGTTTCTGAGTGTGTTACACTCCTCCCCCCAGGATGTCCTATGCTTTAAGGGCTTTGCTGCCATGCCGTGAAGGAGGAGGGAGTAGCATTGCTAAGGACAGGAGGTTAAGGAGTAACCTGATTGGGGAAGAAGCCAAACTAAACAATGATTTAGAAATATTGCTGAAAATAGCATAACTTACCATTTTCCTCTGCCAGTGGCTGACACACCACATTTTTTGGTTTTTTTTAAAACCACAATGAACCATTCCCAAAAAAGGAAGTGTAACCTCTGTTTTCTACACTTCTGTCCTTCCCCTCATCTGAAGAAAACCTTTCCTTGCTGTATTTCTCATGACACATTTGACTGGAGGGTTTCTTCACAGAGTTTCTGCTGGAGGCTGTTTGTTTTATCTTGCATTTTGCAGCAGATAACAGACCTGTATGCTGCATAGATTAGAGTTGGCAAATTTTGCTACTGACTTCTTTAGGCACAGATAAAATGCCTTAGTCTCCCACTCATATCTATACTTAAAGCAAAATTTTAAAATGTCTGTTAATGGGAGCCCCAAGTGATCTCTGCGTTTCCTTTGCTCCTCGGCTGGCCACGTGTGCTCACTAATGAGACTCACGAATATTAAAAGTGGAATTTGGAGCAGAGCAGAGGCCAGCCTAATAAATCTGCTGTTAGTTCAGGCTCTGTGGTGATGTGGCTGCACCCGGGGGAGGAAGGGCAGGAGCTGGGCGTCAGGCCCGAGGGACAGAAAAGGAAGTCAGCCGTGGGCAGGCAGAGAGGCAGAATCTCCGTTGCTGACGGCTGGAGGCAAAAAGCAGCTTCTGAAGGAGTGCTGGGGGCAGGGAAGCATGCAAAAAACAGGCTGAGCAATTTCATTTCAGGTGGCTGTACCGCAATGGGAGGATGAGTGGTTTTGGCATAAAAGGCTCTCTGTACCTAAGAGGAGAAACTGAGAATATTTTTTATATATAGATATATGTAAAATTATAAAAGGTTAATGCCTTAATTTGGAAGCCTCTTCCAGGAAGACAAAGCAATCAATTTTTCTAATTCTAGTAGAGCCAAGATTTTATGCTGTCCAAGCTCTGACTTCAAAGCTGACCCTTCTCTGAGCAGGGGACTGGGCCTGCTGACCCTGAGAGGTCCCCTCCAAACCTGAATATTCTGTAATTCAGTTATTCTGAGAACTGAAGGTGAAATCTGTGCTCCATTACCTTGATACCAGCAAATCTGGAATCTTACCCTTAAAGAGTGTTGATTGTAGTAAGTCATGGCCAACAGAGGAAAAGTAATTTAGATTTGAAAGGCTCTGTGTGTTCCAGGTTTGAATTTGATGGATGTCAGCTACAGTAGCTTGCTTGCCATGTTAGAGCCACTGACTCCTGTGAAACAGACAGGTGATACCCACTGAACAAAGGTCCTTACCAAGCAGCACTCACTTAGAAATTGGCTGGTAACTCAGCATCAGAGGCAAGGATTTGAGTTGTCATAGTGGCCTCACTACTTGCTCGTGTTTCTTTCTCCCATGTGCAAGCACAAAGAATGTTTAAAGAGCAGGATTATGGCTGTTAGGAGTTTCTTGTGCCTCCAGGCCAGGCAGGGAGCAGGCTGGAGCTGTGTCTGGCACATGAAGAGGGAGGTTTGGTTTCAGGAACTGTAAATCTGGTGCTGTTGTGAGCATCAAGTCCATACAAGTGTGAGAGAAGAAAGCTGTTGGAAGAGAGTGGTTGCTCTCCAGAAGGGCCACATTGGCTTGGACTGGAAAACCCTATCAAAGACAGAACATTTAAAGCTGTAGATGATTAAAGCTATGGAGCAGCTCTAAACCTATGATGAATTAGACACTTGGTGGATGCCAGAATCTCTGCAAAGTTACTTGCAAATGCTATATTTCACTGTTACTCTCTCATGAAGTGTCTGTGTTTTTTTATTGTGCCTTCTTTAAAGATGATTATGAGTTGTAGCTATGCAGAAAAAATTGTTTCCCTGAAGTTATTTAATTCCAATTATTTCTCCTCGATCACATTCAGAAGAGACTTTGTAGAGGGAGGAAAACAGATCTGAACAGCTGAACCTCATCGTTTTACATTCCTGCTACATTCCTTTTAAAGGAGAGATGAATGCTTTTGCTGAGGACTATGAATTTTTTCACAGAATTTATTTGGGTTGTTTCATCTAGTCCAATCCCCTGCAATGAGCAGGGACATCTTCAGCTAAGTCAGGTTGCTCAGAGTCCTGTCCAACCAGTCCTTGAACATTTCCAGGCATGGGGCATCCACAGCTTCTCTGGGAAACCTCTTCCCGTGTTTTACAGCTATTCTTTTTTTTTTTTTTTTTCACTTATATGTACTCTAAATCTACTCTCTTACACTTTAAAACCATTCATCTTTGACTTAGTGTAACATACCCCACTAAAAAAATTTGGCCATCTTCCTTTTAAGTCCACTTTAAGTATTGAAAGGCCTCAAAAAGGTCTCTCCAGAACATTCTCCTTTCCAAGCTGAATATCCCTAGCCCTTTTAGTGTTTACTCATAGCAGAGGTGCTCCATCCATCTGATAATTTCTGTGGTCCCCCTGTACCTGCTCCAACAGGTCCATGTCCTTCCTGTGCTGGGGACCCCAGAGCTGAATGCAGCACTCTGGACAGGGTGTCACCAGAGTGGAGTAGTGAGGGACAATCCCCTCCCTCACCCTGCTGGCTGGTCTGCTTTGGATGCAGCCCAGGACAAAACTGGCTTTCTAGACTGCGAGAGCACATTGCCAGCTCATGTCCATCCTTTCATTCACCAGCAATCCCAAATCCTTCTCCTCAGGAATGCACTCTCCACCAAGACTGATTTATGCTTGGGACTGCCCCATCTCAGATGCAGGACCTTGCACTTGGCCTTGTTTAACTGCATGAGCTTCTTCTCTCATTGAATTGCAGCTCCTCCAGCTGTTCCCATCCTCCTCGTGCTTCGTGTGCTTGAGCTACGATCACCTCACTTCACACTGGCTATTATGAAGCTGCTGTTGACTGAATTTCTAAGAAATGCCATCAGAGGTATCTCTCCCTATCTTATTTTTCATTTTTACAAGCAGTACACTTGTAAATAAAGTGTGTTCTTTATACCATTGAAATTGCTGCTTGGAAACAATACATGTCAGTTCCAGGCTTAATGTACTAAATAACCTTGTTTCATAAACAAGCAGCTATTTTGCTGAACAAACTGCTTCATCAAAATGTTGGAAAATGCACTGTACCACTGGGACAGTTCTGCCATAGACAGCTTTATTCTTCTCTCTTCTGTTATTTTTGCTTTAGGAAAAAAAAAAAAAAAGGAACAATATAATCACTATTGTTTTTATTACTCAAATATTTGCTCTGGAGCCTGGAGAACAGAAATAGTTATTATACATTAAGTAAATGAAATCTTTAAAGGAAGCAGTCTTAAAACAGTGCTACATTAACCCTTCTGCAGCACCTAGCACCTCATTCTTCTTTGGCTGTTGACAAACAAGGCCAATTAACATCAGCAAGATAATTAACTACAGCTCCAGGTAGTATTTGCATCCGGTCTATTGCTGTTTGGAAGCTGTCTCTTCTCCATACCTCCCTGCAGCTTGAAGGTGCTAATTTTAACACCTACCAAGTATGGAGTTTAGATTTGGTTGAAAGGAGAGCAAGACTGTTTTGGTTTTTTTTTTCTTATTATTAAAACATTAGGTGAATAATTATAATAGTGAAGTGATTTTAACCTTCTGCTAGACTTTTTAATGTTTTCTCCAAATCATTTGCACATTCCAGGATTCTTTAAATTTTTTTTTTATATTCCATATGGCAAATAACTCTTTTTCAATGTCATGTACTTAGACTGAGAATGCTTTGTGAATGGACTTAACCGGTGGTCCAAAACCAGGGTAATTGTGTTTGCTGACAAGGAAAGAAGAATACTTTTCCTGGAGGCACAACAGTCATTTTATTAAATGATTGTACCAGCTGGAAACAAATTATTGCCTTTATTTTAAACTGCCATTCAGAAGTCTAATGCTTTTATTTCAGTGGGAAACAAATTTTTAGGAAGATTACAGCTCACCTGTTCTTGTAGTTTTTACTGGGGTGTGCTAAATTCATATGATTATCCATTATATTGTTATTTGCCTTGGTTTTGATGAGGCTGTTCTTAACCTGCAAATCAATAGTTGATCCTACTGTTATTTCCCTTCTGTCTGATACCTCAGTTCATTTTGGAGTAAAGAAGACCATATGCAGCAGGTGGGCTGTGTTTCTAAAAACACAGTTTTTAGTTTTCTTAAATATGTTATAAAGAGCCTTGCCAAGAAAATATCACTGTAGTGTTTTGAGCCCAGCTGGCTATGTATTGGAGCCTGGGGAGGGGAGGATAAAACAGCAAACTGAACCATATTCATCTTTGGAGTCTCTCAGCCAAACTCACCTTGGGTGAATTTGGCTCTCCCTGCGCTCTAGAAAATGTTTTTGCCTGAGATTATGTGGAAGGAAACTGAGGCACTTCTTGTGGGCACCTTGCATGGTGAATGTGCACATTCATTTTTCCATCTTAATGAAATTCTTGTCAAATACAGTTTCAGTTTAGCAAGGAACTCTTGAGGTTGAGAGGAACTGCACAGCTCAGTTCTCTGGCTCAATTTCTTGAGTTTGTGGGCACTCAGAACAAGAACAGGCTGATGGACAGTGAAGTTTGAACAAAAGCTCCCTCGGCCTTCCTTTCCTAGCTTTCCAGAAATAGATAAGATATGTCTAAGAGCAATAGCAGTAGGGGTGCAGCATGTGTCTGTGTTTTGGCAGCAAGTTGGATTTCACGGTCTTTAGATCAAAAATGCCTCAGCCACGTAATGTAGAGTGCTGACACACTATGAACTCACACTAGCATTTCAAATCTCTTCCAAAATGTTGAGGGATTAGTGTTTTGACCACTTATCTTACTATCAGCTCAAGTCATTATCTCTCTAACTGTAGCAAGCATAAAATCCATATGCCTTGGCTAATCAAATGGAAATATGATCTTGGGCCCGTTCCTGAACTGAGTTAAATTTGTATTGCTGAATTATATCTGCCAGGCACTGCACTGCCTGTGCAGTACCAGTGTGGCTGCTCCCCTCCCTTGTCCCAGAAGGGAATGCAGCAAGGCTGGAGTAGTATTCCTTAACACTTTTCCAAAGATTGCTGAACTGTTTTGGCTGGACCGCTCAAATAAATTCAGTTTTATGAAACATGGAAAAGTTCAGTATGGTTACATGCATTTGAAAAGTGACAGGTAATCCTGTCAGCCCTGGGTCTTCTACAGCAAGTCAGAACCAGAACATATATTGCTCTTCAGGCAACCATGATTAGCAAAGGGGTGGTACGGCACTCAGCTTATTTTAAAAATTTAATGTCAAGTAAACTCTGTCATATATGTGAGCTTCTTTTCTCCAAATTAAATATGGTAGGAAATAATCTGGTTTTTTTAAGATGTTTAGACTTGGATTTTTTGGGAAGAAATCAAATCAAGGGCCTCTTCTACTTCTTTGTGACATTGACTTGATAGAAGCTTGATGTAGAGAATGCTAATGTCCCCAGTAAAAGCTTTGCTTTTTTATCTGTTGTGCTATATGTGTAAGATAATTTCTGTACCATTGTGCTATAGTCTCCTGACAGCCTCTGAAAAATGAGTGGATGTTGCCCTTTTCCTACCCAGTAGGGTAATTCTGAAAATCTTGCGAGGATGCAGCCACCTACCTCAAACTATGGCTAGAGGCACTTTAGCAGCAATGCCCATTTGTGCAGTAAAAGGTCTGTGATTAATTTAATACACATGAAGCACTGTCTTCCCTAGAGAAAGCAAGAATAGGATCAGAGAAGTTAACCAGAGAGTTTGAAGGCTTCAGGAGGACAAACAGGTGTTGTCTGTGCCATGTTGCCTCCCACTTTGCATCTTAATCTGGAGGATACATTATTTTCTTCTTTGACATCCAGGTCTTTTGCTTCAGGAAGATTTTTTTCTTAGTCAAGTCTGAGTCCTGATGCATGAGCTAAAAGCCATCTGTGTGTTTTTTTTCCTTTTTTTTTCCTTTTTGGGTGTTACTGTCGCAACTGACTCTGCAGTCCATGGATACGAAAAGGTTGAACAAGAAGGTAAAAAAGCTCAAAATACTCTTTGGGGAAAGATACAGTAAATCACCTCAAAGTCATATAAAGTACAATGATACAGTCAATCACCTCAAAGTCATATAAAGTACAATGGGCTTGTGCACTGGTGCAGGTTGAACAGATTTGATTCATTAATCAGAATCAGAATCTTACGTGTTTGCAAAAAAATAATTGACACTAGCAGAGCTATGTTACTTAGGAATTTGATTTTAACCTCTCTTTAGTTATATGGAGTTTTAGAATCAGAAAACAAGACTTTGCTTGTTCAGTAACAGTCTCCTTTATTAGCAGAGCAAACCTTTTGTCATATTATGTAGGAAACATATTTTATTTTTCGCAATTAAGTAAATACCAAATTATTGTGCTGTGGTTTGGTAGAGGTCAATGCCAGATTCTGAAAGGTGCGCCACTCTGACGGAGTTCTCATGCACACTAGTGGGGAGAACCAGATAGAAAATTTCAAGTATTAGTACAATGTATTTTTTAAAAAGGTATGTTTTTCTCAGGGGGAAGGTGAGGAGAAGTGGAAAAAGAGAGGGGTCAGGATAGGGAGGATGTGTTGGGGAGAGGAATTCATTGAATGGATAGCTGAAAATGGAAGAGTGAAGGTAAGAAAGAGTTGTATTGATATGAATTTAAAGGAAATTAAGGTGGATTACATTTTTCTCTAGTAAGATAAATTCAAAAATATTTGATCGTGATCTAATATTTGCATGTTGTGGGTGCTGCTTATCCTGCAAATCTTAGAATGGACTAGGTTGGAAAATACCTTTAAGGTGATCAAGTCCAACTGTTAACCCAGCACTCCAAAGCTCACCACTGAATCTTGGTCCCTGAGCACCCCATCCACACATCTTTTAAATACCTGCAGGGATGGTGACTCAACCACTTCCCTGGGCAGCCTGATCCAGCGCTTGACAACCCTTTCTGTAAGAAATTTTTAAAAATCCTCCTCTCCCAACACTTTTTGTTTCATTATACCATGCCACCAGCCTGCCCTCACTGGCTGGGGTCAGTGGTGACTGACAGCCTGGGTGTATTGCTCCACAAAATCCAGCAGCAGTCCTCCTAATAGGATGGTGGGCCTGGAGGAGGACACTCAGTGCTGCAAATCTGCTACTCCCAATGCTCCACCCAGGCACCTGTATTTGCCAGTGTTCCTGCACATGTGCAAGTAGCAGCTCACTGGGTGAGCTTTGTGGTTTGTTAGCTCAGTGCCTGGTATAATATGGCTTTGATCTCTGAAGCATCCATAAATATTGCTACAACCTGCATGGCTGGTCCACTCTCTCTGATGCTAAGTATCTATCCTCTGGGGAAATCCTGGTGAAATCAATGGTTCGACAAAGCTATTGCTCAGTTTAACAAAGATGGCAAAAGCATCTCCTCCTACACTTCATTCTTAAATGAAGACATGCTCCACAGCATGACTGTCTGGTTTGTGTCAAGTGTGATCACTCTTCCCCTTTTTCCCTTAGTTGGATTAAAAATATAGAATGTTTAGAATAGAGAAATTCAAACTTGATTGTTTCAGTGAAAGTGAGCACCTCTCTATAACCACTGTGCTCCTCCTGGGGTCTCCTTTCTTCACCATTTGAGGGACATTCAGCCAGTCATGCTGGGGGGAGGTGAGCTTGGGGAAGTCCCCAGCTGAAAGGAGGCAATCCATGCTCCCCAGGTAGGTCTCATGAGGCACAGCAAAGTTGGTGGCTAAGAGAAAGAGCATGAATTGCTCTTTGCTTACAGAAGCTAAGTACTTCCCCTTGTTCTTGGGCAATTTTTGGGTAAGGAAAAATTTGGGGTAAGGAACTGTGTGCACCACAGTTTCCATGTGCATGTGCTAGGCTGAGGTCTCTGACCAGGGCTGGGGTCCTGCTGGTTTTTCAGGAAAGCCACAGCACATAGGTGCAAGTGTTTTATCATGACATGGGAAAAGGGCAGTGGCACTGTCCTTCTCCATGTTCTCAGTGGAAGGAAGGGGCCTGCCTAGAATTAAACTGCTTGGTTCTACCATCCCACAGGGACAGTTGCTTTGGTATTGTCATTGGCCTCAGGAATTATGTTGCTGAAAGAACCTTCTAGCAAAAGAGTTGGTCCAAAATGGGTAGGACAGCAGTGTCCCTTCTGCAGAACATTGTAAAACAGAGCTGCACACAGCCACTGACACACCTTGCTGTCTGTTTAGTGAAGGGGTCCCATGACAAAACAAGGACTTGCTCCCCCTCTAACTCTGCTAATTTCTGTTGCTTCTATTCCCCATTTTCATCTGTCCATCTTGTCACAGTCCTCCAGTTTTTCATTTTCCTGAGTAAATGCACTCTTTCAAATGGAGATAGGCTGTCTGCTCTTTGACCCAGCTGCTTTTCAGTAAGTCTTGTAGCTAAAAATTCTTACCTACTTACCTAGTACTTTTGGGTTCACCTCCTCACAGCTGGTATCAGCCAGGGAAAGCAACACTTCCTTTTTCTAACTGTAGCAGTTCTGTTGCCCTGACAGGACCCATTTTTACTGAAAGGGCTAATAATACCTCGCTTTTCCTGCTACTGCTCTGCATTTTTGCAGTACTGCAGACTATTTCACTGAAAGCTTAACCAACATGCCCTCCTCTGTTTGCTGTGTCAGGTCACAGTGCCACCAGTAATTACAATATAGCTTTGGCATTTTTCCAGCATTAGCTGCCTCTTCACTTCAGGATTCAGCCCATGCACCTCTGCATTGTTGACCTCTGGAGCTATTGATTTCTGTAGCTGGAACACATTCAAGTTGCTGATGGAATAATCTGCTTTACCTTATATCACTAAAAAAAAAAAAAAAAGTTTGGTCCTTCTGTAAATTGCATTTTTAATTTTGGGGCTTAGTTCAGGAAAATGTTGTAAACAATGCTTGTTTATTAACAACATCTTGTTTATTATTTTCTATCCAGATACTTAATAAAAAGTAAATACCAAAATCTTCTGTTTAGAAATTATAAACTTAAGCACAAATCTGTACATCCAATGTCAGAGTTCAGTGAAATTTTTTACAGAACCTTCTGATTTTCATTTTTTTTCCACATCAGAAAGATGCATTCCTCACATCTGGGGGGATAATTAGGGGCATCTGGAAAAGTTTCTGCAAAAGGATATTCACCCTTCCACCCACCCTACTCTAAATGGAAGAGGAGATACTTCTCCAGACAGTTCTGACTATGTAGAAATGTGCTTCTTTCTTTGGGAACACTGTCCTTTGCTGCCTTTGCTGCCAAACTTCAGTTGTTCTTGTCTTCTAATCTTTTCTTTTCTTACTTATTTTATCTGCCAATGACTGCTGTTTCTCATGCTTGGAAAATATAATTAAAGACACCTGTACATCACAGACGGTATAGAATAATTTCCATCATCCTTAACATATTATGGATTGTTGATGAATTCTCAGCAGTGATTTGGCTCAGGAGAAGCAAAGTGTGTCTGATTTCACTGGCCTTCTCATTTGCACCAAGTCTGCCTCACAGTGTTCTGCTAAAAGGGGCCTTGAATCAAGAACAACATTTGTTTACTGCCACTGCTGCCTTCTGTCAAGTCCTAAGGAAATCTAACATTGACATATTTGTTAATTGTGTTCGGACAGGTTGCTTTTGGGACACTTTGTACACTTAGGCTACCATATAATGGGGGGAAAATTAATCTATGGCTGTATCTTTCTCTGGGGCATTTTTGTTTTTCTTGGTTGTCAGGGGTTTGTGGGTTTTTTAAGAGTTTTTGTTTATGTGGTTCTGTGGGGCAGCTTCAATGACTGTGGTTATAGAAGTCTGAGAAAAATGGGCAGCTGCTGATCTTGCAGTTGTATGTTTGTCTGTGTACCTGTAGGTTGAAGGGCACTATTATTTCTTGAAATATTCCCATCAGCTGAAACACAGAGATTGCTTTTATGAGAACTGCAAAAATGGAATCTAAATGTTTATTTTAGTCTTTAAAAAAATACTTATGGCTGCCAAACAAAGCTATAAATTTTATTTTGTCTAAACCAAAAGAAAGGTTCAATCTTCCCAACATGAGACATTATACTTTTAAATTCTCTTCTGAGACTTGAAGGCTCATTCAACTTGTTTAATTCCTCCCTCTGGAGCTTGTTATCCATCAGTTTAATAGGTTGATACAAACTGTTGTTTCCTGGTCCTGGTCTTTACTAGTTTTCTTTCTTTTTTT